>NTHP01000270.1:84981-97064 GCA_003416845.1 Oplegnathus fasciatus
TTTTCAGTGTACAGCTTTGTTGACTGTCATTACGTAAGCTAAGTTTTTTGGTAGCTCAGCTCTACAGAAATGGAACTGGCCTCCCATGTCTCATGTGTCGTAGTGCTGACTGTGTGATCTCTTGGTCACAGATGTATCCTGAGTAACTAGGCCATTATAAAAGGTGTATTATTCAGGAAAATTAAGACTTAAGGATTTGTTTATTAGCTGTTATCACATCATATACGTCAGTTTATGAATGACTAAGACACACACAAAAAAAAATATGTCTCACTTGACACCACTTTCTTGTTTTCATGAACAAAGTGACCTTGAAATACGTTCTTTGTTCCTGCTTTCCCAGGGAACCCCTGGCACATACCTGCCGTCCCATGCTGTCTATGGGCCAGAGGGAACTAAGAGCACTGTGGGCTCCATCTCTCTGGGTCTGCCTCGGCAGCAGGATCCTAACAAGCCTGGTAGGATGACAGACTGTCTCATTAGTACACCATATTTTCATTGTGCAGTTCAGACAAGGCACTCTCTAAATAAAATCAAACATGACATAAAAACAAGAGTAGGCTTGTATGCAGCTTTAGACAGACGTTAAGTAATAACCCCGCCTAGTTTAATGACACCTCTTGAGGGATTACTGTATTTTGAAGGCCATAAGGTTTTATCTCTACATCATAACATTTTGCTAAAGCAGGCTTTTATTGTATAATGGGTTTTTTGCAAGTCAGTGTTCAAACATATGAAAGATAGATGGATCTCTAATGGTACACTTAAAATCTGCTGCATCTTTTTGCCATTTGTTGTGATGACTAAAAAGTAAAGTTGTGAAAATTCATCCATCCAGAAAGAAAGACAAACAAAGCAATCAGAATAACCTTTTCATCTGAGATCATCATCATCATCACCCAGGGTTGTATCCACTTTTTGTGAAGCAGTTTCTTCAGCTGTAACCATTGCATTTAAAAGGAGCAATTATTCTGATCTTTCATGCCCATAGTTATTTTGTATCTCGTTACTTTACATTTTTCCTCAGTCACAACAGAGGGGTGTCTCTTACCCACTCTCTTAAGCAGAGGCAAATTTATAATAGAGGAAGCTCATTACAGATTAATAAATACAAAACTTTAATACATATGTTGTGTTAAGTTTCAAATACCGACAAGCTCACTATTAATATCTCCAGGTAGGCCTGTGTGGATAAGGTTCATATTGTCCACGTCGGTGTTCAGTCCAATCCCTCTGCTGCTGAAAACATGAGCCACAGTGCATAATTTGTTACTAAGTGGAATGAGATTGTTCATGACAATTATGGACTTATTGACCATGAAAGAAAGATTGATTAAAACATCCTTTGGAAAACAGCTCTGTTGTGTTACTCCAGAACTGAGAGAAAGCAAGGCACTAGTCCTGATCAAAAGCTGTTTCTCCTCTTTTTAGGACTGGTTTTATGAGTTTTCCACACCTTAATCTCTCGTTTTCATAGTTTCACTTTACATATTCTTTTATCTGTTTGCATAAAAGTCACTCCTTTGAAAGCCATTGCTTCAAAAATTACAAGATGTATTTACTTCCATCATTCAAGCACTGGGAAGTTGTGTGACTACAAAATCACCTGTGGAAATATACTTTTGTGGTTTCAATACTTGCAATACTTGCTTGTATGTTTTATAAATTAAATATTGCCACTTGAACCGGTATTACTACCAAAGTCAAACTTTTGGTTCAACTCCACTAAATGATTTAACTCTCCTTTTTTCTGTTTTCTGTGTAACTTTCCAGGAGCTGCAGTTCCATCCATGCAGGATGGCAGAGGCAACCCAGCAAAGGTTGGCGAGGGTCTAAGTTTCAGAGGATCAATCACTCAGGTAATAAATGGATGAAGTCATTTTAGGGTAATTACATGATTGAAGTTGGGAATGGATAAAAGACATTGGTCATATATTTATGTTGCATTATATCTTTGCTCTTTTCTAAAATAGGGCACACCAGCCCTGCCCCAGCCTAGCATTGCTGCTGACCTCCTGAAGGGCACAATCACAAAGCTGGCCACAGAGGACCTGAGCAGTCCAGACAAGGCCAGGGGAGAACAGCTGGCTAAAGGTCATGTCATCTATGAAGGCAAGAGTGGTCACATCCTCTCCTATGATGGTAAGTGCTGTTGTTATTATTAATGATGTAGTATTACTGATATACCAAATAATTGTTGAGTATTTTTTCATCAAGCACACAAACTTGATCACGAATTTTTGTGTCCAAAAGCTATTAAGAACCCCAGGGAAAACACCCGCAGCCCCAGAACAGGCCATGAGCTGAAACGCACTTATGACATGATGGAGGGACCCATGGGCAGGGGACACCCTGGCAGGGAAGGAGCTCCATTTGAGGGTATTGCTTGTGTGTTAATGAGTATATACTATGTGTCCTGGTTTGTTTGTTCTGTATCAGGAGAGTGATGGTGCTTGTTTGTTTCTCAGGGTTGATTAGCAGAGCTTTGCCCAGAGATGGTCTACATGGAGATTCTAAGGAAAGACCATTGATCACTGGATCCATCATGCAAGGTAGCTAATTGTAAAGCTCGCCACATTCCCATAAACCACACATTGTTACTAGTACCGTCAAATAATGAGAAAAAGCTGAAATATTTTTCAAATCTTTCCAGGAACACCTAGAACCGCTGCAGAGACCTATGAAGATGCCATAAAATATGGAAAACAGATAAAGCGAGAGAGCCCACCGATCCGCTCTTTCGAAGGAGGTATCGGCAAGGGCAAGCCCTACGAGGGAGTCAATACTATCAAAGAGATGGGACGCTCCATTCACGAAATCCCCCGACAAGATCAGCCTGGCCAGGACATGTGCAAGACCCCAGACCTGTCAGACAGGAGGGTTATGGAGGGCTCCATATCTCAGGTAAGACAGTTTGAGTTTTGAAGGGCTGGCCAGAATTTTGTTGTGGACAGCACTTACTACTGCCTTTCTTTAGATCTGTTCAGTGGACACATTGCCATATTAATGGCTTTTATATTTGGGCTTTATTTTACCGTAAACCTTTTGATATTGAATATTTCAAATCAACGAATATACATAGTGGATGTTACCAATGATGTTGATGACTGTCCTTTTGTTCCTTCCATTTACTAGATTCATTCTCTCAACCAGCCTACTATCAAGCACAATGTCAAGTCCCTCATCACCAGTCCCAGTAAGCTTCCCCACAGCATGCCCCAGCTCGAGGCCATGGAACGAGCCAAATACGAGGAGAGCAAGGCAGTACGCCACACTTCTGTGGTCAACTCCACCACCTCTGTCCTGCGATCCACACACCAGGAGGCTAACAAATCCCAGCTCAGCCCAAGCATGTATGAGGACGCCAACGCTCGCAGGACCCCTGTTAACTACAGCACCAATCCCGGGTCCCGAGGATCACCCATGCTGGGACGTGGTCCAGAGGGTATATTTCATAACCATTTTATTTACAAACTGTAGAACTTCATGTTCTCCGCCATTCATTACTTCTCTAATGCTATGATTACAACAATTATAGTGTTAGACAAAATTGAATTAGACATTTATCTTGCTAAACCACGTCATCTTATTTGTTGAATAAGCACGTTGGGAGTAATTAGTAATGTGTACTGAGTGCTGAGGGCATTGGGTGAACTTGTATTCCTGATTTTTCTGTGACAGATGTATTGTCATGAAGATGATATCAAGTTGTTGTTTAAGCATTAATTGATTGAATGAATGATGAGCCATGTGTGTTCCTCTCTCCTACAAAGGTGGTATGAGCTCTGCGAAATCTGCCGCACATGAGAGAAAGAGTGCCATGACCCCGACACAGAGGGACAACGTCCCAGCCAAGTCCCCAGTGTCCGGCGGTGACCCTGTAGCCTCTCACAGCCCCTTCGACCCCCACCACCGGCCCGTTGTTCCTGGGGAAGTATACCGAGCCCACCTGCCTCCACATCTCGACCCCACCATGGCCTTCCACAGAGTGCTGGATCCCGGTACAGTGTTTAAATCCTTTGCACTGTTTCCACCATAACTACAAACAGAACACTAATAGCCTTGATATTGAGTAAATTGACGAAAGCAACTCAGGCCCTGTAATTCATAGGCACAACATGTCCAGGATCTTTTTCAGTATTGACGTCAACAGTTGCGATCAGTATCTATGAGCCTTCTGTTCATATGTTTTGTTTTTTCCTATTTTTTTCTCCTGTCCTCTGCTACAGCGTTCATGTTCCCCAGGCAGCCGTCCCCAACAGGCTACCACAACACCTACCAGCTGTACACCATGGAGAACACACGACAGACCATCCTCAACGATTATATCACTTCCCAGCAGATGCAAGTCATCCCTCGACCTGACATGGCCCGAGGATTGTCACCACGGGAACAGCCCGTCGCTATCCCTTACGCAGCCGGAGCTCGAGGTACGGACCTCCACCAGCCTCTCCCACCTGCCGCAACAGGCAGGGAGGAGCCCGGGGGCGGGAGGGGCTGTAGTATGCAGACTGTGTGTTTGTGAAGTAGTGGCTACCTTTTCCAGACGCCCAGAAGCAAATGACCTTGTCAAATTTAGCTGATTTGCTCTTTATATTGGGGCTGCAACTAATTCGGCTACTACTCAATTTACCAATTGGGTATGGTCATCCAAATCTCCATTTGCTGAGTGGTTGCCTCTTACAAGTTGACCACTATTCCACTCCCTTTGCAGCCCTGTTGCTTACTGATAAATCTGTATTTGAGAGCACTAACAGATGAAGGTGATGGGTTACAGCTAAGTGTATACGGTGTTCATAAATTCAGAAATTGATGGATCGGTTCTTGTTGTTCACCGTTGGCCCTTTGCTTCTGTCTGTAAAAGGGATTATTGATCTAGCCCAGATGCCTCCAACTATCCTGTTGCCTCACCCTGGGGGAACAGGTACTCCCACTTTGGAACGCATGGCCTACCTCCCTGGAGCTCAGCCCCCTTTCCCTCATAGGGCTTTCAACCCAACCTCCATATCGCCAGGTGAGGACCCCTCCCTTTCCCATCCCCACACCCCGTGTTCCCTTATCTTCCTTGCCGCGATCTCCATGTTCCCTCACACTCCTGTAAGTGTGCAGCCCTGCACTGGCCTGAGGTGTCAAAGGTCAGTTCTGCCCGTCCAGTCACAGATCAAGTTCAGTCTCACTGCAATCATACTGGGATGGATTTCTCACAAAACCGTTGCATGGCAAAAGAGTGATTTCTTTTTTCTTTAAATTTAACTGAAACTGAAATTGTGCTCCTTAATAGATCATTTTTAGGGGCACAAAAAAATATAGGTTTAAAATGTGAAATAAATTGCTTATACCCTGTTCATCTTTACATGGTTTAATTTTTTTTTATGTCTGCAGCTGAAACTGTAATGTTTTGTAATTCTTAGCCATTTTATCTAAACTCAACACTCTTGTCACGTGTAGACTCAAATCCGCTAGAGTAAGTCTGACAAAACTTGCATTGAAAATGGTGTTGAGCTCTGTCACACTGAAAAGTGACCTGATAGGTCTACAGTTGTTTTCATTTCCATAATGGAATTGTTTTTATGTGTCAGATCATGTTAAAAAGTCTTAATTCTAATTTGACACAGCTATTATGAAAAGTGTATATGCAACTAAAGCAGCAGCACTGTAATGAACCCTGTGTGTTCTGTTACAGTCATGGTTTTGTCTGAAATGGTAAATATGGTAATATTCCTGAGACTGAATATTACCACAATTGTGCTGTGATAGATTCAGGACTTGTTAGCAAGGCCATGTGGTTCAGATTTCTAAAGGAAGCCTGATCCATCCCCTGTGAGTAGTGTGTGTATAAATCCTGTGTGTGTGTTATGTCTGTCATTGTTGTCCTCAGGCCACCCAGCCCACCTTGCTGCGGCCGCTGCTGCCAGTGCGGAGAGGGAACGGGAGAGGGAGCGTGACCGGGAGCAGCAACAGCAGGAGAAGGAGAGAGAAAAGGAAAGAGAGAGGGAGCGGGAACGGGACAGGGAGCGGGAAATGCGAGAGCGGGAACGGGACCGGGACCGGGAAATGCGAGAGCGGGAACGGGAACGAGAAATGCGAGAGCGGGACCGGGAGCGAACCAACGAATACATCCGCGGAGGTGAGCTGCTTTGTTGCAGTTTAAAACAGCAGCAGGGTAAAAGTCTCCATTCAAATTCATTATCTTTATATCCCTTTGACATAGGAAGTCCCTGTTGATCCACTGAGCGAACGTTTCGCCAATTCATATAAGACTGCTGTCAGTAGTCATCACTGGTTCCATACAAATCAGTGCTAAGCCATAGAATTACACAACACAAAATAAGTACCTGATAAATTTCCTCTATTTTTCTGACCTACTTGTAGCCACTTCCATAGATAAAATTAAACCCTCAATAATGTTAAACAAAAATGCTATTCGTTATAAAAGACATTCAGATGGACCACTTTCAGACTGATCCTAGTCCCAGTTGTTGCAGCATGACATGGAGGGAAAAAGAAAGATTGGATAGAACACAAATGGAGCAACCGATATTTATGACTTTGTCTACTAAATTGGGTTTGCCCTGACAAAAGATCACTGAGCAATATCCTTTCTCTTCTTGTTGATGTTCAGTTGATATAATTTGTAAAATATAGCATGCTGCAGATTCTTTGTTTTTGTAAGGCTGTGGTCTTTCAGAATGTTTTTATCACACAATTATACATTTATTTATATTGCACAACAATATGGAACAATGGTAAAAGAAATCACTTTTAAAACCTTGTGTTGCTGTTACTGGGTATGCTACAAAACTGCTGTGTATAATGTACATATACATAGAGTAGCTGAATACTGTCATGATTGTTAGACATGCCCTTGGGCACTTTATTTTGAAACCCACTGTTACAATGTTTTATTTATGTGTGTGTATCAGGTGGACCAGAGCAGCCAGGCCGGCCAGGGAGTCGAGGGTATCTGCACTCCCCTTCTCCCTCGCTCAGGACTCAGGATGTAGTGGTTCAGCAGCGGCCTAGCATCTTCCAGGGCAAGAGTGTCATCACCTCTCTAATGTAAGTCTAATTCTGCATTTAAAATAGGCTCTGCATCTGCTCGCCTACACTTGTTGTTCATGTCTGTTTATGCATGTGTGGGGGTTTGTCTACAATTTATATACATGTTTAAATTTTGGGCAGCAGTGTGTGTGTGTGTGTGTGTGTGTTTGTGTATTTCTAGTTCATATTAAAAGTGTGGACTGTTCCCTTCAGATGCATTAGTTGGACAAACCACATGTCTTTTAACTGAACCGATCCTTCGGGAAATATGGTTGATGCCTTTATCTTTTTATTTCCTCTCCAGGCCCCATTCAGCAGCAACGACAGCAGCAGCCCAGAGTAGCTCTCGCTACAGTACTGCAGCTGATGCTCTGGCGGCTCTGGTGGACGCTGCAGCCTCTGCCCCACAGATGGACGTGGCCAAGGTGAAGGAGAGCAAACATGAACGGGATGACGAAATGTCTTCGTCGGCTGCAGCTCGGCGAGCAGCCAGCCTCTCCGAACAGCAGCAGCAGCAGCAGGAGGCAGAAAGGCGATCCATGCAGTCACCATATGGTGGTATGTCTCTGCCAGGGGGTAAGCCCCATTCAGCTTACTCTGAAGGCCCTGGAGTCGGGGTTAAGGATAAGGGCCCTCAAACCTCAAAGTCCCGCATCGAAGAGGAGCTTCGGACCCGTGGAAAGACGACTATCACAGCCGCTAACTTCATTGATGTCATCATCACACGGCAGATAGCTTCGGACAAAGACTCACGAGAGCGAGGCTCCCAGAGCTCTGACTCGTCTAGCAGCTGTGAGTGTGTTGGATACACATGGATTAGGAGATAGCTGATATTATTCAAACTGCACATAAGGCCACTGCAATACAGTGACATCATCAGTTAGCTGAGTGGACAAGCACGCATATGAGTTAAACCTTAAAAGTTATCTTTTTCTTAGAGACCAAACCTGAATATTGTGTCTTTAGCATAAATAGTAACTCTTTGTCCATACTTGTGCTGCAGTGTCATCCAGTCGATACGACAACACCGGTGGAGGAGCCATTGAGGTGATTAGTCCAGCTACTTCCCCAGTCCAACCCCAACAGGACAAACCAGAAGAAGGGCAGCAACAGGCAGCAGGTATGAACACTTTTTGAAAGAAGAGGTCTACTGAATAATGTTTCGATTTATTGTTTCAAATATTTTGTGCTTCAGGTCAAAGATGCCATGTAACAGATTTGGCTGTGAAGGCTAAATTTAGCTGTTAGTCAAGTGGAGTAAACATACCATAGCTTCAATGACTTAACCCACTGACCTTGTCATTTGAGACTGTCAGACACTCTTCCTCTGCTCCAGTCTCATCACCAGACTCCACTTGAAGTTATTCCTGTCACCTGCAAACAGATATAGATCACTTGCTGTTGACATACAGTATGTTAGCTCCTCCCTGTCTTATCTGTCCTCACCTCACCCTGATTCTCTCTCCAAAACAACAACGCTCTGTTCCTGGTCAACCTTCACCAGCTGGCATGCGGGGCTACGATATGAGGTACCGGCCATCAGGGGAGCCACCACAGCCCAGTCCCCAGATGCCCCCCTCCTCCCAGGCTGACAGCTACTCCCAGGTCCCAAAGACTCACCGGGTCATGACCTTGGCAGACCACATTTCGGTAAGAAAGAAAAGAAATTTAGAAAAATAATGCAGCGCATACCAGACTCAGCCATCATACCTAACCAACCTGGTTTTGTGGTCACTCCCTGCCATGCAGCATATCATAACCCAGGACTTCGCCCGGAATCAGGACCCTCCTCCCGTCTCCTCCTCAGCTTCAGCCACATTCCAGACCGTGTCCTCTTCAGGTCGAGCCAAGGTGCCCAGCCGCTACAGTCCGGAGAATCAGGTCCAGGCCCCACACCACCAGAGACCCTCCAGCAGAGTTTCCCCAGAGAATGCCCCTGACAAGCCCAGAACCAGGTACATGGACCAGCCAGTTAACCTTGAAAAAATCAGAATGAGTTTAATTTATTACTCATCACCTGTCTAACATTTGTGTCTCTCTGCTCCCCGTCCAGGCCTGGTAAATCTCCAGAGCGAGGCAGCAGACAGATGGAGAACTATGAACCTATCTCTCCACCACAGAGCTACCAAGGCATGGACAAACAGGAGGCAGGTGGGCCTCCACCCCAGAGGCGAGAGGCTGACAACTCTGAGATAAGGTACAGGATCTCCACAGTGTGCATGCACGACAGTTTGAAGTTTGAAGCTGTCAGCCCCACAAGCCAGTTCATCTCTTAATACGGCTTAAAATGGACTCCGAATTTATATTAAACATTGTAGGAATATAGTAGCTGACACAATTTAAAGGTTAATTACAATAGTAGTTGATTATAATAAAATGTAGACAAGAGATTTTACTTTGTGTGCCTTGTATGTGTATTGAGATATAAATGTCTTGTCACCTGTAATAATGTTGTGAAAATTAAATAACCAGTATTTCTACACTTCATCTACACATTGCTAAGTTACTTTCCTGTTAGCACCCTGACATTTGATGCCTGACTGTATTAGACAGTAAATCAATTTCTTGTATGGATGCCAGCAGGCAGAGTGTCCCTGCCTGTTAGCAGTCATTTGACATCCCAGTGGGGTTGAAAGTGCTTAGTGCCAAAGGCTTGTTGCCCCAGTAACCCCTTTGCTGTTTGACTCTTTGCCCCTTGTCTGGTTCAAGGAGTGACTCGCGGTCCCCGGGGAGTGTCAGCTATCTGCCTTCCTTCTTCACCAAGCTGGAGAACACATCGCCAATGGTGAAATCCAAGAAGCAGGAGATCTTTCGTAAGTTGAACTCCACCTCTGGTGTTGGTGATTCTGATGTTGGTAAGTGGGTCCTCTCTTATCCTCTTCCTCAAAACTAACATGCATGCATCAGATGATGGAACAAACTCTGTTAATATGTGTGCATGCAAGACATTCATGTTTAATTTATTAATTCCTTCTAATTTTTCAAGCTCATTAAGCATGTAATAACACTGGAACAACTTCACTCACTGAATCATTTTTAACTCCATGTCTTGTCAGACATTTAGTTTATTTCAACAGCTAATAATTGTCTTGCAGGAAACGCACAACCAGGCACAGAAATTTTCAACTTGCCTGCCGTTACCACCTCCAGTAAGTAGCAGTGAAACTCGCTCAGGCACTTCACAGCTCAATTTAGTTGATGTCTCCTTTCTTATTGTATGTTTTCTTGTGTTGTGATTTGTAGGCAGCATCAACCCCAGGAATCACTCCTTTAGTGACCCAGCCAGTAACCTGGGCCTGGAGGACATCATCCGCAAAGCCTTGATGGGCAACTTGGAGGAGAGACAGGAGGACCATCAGGGAGGAGGAGGGGGTCAGTGTGCCATGAACAACACAACTGGCACAGGCGGTGACGCCCGCCAGGAGGCCAACCCATCACCCAGTATGGGTAGGCACAAATCACATTCCTAAAATTACACATGTTCAGAAGGGATAATTTTGTTTAACATGTTGCTGATTTACACATTCTGCCTGTTTTGAATCTACAGGGAAGCAGAAGCAGGGCAAAGCCAACAGCCGGAAATCCAAGTCACCAAACCTGGGTCAGGCCTACGCTGCAGGAGAGCGTCCCTCTTCAGTGTCCTCCGTCCACTCCGAGGGAGATTATCACAGACAAGCCCAAGCCCAACCCCAGTGGAGCTGGGATGACCGACCCTCATCCACAGGTGAGCTGTCTAGCCTCTGCTGTCAGTGTCTGCAAAAACTGTCTCTGATAAAGTCAAAGACAGAAATATCTGGAGCCAGTTTATCTACATTTTTTCACTTTCTCTTCTCCTTCTCTGCCCAGGATCCATGCAGTTCCCTTACAACCCGCTGACCATGCGTATACTGAGCAGCACGCCACCCACCTCCATAGCTTCCCCTGCCATACAGAGCCAGCAGCAGCAGCAGCAACAACAGCCGCCGCCCCAGGCTGGAGCCCCGGTGGCCCAGCAGCGTGTGTGGCAGTCTCTGCTGTCAGAGCAATACGAGACCCTGTCTGACAGCGATGACTGAGCGCTGCCCGCTATAGCCCCAATAACCAGAAGAGAGGCCTGCGCTGAGGCTTGTCTGTCCACCCCCCTCTCCCAGAACTAACCTCGCTCACTGGCGAGTGTGACAAGTAGATGGGGTGGTGTCCTTTTTATTTTGGTGCTATGGCGCCCCCTGGCTGTTAGCTAAGAGTACAAGCAGCAGCCTGTGACAGGCAGGGCTCTCCAGAACAAGACTTGCTTTTGGTCCGGAAGCACTCACCCAGCCTGTCGGGGAAATAAACAAAACTCGACTGAGGGGACGACATGAGCTATAGTAAAGATGAAGAACTTAATATGTAAAAAGAAACAACATAAGAGACTATTTCTGAATTTTGTTTGATTTCTGTAAAGATATACCTTGTCTTTAAGAAAACCATTGTATGTAAATAGAGTAACCTTTTGCAGTGTTTTTCTTAACTTGATTATTTCTTATTTTAATGTCGCTTTTAAATTGATCCACTTTAAATGGGAAGAATAGGGGTGTAATCTTTAATATCACAGTTGGTCTCTCCCAGTCCACCCCCACCCCACGTCACCTGACACCCACTCTAATATTTTTACCATAGCGACGCTAAGAGCGACCGGACCTTTGGTTTGTACTTGACCATGAGTGGAGCACAGAGATTGTGCCACCCTGCGCGCCATCCACCAAGCACCACCAGAGCCTGAGCATCGTGGACATTCGAGGATGAAACAACACACAGACTAGCATTTCAAACAACGTTGATATTTGATGCCTGTCTTCGCCACACGGTGGAGATGATGCATGGATTGTAACTATCAGATGGTAGAGGTAACTTCTCACCCCGTTCTAGACAGAGAAATGTCTTCAAAACAAGTTGAGAACACTGGTGTCATAGCAGAAAGGTGAAAAGTCTGATATAAGCTTAATTTTGCCAGAAAAGATATCTTTATGACTACTCCTGGACCCCGTCTGAATAATGAAAGTGAGCCAATGTTTTTTTTTTTT
>NTHP01000270.1:105040-199359 GCA_003416845.1 Oplegnathus fasciatus
TCTGGATTCACGGCTGTGTGCGGATTCAGCAGCCATACAGGGAAGAAGTGATGTAAAAGAGGCAGATATGCCAGTTCTTCTACCAACAGTAGCCTCAAAAGTCAGCTCCACAGGGGGCTGACAAAACATACTTTTTAAGGAGAAGCTCCGTCACAGTCACACGCACACACACGCGCACACACACGCGCTGGAGTGTTCATAAATAAATTGGTCTAATTTGATCTTTTCTTCAAACTTCTACTCAGCAGTTTCTGTGTGTATACCATGTACAATGTCTGCATAACTTGTTGTTTTACACAAACCACATTTTTATTGCCATGTACACATTTAAACTTGAATACAAAAGTACAAAACATGTCGTGGATGTATTTTCGTCTTTCACTCGCCTCTTATGTTTTCTTGCTCACATCTTTCAGGCTGAAGTTTGTCTTTGGGCCTTGTGCGCTGCAGGCTTTGGACCTTGTTGACCAGCGTTCAGTCACCTGTCTGTCGTCTCCCAGCGGACGCAAAGCATACCAGGTCTGTCATGCTTCTGTCAACTCTGTGCCTTTGCAAGCAGTAGTCCTACACACACTTTATATACTACAAATTAATGGTTTGCATTCTAACATGAAGTCATTACCACAATATCTACACACTTCCACAGTGTGCAGGAGTATTCTCATTCCTCTGAAACTATTGGATGTTATACTAGTTGCATGTTAACACTGTTTTCTGACTCCAGGTTTATTCATGTTGTATTTTCAAAAGTGAAATAATGCCAGTTCAGCTGTGTTTTCTCACCAAAAGAGTGCATGTATTGTATAATAGAGGTACTACATGCGAGGTGGATACTTACAGTGATCACACCTAACTTGCTCAGGTTTTCTGTTATACCTCTGTGGGTTATATTATAATATCTCATACAAATGTAGCACTACAGACCTTAAAAATAAGAGCTCACTCAATAATTCCTCTATAATGGAGTGGGCTCCTTATATCCTCATGTTTTTAAAAGCACTTTACAAATACAGAATATTACAGATTTTACCAAATTACTTGATACCAAAGAGGAAATGGTATTACTCCATGCTCTGAAAAGTGACTTCTTGTCTTCAAAGTTAAGAGTTAGTCTCAATAGGACATGACTGGTGGTGGAAGTAACAAGGCTATCCACTGAGGTTGTGGTCATTGTGACCCAAATTTCCTGTAAACTCCGTCAGGCTCCTGCAAAAACAGTTTTATGAAAGGAACTGTAAAATACAATGCAGCTAAATAAAGACATGTTCTGTTGGGACACTTTCAACTCAATTGTTGGTGTCTTAATTGTTTCTCTTCTCTCAAGGCTGCCTTGACATTTGTGGTCCACAGCATTTATTGGAAATGATTAATATAATAATCTATTTTTATTCTCTTCAAATGTTATCTTGGTCTGTGGTTGTTCTGGTTTTTCTGAGAACAAAACTGGTATGAAGTGTTTTCTATTTTTTTTTCTTATTGGAAAACAAACTTTCACAGTACAAATATACACTTATATTTGATAAATTTGTCAGATTTCCCAAAAAGTTTTGGCACATTGTGATATTTAGATTTGAGATTCTCCTGAAGAACCTGCGTACATCAAGATCTTTGATTCTGTCTTGTTTATACTAACTGAGGTTTAGTGATGTATTCAGTCTGTCATAGAGTAGAAATTATTAGTCTGTCGAAAGAAAATAAATTTTTGATAATCAATTAATCGTAATTTCAGTTATTTTTAATGCAGGCAGGCGGTTCCAGCTTCTCATGTATGAGGGTTTGCTTCTTGTCTTCATCGTAATAAACTAAATGTGTTTCAGTTTTTGACTGTTGGTCGAACAAAACAAACAGTTTAAAGACGTCACTTTGGGCTGTGGGAAGCCATTTTCAGTACTTATAGACTAAGCGATTAATCGATTACTTGAGGAAATAATTGGCAGATTAATCAATAATAAAAATAATTGTTAGTCGCAGCCCTATTGGTCCAGACCAATGTCATTTAATTGTTGCAGTGTTTCATGGCATTATTTTGTAAGAACAACTATCAATAATTTGCTGAACTCTCAAGTGTTCATTGGAAGTCTTTCTTGTTCGACTGCGTGTGTCTGAATCTGTGGGAAGGCCACACATTTCTCCCTCTGTGCTCTGCTTTGTTGCTCCACTTTTTACTCGCTGCTCTGCAACACTTCAGTTTCAACATCACTCACACATACAGACACATCCTGCCACTCACACACAGTTGTAGATAAATGGCAGGTATAACAATCCTTAAAGAAATAGTTCAACATTTTGGTAAATTGCTTTATTTGCTTTCTTACCAAGACTTAGATGTGAAGAATGACACCAAAACAACAACAACAACAGCAATAACAGCGAGCCTGCTCGACCTGCTGGTACAGGCATCCCTTTTGGGAATAGTAGAATTACATCATGTGGTCATCCACATCACATCACTGGGAAGTTTTACAACAATAAACAGCATGTTAATTATCACACAACGTTCTTCTTCCTCTTTGTCATAAATCTCGGAAGATGGGGTTTATTTTGTCGCATTAGTTGCAGTGAGTGATGCTCCTGTGATTTTTGTGGGTCTGTTTTATGTTTTAACAGTTGGTGATGCATTAAGTGAGACTCAAAAGTTTAGACAGTGTCTGTTCAAAAGCTGTCTCAAAGCTGTGCCACAAATATTTAGCTGACCCCACTCTGACTCCCACAATTTAAACTTGACCATGAGAGCTCATTAAGCTCTCGCCACCTAAATATGTGAAACCAGAACATGGCCGCCATGGCATTAGGTCTCTGACTTTTAAGAAAATAAAAGTTGGAGGAAAGCAGGTGAAGATGTCACTCTGAGGGTCAAACGTCAAGTCTTGACAGCCATGTCTTTTCAGGTCGGAGGGCTGTATGTTTCCCCTCAGATAGGTGGACCATATTTGGGCAGCGTGTGACAGCACTGTGACTCAGAGGAACATTGTTAAACCTCTGGAAGAGACTGAAGGCAGTGACGATATTTTCAGGAGCAGTGGCTAATTTAAAATATAGCCCAGCTGTTAGTCATCCACATGTCAAGAGTCCTTACGAATTTCCTGTAAGGCGGGGAGTAAATGTTTTTTTCAGACAATCAGACGCATGTTTGGAATGAAACAATATCATCAGACAGATATAGAGTATTGAGTTTACTGGAAGTACAGTTACTTGCGTGCTAACTGGGCACTGTGTCAGACAGATGCTGAAATAGTTGATAAATTAACAAATTCCACCATTTTTGTCATTTCCTGTTAATACACTGTTTCTGTGGGACACAATCAAGTTTCTCATGTTGTTGTGGTTATTTAGTCTCTTTTCCCTAAAAAAGGAATGAATAACTCATGAGAGTATGGCATTTCGCTCCTGGGATTTTTCACCTTATCTCATTTCTTACATTCAGTGACCTTTTCATTGGCAATGGTGTACCGTGGCCTGTTGGGAAACAGAAGCAGTGAGTAGCGTATTCTCAACAGTGTTCATAACAATGTTCAGTCTGTTACACCACAAAATATTGATATAACTGTTGAGGACAATAGTGCCCAAATAATTAGTTGATTAAGTAGGTGATATTTGTAGCAGGTGACTGTTTTGATAATTGAATCATTTAATTCAGACAAAAATGCCAAACATTTGCAGGCTCCAGCTTCCTGCTTTTTTCCGTTTTGTATAATTGTAAACTGAATATCTCTGGGTTTGGGACTGTTGGTTGAACAGAACAAGCAATTTGAAGACTTTTTTGACATTATATAGACTGAAATACCTTGTTTGGGGATCTTCACTGTACAGTACAGCTGCAGGATACAGTAGAATAAAAAAATACCAGCTTGGAGTGTGACTTTTTCTGTGCCTCAAATCATGTTTGACATCGCTGATTGTCTTTGGCCAACGGAGCAAGAATGACTTCACAAGGTGGTGAAAGGGGCAGTTGTGATGGTGCTGTGCTAATGTGAGTGCCTGGTTGTAACGAGAGGCAGCTGAAAGGTGCTCTCAAATGTATTTTAGCTTTTCTCCATAGCATTAGTTTGC
Organism: Oplegnathus fasciatus; assembly: GCA_003416845.1. Lineage (NCBI taxonomy): Eukaryota > Metazoa > Chordata > Actinopteri > Centrarchiformes > Oplegnathidae > Oplegnathus > Oplegnathus fasciatus. The sequence goes on from NTHP01000270.1 coordinate 109,091, forward strand.
CAAACCATTCTCCTCCTGACTGGAATGTAAAACAAACTCTGTGTGGCTTGGAAGAACGCTTTTTAGCTCTTGAACTAGTTCATCGGCACGCACATGAGAGAGAGGCGGTTCTTGAAGCCTTTTGACGCTGTATTAGTCAGCCAAACACTCACAAGAGGTAATGCAGTATGCTGGAGTACAGTTACAGGGGTTGTGTATCTCAGTGACTTCCCAGAGATTTTGATTTCCCTGAAGTCTTGCTTGTGGTGTGGAACCAGTGGACAGAGGGCCGTCCAAGCTCCTGGCCCTCTGGCTCGGGATTGTTTCCCGTGGGAGCCAGCATTTCAGGCGGAGACAGAGCCAGAGCCGTGCAGAGGCTTTAACTCTCACTGTTCCTTCTGCAGCGACTGAATGGCAGGTCTCGATGTATAGCGTCGTTTGGGGGAACCTGGGTCCCTGCCAGGCAGTTTGGGATGTCTGTTGATGATGTTAGATGCCAGCTTTGCCGTGTGAGCTGCAGCAGAGCCACATAATCCATGATGACAGCAGACAACAAAAAGGGCCCGAGTGTGAGCTGGTTTTCAATAAACTTGGCTCTTTAGAATCTGTAGCGGTCCTTGGCTGGGTCTCCACAGTTTTACTGTTTCTGTCGTGATCCTGCTGTGCATGGTGCTTTATTCATCCTTACTGAGGTGCTTTAAGTCCATGTAATTGTCTCTTTTTTTGCCTTATTTATAATGAAGTGTCACATTGAAGAAAAGAGAGGTTTTCACTTTTGTAGGTCACAGGGAAAGGTAATTTATCGAAGCTCTGGAGAATAATGGAGCCTGCTCTGCCATCTTGGGAGGCATTAGTTATTGTGAAGTGTCAAGCTAATCCACCAACTTAATGTCCTCATGTGTCATGTGCATGAGGACGAGACTTAAATCACTGTCTGTAGCTGGGAGTGAGCGCCAGCGTCGTGGACAGGAGGCCATTAGACACCACATACGGGTTGTTTAAAAATGCATCGTTTCTAACTCGTCTCCTCCAAATAACTAATGTGAAATGATGAGGTTGGTTGGAAGCAACCTCACCTTCAACCCAACTACAGTTCTGTCACTTCGATAAAACATTTAAAACCCCAAAACAGAATTCAAGTTGGGATATTCAGACTGTGAAGTCAGTATCTTAAAAGGACTCTGCAAGCTGGATGTCACAGCATGAAGACTTGAAATCATGATGTCCTCTGGTGACGTTTGCTGGTACAGTGACACTGAAACAGGGACCGACTCTCTGGGCTTTGAGATATTCCACCCAAATCAGTCTATTTGACGGGAGGCCTTACAGCTGTGAATTAGAGGATATGCCTATATCCCATTAAAATACCATGATTGTTGTCATAATGTGTGAACAGTTTGATTTCACACATGAAGCAGCTGCAGGGCTTGTCTCCAGATGACATCATCACTAGTCTCTTCTTTTGTTTTAAATCCACAAATATAGAATTATAGAAATTATATCAAAATTAAAAAGTAGAGAGCGATGGAGGAGATTGAGTGTATGTACTTGGAAATACGTTCCTGTCTTCACTACTCTGATTCTCAGAGTTCAGCCAGTCATGTCTGGACTAGTTGAGGGACATACGAGATACAGTAAAGAGCTTGTTTTCCTTCATGCCTTTACTGTCTCCACTGCTCCTCAGCTGCACTACACAAGCAATTGGCAGCCAATACAAACAGCATTGTGATCATACTTGATAGGTCCTCAGCGTCCTCCCTCATAAAGAAACAACTCACACTTGTCTCTGTGTATGATCTTTCATATAAGGTCAACACACACAGGCTTTGCCACAAATCTAAATGTACTTTGCATGAATCGGTTGCAGGTAATAGGAGGCGCAGGGCGTTTCTACACTTGTTTCGTGTCCTGTCACTACTGCCCGTGCCCGGCCTTTGCCTACACCGTGCTCCGCAGAAACGAGGGCCCGCTGGTGAGTCTCAGACAAACTGTTATAGAATAGAATATATCTTTATTGTCCACCAGGGTGGAAATTTGTCTTCGGCTCACCAAGCACAGGAAACAGCAACATAAAACAAACACATAAACAAGGTCACATCACGCAGTAAAAACAGTTCATGTCAACAGTTCATGTCAACACACTTTGGTCTGCGTATCAAACCTCGCAATGAATGCTTGGTCAGGTTTGTATTCTTCTTTACTTCTACTTTGATCTGTTAGCCTGTAGTTGTGTTTCTGCTGTTAAATGAAAAAAAGAGTTAAGTAGAAAAACATGTTTATTATTTTCAAAGTAAGATATCATAAAAAAGTATCATGAGGAATCATGAATTTGAATATTACTGCTGAGTAAGCAGCAATAATATTCAAATTCAAATTAATAAATTCAAAGGGGCTTTATTGACATGAAAGTTGTTGCCAAAGCATCAAAGTGAATTATATTCATACAATTCATTATATATTAATAATAATGGCATTAGCAAGTGCGTAGGTTTGGTTTCAGAAGTGGGGAGGACACAAAAAGTCAGAGATTCTTTATAAAAAGTATGTCAATGCTATTTCCAGCATTTTAAATATTTAATAATTTGATATTCATTTCAATGCTGTGTAGATTGCTGCGTTTTTAATGCACTAGCCCTACTTAAAATCACGTTTAGTATTTGTTGATACTTTATGATAGGTAAATATTGTGTGTGCATCTTCACTAAAAAGAGCACTGTCCTTTATTGCCGTATCTAATATTTAATATTAGATTGATGCTCAATTGCAGCATCTTTTTAAGACAATATTTACGGATTGAAAAATGGAGATTGAATCAAGTTTTAGTATTTTTTTTTAGCCTTGATTAGTGCCAACCCATCAGGCGGTAGGGGAGTAGCCTAGCCTGCGCAAGATATCAACAGAGATTTTCAGAAGTGAGGGGGACACGCCCTCCCCCATCCCCAATGGAAATTACGCCATTGCTAGTATTAAAAAAAATTTCAATAAATATCCGACCCAACACAGAAGACAAACACACACATGTACATACACAGTGTCCTGCTGGGGTTGAACTGCATGAACACCAGCTCAGGAATATGATTCACAGTGTATACTGTAGCATATTTATACACAGAGACATGAACGCTGTTTCACAGCCCTCGTGTCTTGTCAGTCAGACGTAAATCCTGGAGAAAACCGTCGCCCAGTCCAAAGTGAGACGAAGCACACGTTGAAATGTGATACAGACGTATTGTGGTCAGGTCACGTTCTTGTCTGGTCACTGAGGGGCGTCTCCACTCTGACTGGCTGTTTTAGCTCTAAATTCCTGCAAGCAAGCGACCCCTGCTCCTGCTCCAAGTATCAGGAAGACTTATTTCCCTGGAGGATGCTGCTAAAATCAGTGTGAGAAACAGAGAGCTGCAACAGACTGTGGAGACTCCCCATGAGCGCATCAGCACCACTGATATCATTCCCCATGAAAACGCACCGAAGACAGAAAAATAAAACTTTTTACTGCCTCATCAAACTCTCCAGCAATTTTTATAGCTCGCTACATGAAGCTGGAGTCGATTTAGCTTTTTTCCATGTTTTGGGAGCTAAAAGACGGTGGAGGATAAGGCTTATGGTGGATCAGATTTGAACATAACTCTCCAGTCCTAAAGTCAAAACCATATGGCACAGAAAAGACTCTGTAGGTTTGACCATGCAGTCTGCAGTCCTCCCCCGCTGGAGCCACTCTGTTCATTCGGGGGCTCTGCAGGTTCCAACATGACTGGATAAGGCCAAAATAGTACTGCTCTGACAAGCAGGTCAGAGGACTGATACGGGAGCTCTCCCACTAACCGCAGACGTCCACATGCTAATAAACAAGGCGACAGGAGAAGCTAGTAAACAAACTCCTGTACCTTTGTTCCTTTTCACCACAGTTTGGCTCATTGTTTATGTAAAGCACTCATCCGTGGGCATGTTGGTGTGGAGGAAATCTCATTTATAATGCATGGAACAGTCTGAGGGGGAAAACAAGTCAATGATTAACATGCTAATGTTTGATAATAACGAGCGGAGCCTCTGAATGTGTTCAGTGACACATGCACACAAATGCAGAACTGCAGGTTGAGTCAGGTCTGTGGAAAATAATACACACTCATAAACTTCTTAATCACAATCGCTTTCATTTTCTAGAAATGTTTATAATTTAGTATAAATATTGTAAATGGTTGTGGCATTTGCTTTGTGCTCTCTTCTCTGGTTGAAGATTACTCAGTGGCAGGTCAGAGCCAAGCAGCTCCTCTCTAGTCTGGTGTTTACATGAGATCTTTGAATTGAAATTACTGGAGTGTCATTAGATGGCTTCAAACCCCTGTCATTAATCACATCGGTGCCTGTGTTCATGTAATGAATCAATGTCTGCGCTCTTTTCTTCCAGTGCAAACACATCCTGGCTGTCTACCTGTGTCAGGCCATGGGTGTGACTCAGCAGGAGAGTGTGTCTGATCAGCAGATGTCCATGTTGCTCAGCGGGACAGCAGCCCCGTGACACCCAGGTGTGCTCAGTACAGCAGGTGGACCGGCACGCCCTTGTGGACCCTTTTAAATGGACACTTCAGGACTGCAGAGAGGGTCGGAGCTTGGGAACACTACCAGGGTTCTTTCAGGCCCTTTCATATGTCTCCCTGAAAGACACCAGATGTTTTTCTTTTGGAAGAGCTCTTAATCTGTTTCCAGGGAGACGACATCTGTTCATTGAGCATGTGCTGCTTTATCTTTAGGTTTATTTTTATCTGAAGCTGCATCAATTAGGAAGTAGTGAGCACGGAAGTTACTTCAGAGACATTTTAAAAACATGAACAATTTTTTCCAATGTGCCATTTGTAAATATAACTTGTCATATGATTTAAAACTGTAGGAATAAAGACTGATCTGTAACAATATAAACATTGCCTTTATTAACAAAATAATTCACCATACATACAGATTGCATCATGTTAAATAGCAGTATCAGTTCGCAGTTGTAGTTTTGTTGAATGAAAGAAAGAATGGCCTCTGGAAAGGTTGAACATCAGCTTGACCACAGTGGATGTTTTTCCTGATTAGTAATAACACTATAGCACACTGACAGATAGGTACTTCGGAATGAAAGGCAGGAATGTTGAACAAGATCAACGTGTTATTGTCTGTCTTACCTTTAAAATCGCAAAAGAAGGCAATAGTTTGACATCAATCAATAGCTTGTAGAAGGCCGGACACCTACAGTACTTATTTTTACACATCAGTCAACAAAGACAATAATACAACGTTACAGTGCAGTTACAGTATAGATGTCTCCATTGGAATGTACTAAAACTTTGGCACACTCCTGTATTTTAGCCCTTGAAGTTAGTCAGAGGTGGCGCACCGGACAAACGGCAAATGAGGGGAGAAAGTGAAGCAGTGGAGGCAAGTGCTCAACTTAAGAACACTTGTTAAACACCAACACAACGTGGCTCAACACACCAAACAGGAAATAATCTAAAATGTCAGTGCAATGTGTTTTCATTTGTGTAGTGATGGCTCTCAGGTGATTCACCCTCATTTTTTTTTTCACATGAATTACGACGCCCCAAACAAAACTCTGCTCTTGCTCTGATTAAATTCTCCTTTTTTTTTTGTGATTCATCAGCTCTCGCCCCTGTCACTAGTTTTATAAGCTCAACAGGAACATGTACAACAATGCTAACCACCACACCCCTGCAGAAAAGAGGCAAAGCATCAGGTGCTTTAAGATTTGACAGCAGTGGACAGCAGTGCTGCAGCTGTGTTGCCTCAAACTATAATGTTGCGTATGAGCACTGTTGAGTGCAAAGAAGTAGGATTTTGCCACTCAGAGAACAGTTCATTAGTGTTACCTGCTTTTTTTCTCTATTATCTCTATTTTTGGGGGTTCAACTGGACTTCTGTCAATGGCATATCTTTGCTAGCGTGGAAACGTAAGTGGCTCATTAGGAGTTTGATTAAAATGAGTCCTCAGTGCAACATATTTTAGAGATTTCACCTTTAAAACTATTGTTTTCTCAAATGAAACAGCTCATCTCAGCTCGGTCGGTGACTTCAACAGCGTGTGGAGGACTGACTGTGCTAACAGGGCACATGAGAGCCTCAGGATCCCAGCTGAGACTGTGTCTGAGGGGGAGATGGGTTGTCAGCTGGACTCCTCCTGAGGCGAGTGACATTCATATACACCCAACAGAATCAAAGCAGTGGCACTTCATGTTATGTAAGCCCCTAAATACGTGTGTACCAGGAGCTTGGATGATGAGGAATAATGTAAATTGCATTGATATTGATTTGAAGTAAATATGACATTGGCTTGTCTACTTACAGTGTGTTTTCACTTGACTGAAAACGAAGCAGCTGAAAAGCTCTGTGTAGATGCCACATTTCTATAAAGGACACAATCAGTTTCCCACTTCCTGAGCTTTTGTCTTGTTAACATGGAAATGATGTGCAGCACCACCACAGGTGTGTTTTGTTTAACTACTTCTTATGTCTGGGTCTGCGCGACTGAATCAAATCATGCTGTTCATCTAGTAGCTACAAAAAAAAACCTTCCTCTGGCTTTTAGCCACAGGGGTCACAACATTTTCTCGACCCCTGTGGCTAAAAGCCAGAGGAAGGTTTTTTGAAAGAGATGACTCACGGGTTAGGAAAGGCATTTATGTTTATGCTCATTTATTTTCCCCTGATTTTCTTCTAATTTAGCTGTTGGCATTCTCTTATGTGTATGAGAGTCCCTGTCGTTTTTGATCCCTCTGTAGACTACTACGTCCCTCCGCCTGTACACTCATTTCTTGTGGAGGATTCACTAGTGCAGCAACAGGAACACTGGCCCTCAGTTGAAGCAGCAGCTCAAGAACATTTCTGCGATACAAAAGTGTGGTATTTACACCAGGAAATCTGGTTTCTTTCTGTATATTGAGCCTGCGATGAGCATGAATTCATTTTAAAGGGTCACAGGGCAAAAATAACCACATATGCAGACTACTACTATTGTACCTTTCTAGGTCTACAAGTACAGATCTAGCCACACAAAGTTTTTTTGATCTTTACATTCTCAAAGATAAGGTCTTGTAATAAATAAATTAATAAACACTGGCACTGAATGTTGACCATATAAAATAGCAGGGCAAAAAAAGGAGAGTTTGGAGTTGTGACAGGGTGGATTCAGAATGATAAATAGACTTGTAGCAAAGTTTGGATCCTGTTCACACTCCTACAAATCCAGTTAGCTTCAACATGTTTTTTAAAATCAAAACTCCTTCATGATACAAAAGTTATGTAAGACTCGCCTTTCAACATTTCACTGCTTGACCCCTGATAACTCGGCACAATTCATAAATAAATGTCCACATTCAAGGCGCTCGACATCAGTCCATCTTCACATTTCACACTCTTCTTCTGTAAACATTATAAACCTCAGTGACAATAAAATTCAAGACTGAAACAACAGAGTAGACACAGATAATACTCCTCCTCTGTCACGACTCTCTCTATAGCAGAGGGTCGATGGTCATGTGGATCTGGTCTCTGTTGCGTCTGCTGCCGTTGGAGCTGAGGTACAGCTCCTCCCTGCGGCACAGGAAGTGTTGGGCCAGGATCTTGCGGAAGGTGTTCCTGAAGTCCTGGATGCGGTAAGCGTAGATGATGGGGTTGACCGCGGAGTTGGCATGCGACAGAATGATGGCCACATACATGACAATGTCGGGCCTCTCCAGATCCTCGTAAAACAGCTTGAGGCAGTTGAGGATGTGGACGGGCAGCCAGCAGATAGCGAACAGTCCCACTATGATGGAGAGGGATTTTGCGGCCCGGATCTCCTTCTGCAGCAGCCCGTGGTGATGGCTGTCCCCGTTGCCCACGCACTTGAGCTCGATCTGTCTCAGCTGCTTCCTCGCCACGGTGAAGATCTTCAGGTAGATGCACAGCATGATGAGCAATGGCAGCAGCACGCAGACAAAGAAATTAAAGTAGACCATGTAGTGCATGTCCACCACACTCTCAAAGAAGCACTGGAGCTTGCAGCTCCGCAGTGAGTCTCCTCCTCCCCTCAGCCCCTCCATGAGGCCAGTGTTTGTAGTGTTGTCCGCCTCAGAGCTGCCATTCCTACACCTCAGGTGCTTCAAGTTCCAGCCAAAGAAGGGGATGAGGCCAATCACGAAAGAGAGGATCCATAAAATAGCGATGATCTCTCTGGCGGTCTTTCCCGTCATCAACTCCTTGTACCTGGAGAAAACACAGCAGAGGTCAGTTTGTTGTTGTGGCCTAACTGACACGTCACGTTATTCTTATGTAGCTCCGTCTGTGCGCCAGGATGCACATGGGACTACTAATGGCTCAAAATCAGGCAGACAATAAAAATTATGATGAAGTGTGATGGTGAATTGCTGTGATTTGGCACCAACACAAAGCGTCCAAACATCCAATCCCCCACCCACAGCCACATCAACAAGACAAACTCTGCGTTCAGATCAACTTGAGCCCTGGATAAAAAAATGCGGCCCTCATTCATTTGAATTGAGCCAGTCCGGCGGCACAGGCGGGTGTAAGAATCTACAGCCACGCTAGCAGCACAGTGACACTGTACTAGGCACAGTAGTGCTTTGAGCTATATGCTAACATCAGCATGCCAACATGCTCACAATGCCTGTTGCTTAGCAAGTATAATGTTTACCATTATCACCATTTTAGTTTAGTGTGTTTTTGCTAATTAGCACTAAACACAAAGTACAGCTGAGGCTCATGGGAATGTCATTAGTTTTGCAGGAATTAAATTATAAATAAAAAATTGGACCTGATGGGGGGACATGAGGCGAACTTGAATGAGTGTCAACAATCAACTCTCATGGCAATGCTGAAACATTTCACTCAAAACCCCATATGTGAAGGTCATGGTGGCGCTAGAGGAAAAGTCAGGGGATCAACAAAGCCAGTAGGATTCATCCTCCGGTGACCATGAATGTCTGTGCAAAATTTCATGGAAATCTTTCAAATAGTTGCTGAGATATTTCAGTCTGGACAGAAGTGGCGGACCGACTGACATTTATAGTCGTCATCTATAAAGCCACACTGAGCACGGCCATAAACATACACAACAAAACACAACAAGCTCAATAAAGCACGTCTAAACAAAAATGGACAGAGATCAGCTTCAAAGTCTCGGCAGCCTTGTTACTGGAAAAAGCTTTCATTTTGACAGTGATGTTTGGCTTGTTTGGTTTCCTGGTCTAGTTTTTCGACAAGAGCAACACTGTTTGTTAACAACATAATGAAGGAACTGACACCCTAATGTCGGAGCTTCACGCTAGTGCACGAATGCACCACACGGCAGTTTGCGTTCGGTGTTTGCCTCCAATTGGTTTGAACGCGCACAATCCTAATGAAGGAACCTTACATGAGATTTTCTGGACTTTTATCATCCCAGCGCATCCTGTCATCATGACATGCTCTGTGGAAACTACACCCATAATCTAATTTAAAAAAGTAAACAGCTTGTAAACAAGACAAAAAAAGATAAACGTAAATAGCTAAAGGGAGTTATATCCCGCATTGTTTTCCATGGAATTTCCACTTTCTGTGGAAATATGGTCTAAGTGCAGCACTAAGAGACAGGCTTATTTTCATGTCACTCCTGAGCACATTAACAGCTGCAAAATGAAAGCATCAAGTCTGCTGCTGTCTCTGACAGTATCTCACATCCTGCTTTGCTCAAATGCATTCAACAAACATATTGCTAAGATTACACACACCTCGCTTGAGGTTCCACACCAACAGAGCATGAAGACTTGAAAATGAAAGAAGCCAATGAAACCACACTGATAGACTTTCTCATCCATCTCGGCTCTGTGCTGTTTTGTAGCTTGATGCCTGAACTGTCACACAAGTTCCACCTCCTGTTTTTCACTGTTGATAAAGGGATGAATGTTGAGTGTTTGACTGATTTACAGTGATTCAGCATGTTTTGCACTAAGCCATCGCCTCACTGAAATATGAGATGAAACGATGAACAGCAGGTGCACGCAGGCTGCGTATGGAGATGCAGAGGCTGACTCACACGAGTGTCGCCCTGACTGTCCCCATCATATGAACTGCGCTGGAAGCGAAATGAGTTGTTTCCTCAAAGTGATTCAGGCGAGCGACTGCATGGTAATGACTCATACACATGCTGATACACACACACACACACACACACAAGCCAGTCTGAGCTGGAGATGCCACAAATAATCCATCTCTACAGCTACACAGCACATGTTCACACCATAGCAGAGCTTCAAATGGGACTTTTGCAGTCACACTTCATGACAATGATCATCATAAACCATTAGCTCATGATGGAATAACCATTAGTAAATGATTGAGTCATTTCTTATATATTAATTTGTTTCATTTACAAACCATTAGCCAAGTTATTGCTGATAAATCATTTGTAAATGATAAACAAATTAGTTATGTGATTCAAACTTTTACTAATCATTTAATTGTGATTTATTTTACTTTATGGTTAATAAAATATTTATTAACATGTTAAAGGATGGGTTCACTTTAAAAAAAAACACTACTCCATGTGTACATGTAAAGACTTATTGATTACTGTAATCATTCTTTGCGTCCACGGTGGCTGTGAAGAGATCCTTCATTATATTACATAATTAAATTCCACTGTGAGTGATGGGGGACAAAATCCACAGCCCTTGTTCTTTGTAAAAATAATAATAATTATTATTATAATATTATAATAATAAAGTTCAGCTGAAGCTTATAGGAGGATCGCCACACAGCCTGTACGGACAGCAGGAACAGTTAGTGACTAATAACTCTTTCAGTGTATGTATGGGCATGTGAGTGTTGTATTAAGACAGAAAAATGCGAACCAATCTTTTCCAAATATGTAAAAATTGCTAACTACACTGTGATCCTTTATGAACCATTTGTAAATTTGTAACTATAAAACATGGTTGAAGCATGGAAAGTATTTTGACTCTTCGTGTGCCTCCTGAACGCATTTAGACCACAACCTCCTCAGCCTGACCAACTCTGCATCACCTTGTCTGTCTGTCTGCTGTTTCACTTCACTGTACTCGCATATTGTTAGCCCCGCAGACTCTCGCATCCTTTAACAAAAGGCTAAAAAAAGACATTATCAGCATTATTTCAGCAAAAAAATGTTTGTCTTTAGTAATACAACAATACAATACAGTCTTCACCACACCCCACGGGCAGATGAGTGGTGTTTGTTGAGTCTGGTGAGTCTGTGTTTTTGTCACCAGTTCATTGTTGGTTTTGGGTTCTTTATGGTATTTCTATATAAATAAAGCGATAAAATAAGGCCAGCCTCATCCTATAAGAGGCTGCGGGAGAGGAGAGTGAAGCCAGGCTATGAGGAAGTGGGTTCAACTGGCAGTGAACGCCTCTGACTTTGATGGCACAGGCAGGAAGTGAATGCCATCAAAGTTCTCTTTTCAGATACGGAGAATTTGCTAGTTAAATGAAAGTCATGTCGCTGGAAAGGCTTCTTAATCATTAGCCCAGTCTGCCTCTGAGTGACAACAGCCCTGTGTTATAATAATTATAATAATCCCAATAGTCAATTATTCATCAGTGGTGTGCGAGGTCCCCCTCTGTCCTGCGACCCCCTGCAGGGAGGCGAGCCGGTCGCCCCGGGGGCCATGAATAATACAGCATTCTGCCCACGGAGGGAGGAGAGGGCGCTTCAGAGCCCACGATCACCTGCACACCTCCTCACGTGTCCATCCCCCCATTCCTCTCCATCTTCTACTCCCTCTATCTGTCAATCACATGTACAGCAGGCCGCACAGGGTCATTTCCCAGAGGGTCCATCGCCTCCCACTTTGTTTCTCTGTTTGGAGGCAGGGAACGGGCGAGCGGCTGAATGGATTAGTTCTGGCATGACGACAGCACGCTGGCATCTATCTTTGTTTTGCTTTCTTCCCTCGCTCCATTCTCCATACATCCCTTCTCTTCTCTCTGTCGCTGTGCTTCCGCCCGGGGCCACAGACCTCAGCCAGGCCACACACACACACACTAAACTCTCACAACATCCGCTCGAATGTCCGGCAGTGTCCGCAGCCCTGCTTCAAACACAGTCTAACAGGTGGCCGTTCACGCCGGCAACACAGGGCTGTCACCCAGCCTGTCGGTGTGTATGTAAAACAGATCTGTACAGCATTTGCATCATGAATTGTATCTGTGAGTATCTCTCTAAAAAACAAGTTGTTTGACATGGTAAAGGCAAGTCGAGAATAAAAGCAAACACAGATTTGAATTTGAAAAGCTTTCACAGCCCAATGCAAGTATTGCTTTGACAGAAGAGGGAAAGGTAAATACAGATATAATCTCTGTATATCTCTATGGGGAAGATGGACTTGCTATCTCAGAGTGTGATAATGTGTCTTGCTGTCAAGTTCAGAAGATGGAGGCTGTGGTCGGCTTGGTTTCACTGCAGTAGTACAAACGATTACAACCCGCAGCCAGTAATCGTCCTGGGTTTAACTTTAAACCTCCACTAGCTTCCACTTCAACAGCTCTCTGTGTAAAACATCCAAACACAAGTTCTTAGGTAGCTCTAACAGACATACAAACAGGTGACAAATGAAGTGAGTGAAATGCAACACATGCAGGTGCTTCCATACACGGCGCAGTGGCTCACTGACTGGTTTGATGAGTAAACAAAACACTGAATGAAGGAATATCTTTTGGACGAGTGGTGTTCATTCCACACTCATACTAACCATGTGAAACCATTAACCATTAACACCTCTTAATATCCACTGTTGAGTGAGTCCATACAAAAAGTGATTATTTAAGTTATAGTTTTGCACTTTGGGAAATGATCTTTTTTTGTTAGATGAGAAGATCGATACCACTCTCATGTCTGTCAGGTAAGTATGGAGGTAGAGCCAGAAGTCGATTAGCTTAGCTTAGCATAAAGACTGGAGGCCGAGGGAAACAGCTAGCCTGGCTCTGTCCTGAGCTCAAACGTCCCCCCTGCCAGCACCTCTAAAGCTCAGTAATAAACATGTTATATCTCGTTTGTTTAATCTGAACACAAACAAAAACAAAAACAACAGTTTGTGGTTTTACAGGAAGTTGCGCGCCGTAACTCGGTGCAGACAATGGTGATTTTGTTCGTGGTGAGATAAATATCTTTGGAGATGAGCTGCAAAACCCACACTCATCGTAAATCACACAATACCGACACCCAGTCCTAAACTGTAACTCCAGCTCAAGCTATACTAAGAAACTACACATTTCTAACCAATATCAACCTCCTTTATCAGACATTGTTTTACACCACACTGCACTTCATTGTCCTCCAGTCTCAACAGATGATCCCATTTCAGGACTCTGCATTTGTTGTGGATAATGTATGCCTCACTGAAAGTCTTGAGGATGATGCATCCCTCACTACGTGTCTGCACCTTTAAGCATACTTCCACCTGGACCTTGTGTTCCCGTCATAAATGTGGATCAGTTTGAACACCAGCCATCAACAACGCCGTGTGTGCATTAGAGTTCTTCAACTCTAATACTGCCTTAAGTTTTCCACATTTTTCATTATTTGTGAAACACAAAAGCAGGATTTACACCAAGAATGACTCTGTACCACACCCTCTACACCTCACACGTGCTGAAACAAAGAACAGAAGACTCTTTAACTCCATTAAAATGATGAAGCTGAATCTGGTGGATCAGCAGCCTGAGGCAAGATGAGGCAGTGCTGCTGGAGTGGGCGGGCGGGGACGATCCTGTGAGATCTGTGATGTGCTAAAGGTTATTTGAAGGCTCCAACAGGACAGGGGGACAAAATAGCCAGAGGGTCTTTTTCTGAGAAATGCAAACAGGGAGGACGGGGGCTTGAAGAGAGCGTTGAGTGGGTGTGCTGGTCTGCCATCTCGTGGGGTTTAAAACATCTGGCTCCGGCCTTTCATTTCCACTTAAACCATCTGTGAAAACACTTTTATCTGAGAGAGAACCGCGGGCCCCAAAGGCCTGCTGACTGACCAAATTCACACACACACACACACCAGCCAACGCCGTGGACATGTAATCTGAGCTGAACATACACACACTGGTCTCATTATCACGTGTGTGTGCTGTGATAGTGGGCACTGGACTTTCAGAAGAAACTATAAAATGTCATGTTGAAAACTTTTCACAGGGAGCGTTACGAGCGTGTCGCTGGTTTGAAGTCAGTCTTTTCTGCGTGAGGAGGTGGAATGAGATGCGTTAAGGTTTGGTTTCCATCCGTAGGTCGAAAATAGAAGCACAAATGGGGATTTTACAAGCTGCTTGGTTGGTAGCAGACAACTTTCATCCCAGACTAGTGTCAAACTGTCCTTTCTTGCCAGCGTTTGAGCATAATGGAAATGACAGCACATCACAGCCCCATAGCACGAACAGCCCTCAAAACCACATCCAGTGGCCACAACATTCACTGCAGTGCCATTAATAAAAAAATTTAAAAAACTCTCTGACATGGTGAAATGCCAAAAACACCACCGCCACCTGAAGACAGACAATTCCCACCTGACAATAAAGCTTTTATTCTTGAATTCACGGAAATATCAAGCAGCACTGTTTCTGTTTCCTCAGGCGGACTGTGGACATGCTCAGAGGCTGCACAGTGGAGCTCGCTGGCCTTTGCCATCAGGATCAATGGAAGTGACACACTGAGGCCAGGTATCGATCCAGCGGCTTCTTCTGGTGTGTCACATCAAACAGCTGCATGACGGATCTTCGCAGCTTTTCTACGAGCTGCAGGAGGTGTCCCATGAAATGCACAGTAGATGATGAACTGAGGGAAATGATTTTAAATGACTCATATTCACTCAGATGGAGATTTCTTGGGTTTCTGTTGCTGAGAGACCAAAGTCACCAGCATACCATGTGCAAAGGTGGCGTTACCTAAGCCTTTAGATTATGGAATCAAGGTTAAAGAACATCCACTTCAAAGTGTTTGCTAAGTCTGCCCCTAACACCAGATTTAAATAATGTTTAGAGAGGTATTATCTGATTATCATTCCAAGTTTAGATATTAACCGTGCTATTTTTACACAAGGCATTAAGCTCCACGGGAAACTGATTCATGAGATCACAGAGCTGATGCTGATCTTCCAGCTCCTGAATTCAATTATTTCCATAGGGGACGTGTCGATATTCAATTATTTTGAGCTCTTTTAGGAGGATAGGGGGAAGGAGGAAAGGAACTCAGCTTATTTAGCACACTGTGTATTAACAAGTCATTAAACAGTTTGGTTTTCAAACTGGGAACCAAGAACCAACAGGGTCAAAGAGGTCCACTAAAATGAAGACTTTGATTCACTTTGATTAGAAGAAAGCAAAATGAGGGTTAAAGAGTGACTGTTCTAGTCTGAGGTTTCTCCACATCCACAGCAGTAATCTTATCAGATGGGGGGGAAACAACTTCTAAAGAATTTTTAGATGAACTCCACATCAGTGATAAAAAATAAAACTCACCTCAGAGGAATTTTGACGGCCAGATATCTATCAATCGCAATAGCAAGAAGACTGAAGATGGAGCTTTGTGTCAGCACCAAGACAAAACATGCCAGAAAGAGGCATCCATAGAAGTCCAGGTGTATGCCGATGCTGATGGTTATGGCAAAGGGGATGGCGAGGCAACCGACCAGAATATCAGCCACAGCCAGAGACACCAGAAAATAGTTGGTGGCGTTCTTCAAAGTGGTGTTGATCGCGACAGCCCAGCAAACCAGTATGTTGCCGGATATGGAGAGAACAGCAATTACTACTTCAATCACGATGTAGAACGGACTCATCTCAGCAAAGGACTAAAACCTGCAGGCTGTTCACAGAGAAGACGGTCGCCCAACAACACTGCTTCTAGTCCCAGAGGAGTAAAGAAGTCTTTCTGCTGTAATCCAGGAATATTCCACAAGTGTGAGCTGCAGAACCAGCCATCTGATGAAAAGACAGGAATTTACTTTAAAGTCATGTCAAGAAAAAGCAGCAATTTACTGTTCCGGCGTCACAGAGTTGACAAAAGATGTAGAAACCGCGTAATAATGCACTGCTCCTCCAAGTGTGCACATAAAACAGACATAAAGTCACTGAACATTGTTGTGGCTCACCTTAATGAACCTGTACATCGTCTCTGGATGTTTTCACATCAACAGCGGCCGATCTGTGGAGCGTTTAAGCGGCATCTGTAGATCTGTAGCGCAGGCAGAGTGTGACACAACTTCCCCCCCGACTGCAGTTTTGAGGTGGAGGAGAAACGCAAGAGAAAAAAAAAACGTGGAAAAAAACTTAATTTCACAAAGAAGCCACGCCCCAAACACACACACACACACGCGTACCATGATATGGGTGGAATCCCAAACGAGCGTCACCGGTCCGCCGTGCGTAATTACGCGCCAATTAAACAGTATCCAACGACGCCTCCACGTGCTTTCCGTGTAATGTAAATGCTGTAGTGTTTGTACAGCACACACACACACTCACGCCCTCCCGCACTACTCACAGACTCACGGCTGCATCTGGTTTTAATCCGGCCCAAATCGCGAACTTTTTGCCCCCCCACACCTGAGACTCAGTGGAGGCAAAAGCGACCAAAAAATACTCGATTGAATCACGTTTTTAGTCTTTGCGCAGTATTTTTACCTTCCGCTTCTGTCGGACGCAAACGAAACGAAGTCAGAGTAGAAAGTAATGTTTATATGTGGAACTCAGTTTTAAAGAGAAGTAAACACTCCTGAAAACAGCAGATTCAGTGTCATTATTAGGTGCTTGTCTTGTGATCACTAAACTCACCACATGATCAAGCAGACTGGTCATAAATGTTCCGTTTATTTACCAAACAGACACTATAAACTTTGTTCAAGCCTTTGATTGCTCCATTTTTCATTTTTATTGTATTTAGATATTTCAGTTATCTCGATGGGTACCTGCTGCCGCTGAAATGGCTAGAAAAAGAGTGATGTGATGAGCAGGAAACCGTTCTCCACCCAGTGTTCCCATGTACCCACAAGATTTACAACCCTGGCACAGAGCTTTAATGGGCACAGTGGAAAAGCAGTTTAACCTCAACTGGAGCAGCACAGGCATACACACTGAGAAGCTGGAACATTAACATGAAACCTTCACTGCAAAAGAGCAACTTAGTATTGAAATATAACCTGAAGAATAATTAAAAAAAAAGGTGAATGATTGAATATAAAACTTGACAATCCTTTATTGAGCAATATCCATCCAACTGGTCTCCAAATCTGACATCCATAAATAGAAAACTGCATACATGTCGGTCCACATTCTCACTTTTCAGGATGCATGTCTCGTAAATAAATAAATAACACTTTTATCTTCCAAAACATAAGAGCATCTGCAAATGGAGGCTTGCCTAAATCATACCACAGAGAAAGTGTTGTGTCCCAGCTCTTACATGTAAAAGTTACCCTCTCCTTCAGAATTTAACATGGCATGCCAAATATATATATGTATATTTTGCAAAGCAGCTGCAGTACCATAGTTGTTGAGAGAGTCTTGATGGAAAACATGAAGGAACAACACGGGAGGGCACGGTATGATGGTTTGATTCAGCCAGTCCTTAATGCTGTAAACAACGCAAACATAGAGATCGATCTGTTTTCATAAAAAATATTTCTACAAAACTTTTCAGCAACTCTTGTAAATAAATCATTTTAGTGTCGCGTCACAGGTGGCAGCTAGGGTTCGTCTCATTTCTATTTTGAAGGACACACACAGTTAAAAGTGGAAAATGTAAAGGCTTCAGTTCAACTCAAACCCGCCAGTTCAAAATACTCTCTGCTCTGCAAAGTACAACTCGAGCTTACTTACAATAAGCTCTCAGCATGAGGAGTGATGGATTCTTTGAAGCAACATTTCAGCAAACGGGGTCAAAAAATGACCAAAAGTCGGGTTCACACGGGTTCACTCATGGCTGCATGTCGTTCAGTGAAAGGAGACGTCACACAGCGCACTCAGACAGAAGGTTACACTTTAACCATGCATAGTTAGCCTCGTATAAGTTGTGTTTTGGCAGATTTGGCACATGTTCAAAACCGCAATGTGTTTCCTGACTGCAGTCTTTATAAATTTGGGCCTTGGCACTGGCTGCAGCATCCTGTGAAGAAATGAGAAAACAGCAGCTCCATGACTCTTTTAAATTTCACGTCTCTAGTGTCAAACGGTGAGCAGGAGAAGGGTTGAGGTGGCAGCGTTCGGTCTGTCTGGAAGGTGAATGTAGTGCCGACAGACGGTGACAGAAAAGTGCTGCAGTGCCTCCAATTCATCGCTCTCCAACTCCTCTTTCCCAGCCGGTCAGGTCTCGAAGTACTTGTAGATCTGAGAGACGTACTGCATGACGCTCTGCCAGTCCGGCCTGTCGGTCTTCATCAGCTCCTCCATGTCCTGTTTGGAGCAGATAGAGGGGGGAAAGAGCGATGATTTAGAAGCTAAGCTAGATGTAGGAGTTATGGTGTTTAAGAGTTTGTAATCATTTTGAGCTTTACAAACAGCACCCCCGTCAGGAAAATCAGACAATAGTGGCGAGCTAAAATGCAGCAAAACTGCACCGAAAGAAACTGATATTTCTTTTTGATAAGATGTGTAATCATAAATGGTGAGCAGGATTATTATCAAGTTACTCTTGATAAGAATGTGAATGTCAGAGATTTTCTAAATTACAGCACCCCCAGCAGCCCAATCAGCTTTAAACACTAGAACACAAAACAAAATGTTTTTTCTTCATGGTTAATTGAACCACTCAGGGTTTTTTTTTTCAGCTGCTTTTGCCACATTTGTCAAATTAAAATAATGTTTCTCAAAACACTGTGTGCAATTCTCAAAAGTGTACTTAATTTCTTGCTGCTTTCATACAGAAGTCAAATGTATAAGTATTAGTTCGTCCTCAGACTTTAGAGCAAATGACCCCATGTTGGTTAATTTCATTTCTCGACACACATTCAGGGTGAAACTGGTTTTTACGGAAGTGCCACAATCACGGGGACAACGGGCCTCTCTGTGCCGTGCAAAAAGACAGGAGTGATCGCCAGTGAGGTGTTGGAGAGGATTTGCATTTTGTTTTTCATTTCTAAATAGTTCCTTATTTACATGCTTTTTAAGGACTTTAATTTTTCTAAACTGGTGTTTGTACAACAGGAGTTTATTCAGTCGGCTGTAGAGGATATTTGACTTTACTATTGGCCGACTGTATGTAAGTCTCTACGTGAGAAATCACATAAAGAAACATAATTTTAGCGTCTTCTGTCATACTGATACACTTCCTCGGACATTTGACTGCCTCGACCTAACAAACGATGAAGGGAAATGTTATTTTGGGGAAAGTGATTTACTTTTGACACAAGAGTTGAATGTTTTGAGTGAGTGATGAGCTTTTACAGGACAAACGAATGTGTTGTGTTTCGGGAAACGTTTCAGATAATGTGTTGAAGTTACTGAGAAAAACTGGAATCTACAGCATTATGAGACTCTGATCAGCTGTGTGCAGCTACGGTTGCTCAAAGCCTGGCTGACAGTGATGAGTCAGACAGTGAACCAGGCCTTCACATGACTCCACATCGAGCCGGCGTCACAGCAGCTTCCGTTAGCTAAGATTTACACTGAAGCTTCAGTACAGTCACCTCCACGATGTCTCAACCTCCTAACAGGAGGAGGATCTCTGGGCAGTGTCTGAGGGTTTTGTTTATGTAGCAGAGAGAGTCTGTCAGTAGAGACTAGAGAGCACCAGTGGTAGTCGGGTTAAAGTCATTTATTTGTTTATAACGTTTTTAAACCACTGACACGGGAACAAGTTTGCCTTATCAGTGTGTCCAATCTTGTAGCCACAAGCATGTAATGGAGAATTAATAAGACAAAGAAATGTGAACTTTGGTCTCAGTGAAAGATTTAAGACTAATTCACTTCCTTGCTGACGTTCCAGCTGGCTCCTCCAGATTTAGAGCCGATGAACTCTTAGACTGATCTGTGTATTTTCTAAGTCATCTCGGAGCAGTTATTTCTGTTGGACAAAAATCCAACTACAGTCATCTGTTTCATCATGTTTCTCGAAACATGAAGTGGTCATCAGCAGATTATTCCTCTAAATCCAAGCGTTTTTATCTGTTTGCCCCGGAAGTCGGCACTAAACTGTTTAGTGTCCACAATCTTACTGGCAGTGATGTGTGTTCAAATGAGAATGAAAAAAGACATAGTAAAAAAAAAAAGTATGAAACATTAAAAACATTAAGGCTGTGTGTGTGTGTGTGAGAGAGAGAGAGAGAGAGTGATGGGGATGTGTTATCATGAACATCGGCTCCTGCTCTATGACCTGTAGGCAGTGAAGTGTAGGTCACGATCACGACATTCACAGCCAAAATGCGACAGATGATCAAACTTGCAAAATGAGGTCCAAAAACACACGTGCAATTACAGATTATCACCATAGGTGCCACGAAAGACAATGAAATGAAAATCTTTGAGATTATAACTTTAAGGGCCGTAAAAACATTTTTTCAATCAGCTTCTTACTATAAGTGATGGGATCCTACAAGAACACACTAGTGTCTGCCAAAGTTGTGGTTATTTTACATGAAAGATTTCTGAATTGGTGTTTTTGTCTGAGCTTTTCTCAACGGTTTGAAGTGGGCGGGGCTCAGTATTAACCTGCACCAATCAGGATTTAGTCAAAACAATTGATTGACACTGTCAATCAAATCTGATCAAACCACACCCACGCAGTCCTGATGATGAAAATTAGCTGAGTTTGTGAGTTATTTAAGATTTTAATAAACAATAACTAAGGATGTTTTTTTCTGAACTTTAACTTTGATCGTTGCTTATTTAAAAAATCCACCCTAAAAATGTTGTTCTTAAAAGAATAGTTATAGACATTTTGGGAAATACTGTACGCTTATTCGCTTTCTTGCCGAGAGCAACCAGCAAAGACTCCAGCTCAAGAAATAGTCCGGCATTTAACCCCCTCTAACCCACTTTAACCCTTGTAAAACCGCAAGATGTCATTTTTATTAGGGATGACACTGGCAGTTTCTCAGTCTGTCCACCGCTTTGGTCCAGACTGAAACCCAACAACTTTTGGATGGATTGTCATGAAATTTGATACACACATGTTCCCCTCAGGATGAACTGTAATAACATTGGTGATCCCTTAACTTTTCATCTAGCGTTGTCATCAGATCAAAATTTAAGTTTGTCCAATACTTCGGTTTATGACCAAATACCTGCTAAACTAATGACATCTCCATCAGCCTCAGCTTTACTTTGTGTTTAGTGCTAATTAGCAAATGTTAGCATGCTGACGTTAGCATTGAGCTCAAAGCACAGCAGGTATAGCCTCATACAACAGATAAGTGACTGTAGACTCTTAGTCTCGTTACACTTAGGCGTCTGTACCAATTAAACAAACGAGATATAACATGTTAATAAGAGACATTTAGAGATGCTAGTAGGCAGATTTTTTACCCTTGGACAGAGTGAAGCTAGCTGTTACCTCTGCTTCCAGTCTTTATGCTAAGCTAAGCAAACAGTCTCCGGGCTCGAACTCTGGCTTCGGACAGTTTTGAGAGCAGTATCTATTTATCGCCTAACTCCCGGCAAGAGTGCAAAGCGTGTGTGCCAAATTGTCAAATTATTCCTTTAAGAGGTGGACAGTTCACTCCAGACTTGATAAACCCATTGCTCTGCTTCACTGGAAATAAATATGTACAGTAAGTGATTAGGGCTGTTTGAGTGTTTACACCATGGCAAAACAGGGAAGGGTCTTCTCACAAAATCAGTGGAGCAGCTGGTTATTACTCACCATTTCTGAGGAAAGCTGCTAATGTTAACTACAGCAAGCTAATCAATGTCAAATTATATCTGAATTATGTATTAGGTTAGGTTTTCTGTGTCGTAGATTTCCAGTGCACAGTGCTGGAGCACATGCTCGAGGCAATCCAGTAATAAAAGACTCGGTAACTGATATGACGGAGTTAAGCTCAAGACTGTCAGGAGGAAAAATGGTCCAATAAAATGGTTGTGGGGCATCTCTGTTCTGAAGCTTCATACCCTGGAAGTTTGGCAAATTAAAGTGTACTGTTTCCAATTTGTCTAATCAAAGGGCCCCTCCGTGTTATCTAAGTGTGTTTCTGTGTGTGAGGTCTGTGTCAGCTCAGCTCACCAGGGAGGGTTTGATGCCAATGCTCTCGGCGGCCTGGAAAGCCAGGGTCAGATTCCGGACCTGAAGAAAAACAAACCATTGGGTGTTGAGACACTGAAACTCCCTGCACCCCGTCATCCTGCCACACCACACATGGAGCTTCAAACAGCAACAATAAGCCCACAAATGCATTTATAAACCCGTACAAACACCAAAGAGCTTATGTGAGCCTTAGCTTGTTTGTGTAAGCATTTCAGTGTATTATATCATCCATTATGTTTATTTTAAATGTAAAGCTATACTGGACAAAATCTCTCTGTAAAAACAGACCTGTCTGTGAGCCTAATTAACATCATCATGAACTGAATCCCCGTAGATTTATTCTAAGTCCTGGAGTTTTGTATCGTCACTTCTCTACAGAAAGGAAGTGATAAACAAAAACTTAAAGAGTGAAATACAAACCGTCCTCGTAAGTGAGCACTGTTGATAGAAGCCTGAACTCACCAACATAAACTCATTTTTTCTGCCTTTTGAATTGAGAGTGCAGGTCCTTAAGTCGCTAATCGTGACTCTAACAAGCACTCGAACCTTCATATTAACTGCCTCTAGACATCAGCACAGCTGGGGTGATGAATGAATAAATTATGAATTCTTAATAATTAGTTCTGCAGCTGAAAGACTGCTACTTGAAAGAACAAATCCTCTCTCACCTAAAATATAAGTGCACCTATAACCTTGTTGTCTTAAAAACATCCATGATAAAGGGCGCAGGAGGGCAGTAATGGGATTATTGGCAGGACAGATTATACTGGAAGAGGTTGGGTGTTTGGGCCTCGGGGAAAAGTCACTCAGCAAGAGTTATTAAAGCCAACACGCGTCTATTGAATTATTCAGAGAGATGGGCTGCGCAATGTCTCTGTCATCAGCTCAATGTTACACACTCACACTCAAACCACAGCGCACACACGCCTACATGGCTAATTTGTCACGTAGGATGTGTCAGGCCTGGTCGAAGGTGTTTGTTTATTGTTATAATGTTGTAAGCAGGCTGAAAGACCCGCAGCCCCCAGAGAGGGACCGTATTGTTTGCAAAGCTACTATATATACCACCTGCATGTCCACATTACAGAGCTGTCAACATCAAGCTATACAGTCGCTGCTGGCCCGTGCTCAGGATCACCTACTGTACACAAATACTACATTCATAATTCACCTCCAGTCTTTTAATGCTGTGTGGACAGTTTGGCAGACCTATAAAATGTATACAACTTCATAAAGAATGTCTGGAACGTGCAGCTTAATGGTGGAAAAAATGACTCCTGGCATTACAGAGGTTTTATTTTCCTCATGGCAAACATGCATTTTTCAGACCTACACCGTATAAGCAGACCATTTTCACAGTTTACAGGTCCACATTTTCCACAAACAACTTATTGTGGCTTTATGTGCTGTTTTTTTCTGGAGACACAATTCTGCAAGTCTAAGTCAGGCAACAAGGACAACAAGAGGCTGAACATGCAGTTTGTTTGCTCTACTCACTGCAGGTTCAAATAAGCTCACGGCTATACTTTCTTTAAGGCAAACTGTGAAGAATTCACCTTAAACAAATGCAACATCTCTGAATTCATGATTGAGGTCTGAAAGGTAAATATCCTCATAAAGTCAGTTTTTGTATTAACTCAGCCTCACGTACAGGAAAGGATTTTGGTAGCTTTCGTGGGGCTCTGTGCACTGTGCAGTACATGTGAGCAACCTCAATGTACTGGTACAAAGTGACACGAAACAACAGAATTGCTCACAAATGGATGTGTGGAAGTATGTGTGGGTCACGACCCAGTGACGGCTGAATCCAAGTATGCAAGTGAGCCAGCATTTAGGCACTGAGGTTGGAGATAATGTGTGTTGAGGAGCGAATAAATGTAAGGGTATGAGGAGAGAGTCAGTGTGCATGAAACCTGTTCCTTCTATAAATACACTGATAAGTTACTTACTACCTGCTGGTGAGACACTGACAGATCTGTTGAGACTGAGACTGTGAGATGAGTACTTGTGTGTGCGTGTGTGTGTGCACGCCATCTTCCTGTAGTTTTCTACCTTATCTTGGCTGATGAGTTCCTGGTAAGGGATGTGGGCGGGCAGATATGTGTGCAACAGGGCACAGAAAGCCAGGCCGTCACTCCAACTGCTGCTGAAGTTGGTCACATCAATATTCTGCAGACAGAGACAAGAAGAAAAAAAACATAGAAGTCACAAACAGGCCAAAGTCAATATCACACAGTGATAATGAGCTTAAAGTGCCCATCATTTGGGTGGTGGTACTAATAGCCTCTTGACTACATGGACAGACCATGAAAAAAGCCATCAAGTCATAGAAACACAGGAAACGACATGTAAATTCAAATGTAATGCTATTATACGCTGTTCTGGGTCTTTCAGCGTCCATTAATGTCTGGTCGTGTTTCCTTTGGAGGACGTTAGAAGGATCTTCTTCTTGGATCCCATTTAAACCTCTGAAGCTCCCTCTGATCTCGCCTCTGGATAAAGAACGTGCATAGCAGCATGTCCAGTCCGTTGTGTGTTTGTGCGATTCATAGAGCATCGTCACCTTGTGCACCCTATACAGCGTATTCAGGGTCTGATAAGAGTAGAGAGTTCGGAGGAGAGACTTCCTCCGGGCCATTGTTTGGCATTGCAGGCTTCCCCGTTGGGTAGATAAGTTATTTCCGGTGTCTTCCTCTTTTATCCCTCTCATGAGCTTTGGGAATGGGGCTCACAGCCAGGGAGACTCTTTTGAATCATGGGTATGAAACTTTCTTGTTCTATCACAAAACCAACGTATCTCGTTAAAACTCTTCTCATTATAACACGATAGGTTGGAAACTTCCATATGGTGTTAAAACAGAGAAAAGGGTCCATTGTTGCCTGGAGTGACACTGTAGCCGAGCAATCATGTAACATGACTGATACACATGTTGCTTTCGTTTTGTTTGTGCACCTATGTGTAATAATTGTGTGTGTATTTGGTATCAGTGATTTTCAATGACTGGGCTGTGACTTGGTACCGGTCAGTGCAGTGTTGGCAGACCGGACCGCAGATGTTAAAGTATCTGACAAGAATGGACATCTGCCCTCCCACCGCCACCTCAGCAACACACACAAGGCCAGATACAGTGACTGACATGAGGGGTGATGGTGCACTTAAATGTGCCTCTCTCTCTCATCAGCACCAAAGTGCAGTGTAAGACCTGCCTACCCTTGTACCTCATGACGCCATATGCCGATGTTTCACTGTATGTAGCAAATTAAATAACCTAAAATGTTCAGCGGCGAGCACGTATCCACCACCATCACACCTCCACCTCTGCCCGGACCAGAGACGCAACAGTGCTTGGGATGTTCCATTTCCACACATATAGTTTTACATACATTTTTTAATCTGGAAAAACCATACTGCAAAAAGCAGAAAGACGTAATACAACAAGAAACTGTGCAGCTGTCTAAGACTTGTTAAAAGGGGAATAGATGTTTTTTTTATTGTTTTGGGAAAAAGCACTGCATTAAATATCTGCGGGTACATCTGTGTGTCTGTACACACAGCATTAGCTCTGGTGAGATGCTAAAGATTGGACATGCAGCCATGTGTTTGCTTACTGCCGCTCTAAGCTGTGGTCTTTAATCCGGGCCCTGAGGACCAGAGCCCTGCTGATTTTCATTCTATAAATCTAACCAGAGAATGATCCATACATGAGACGCTGGGTGAATGTAATTAACTACCTGATAGGATAGAAAAACAGAACTCTGGGTCCTCAGGACAAGAATTAAAAATCACAGCAATAAGTCACTACAATAATGTATATCCCCTGAGCTCCTGAACTGTAGACAAATGTGTTATTTCTGATTCACTCGTCTGCTTTGGCGTTATGGATGCCAGTTACCTCAGCTTAAAACTCGATGTAGTTTTAAGGTGAGAGGCTGACAAACTGTAGGAGAAACGGCAATTGTGGAAATGATACACGTCATGCCTCAAAAGCAAAAAGTGACATGTTGGTTTATTGTTCTCACACTGACATAACCATGTGGTTGCTATGGTCGTTACTGGTCACTGGTATGAAAATTTAGCCTTAAGCTAAATGTGCTCCCTCACTTATTTGTATCTACTGTTTAGCCACGAGGCTCTATGGATGTCAGTTGGTTGGTCAGTCCACCATTTTGGTCCAGACTGAAATATCTCAACAAATATTGAATAGATTGCCAGGAAATTTTGAACAGACATTCACGGTCATCACAGGATGAACCCTACTGACTCTGGCGACCCCCGAGTTTTCCTCTAGCGTCATCAGTGATTGACATTAGTTTTGAGTTGAATATCTCAACAGCTGTTGGATGGATTGCCAGGACATTTTGGTACATTCAATTGACTTTTCATCTAGTGCCACCAGCACTTAGCACGCTAACAAAAACTAAGATTTATTTAATGTCATGTTCTATTATATTATGTACTGTTTTGTTAATATTAACATATGGTTAATATTTAATTATGCTACTGTTAATCATCTCCCTAAATCTGAAATGGAGTTTGAAAATCCCTTACGGCATGCCAATGAGCATCTATGTACCTTAAATCTGATTTGTTAAAATACTACATAAAATGAGTTCGAGAAGTGTAGCCAATTATTGTTGTCCAACTTGAGTCAAACAGCATTTGTGGTCACAATGGGATCTGAAGGAGCAGCAGCCTCATGTGAATGAAGCTAAACAGGATGCGTAGTCCTGGGCTCTGGCTTTGATCACGCTCACTGTTATTTGTCATGAAATACAGTCAACCTGTGTGATCAAGAATCATCTGATCTGTCACATTAACTTATGATCATAATAAGGGAAACAATCACCCACCAAAAAGAATTAAACATATTTTCAAAAAAGTCCCTTTCATTACATGCTTAATAACCACTTTGTTGCTACTCACTGTGTGCTATTAATTAACAGCAATGTTTTACATCACTTCTAAGAGTGATCTAGGCTTTGATGGTATAACAGAGGCTGAAAGTGTCTTTGGATGCACCAGTCTCCTCTCCATCAGTCACTGCCTGTCTATTATGTCTGGAGGGCAGACCTGTGCAGTCATGTCAGCCCACATTCCTCTCATAACTCCCCCCTTCTCTCTCTTAGCTGGCTCAGCAGCAGCACTATTAGCTCTGTGTGTGTGTGTGTGTGTGTGTGTGTGTGTGTGTACGTGTGATGCATGTGCAGACTGACACACGCACACACACAGAGGGAGTGATAGGGGGTTAGTCAGACCCCTGAGACCAAGATAGACAAAAACAAATAAGCTGATAAGAGGGGTTGCAGAGGGCAGTTTGTGTATGTGTGTGAGAGTGTGTGTCTGGGTGTTGGGGTGGTCTGAGGAGAGCACATGTCCTAATCCAGGCCAAGGCAGGTAGGTATGTTGGAGTTCAGGGTGGGAGTGGAAGAGGAAAGGGGTTGGGGGGGTTGGGTAGAAAGAGAGGGAGAGGCATGAATGCTAAAACAGCAGCGGACAACAACAGCTCTCTGGGAGCCGGCTCAGAAAAGCAAACACAGCATCAAGCGACAGGAAGTGTCTCGCTCGGCACAAAAGGCAGAGCCGTCGCTTTTTAGGGCTCAGAGAAAGAGAGTATGAGAGAGAAGCAGGGGCTTGTACAGAGAGAGGACCGAACAGAGAAAATACAGAGAGAACGTCAAGTTGATCTGTGTATATTTCCTTTGGTCTACCTCCAAGTAGGAAACTGATAAGATCCATGATAACATCAATAGTTAAATTACGGCTGAAAATGAGCCTGGACATTTTCACTAGGTAACAAAATGCAGACACAGACGTGTCACACATACAACTGTTCTTATGAAGAATGGCCCCCATGCTACAGCACTGATTCTCAGCCTCTTTAATGGTGCACACTCAAAAAAAGACATAGCTTATTTGAAATATCTTGCCAATGTCGCAAAGAGCAGGTAACAAAATATAAGCACCTACTGTAGAAACTGCTATAAGAGGAAAAACTGGTGGAAAATTGGTCTATTTTTGTAGATTCAATGTAATATTTTCACTTTTTACATAGTTCACAAAAGAAAACACGACTAGGGCTGCAACTAACATTTCTTACTATCAGGTCCGAAAGACTGAAACATACAGAACAATTTCCCAGAGCCCAAGTTGTTGTCTTAAAATAAATTGTTTTGTCAGACTAACAGTTCAAAATACTCAGTTTACAATTATATAAAACAGAGAAAAGCAGCAAATCCGCACAGTGGAGAAGCTGGAAACAGTGAATGCTGAGCATTTCTCCTTGAAAAAAAATTACTAAATCGACTATCAAAATCGCTGACGATTATTTTTCTGTCAATAAACTAATCAACTAATCAAGTAATCTTTTCAGATCTACATGTGACTTCAGCTGCAGAGGACATTAAAGGCCAAGGACATGTCACATCCAGCCTGGACAACATATCCTGTCTGCTGTAAACCATTTAGAAATTGAATTCACAGACGAGCTGGACGTGAGCCAGGCACTAAACAGACAGCAGTTTAACACTGTGTGCACCAATAGAAGGTAAGTGTGTGCTCTCTGCTACCACATGTGAATACTACTGGACTGGTGTCACATCCTGTAACATCCTGTAAAGCCCCTCTGCTGTCATGCTTTCTTGACACTTGACACCCAGATGTCAACGTGCCATTATTGCAATATTGAGCTCTTAGTCACAGATCAAGGACATTAAAAAAAATGCAGCAGTGGGCAGGCAGGGAGGACTGTAGGATAACTGTGACTACGACACACACACATGCACACATAGTTTGTTAAAAAGCCATCACTCTAAAGGGTGAAAGCAGGAGACATCAAGCCTGAGAGAGTCGTCTGACTGATGAGCTAGCCTCAGTATATTTCCTGTCACAGAATCTCTCAACCTCACCTCAACTGAATGAGTAGGGGCAACAAGAAGACAAAACAACCAAGGATGATGTGAGAAAGAAACAAAAACAAAAATGAAAGAGAGAGAGTAAACAAGAACAGAGGGGGAGAAGGCACAAATGAGAAAAGAAAGTTTGAAAAGGAGGGATAAAGAGAGACAGAGGGGAGGTGGGGAGAACGCCCTAATGTACCTTGTAATGAATCATAGTCATGAGCAATGACAGGCTGAAAGCCCAGGCAGGCGGGACCATGGAGATAAAGACAGGGCAACAAGGAAGGTCACAGAGCTGCTGGGGCTGGGAAGAACATCTACATTTAATGGACCTATTCTGCACACAGGACAGGATAAAGAGTGGGGAGAGCGACAGGGTCAAAGAGGGCACAAGAGCAAACAGGTCAACTGTACTGATGATTTATGATAGATCTGCCTTTGACTGAAAATGTTCACCTATCTGATAATAACATAGTAATATTAAGTAGTAATATTATAAGATTATATAAAAGAGATCCAGATTACCATAGAGTTTAACTCCATTGTTGCACTGTGACATCTAATAAAATAGGAAGGGGATGCTTGGTAGTATATTTAAAGTCTTAATATATAATCTATTAACATGAACTATGATCCAGTTACTCTACTAAAGTTGTCCATAAGTATGGCTCCACAAATAATGTCACTCCTCACCATTTAAAATATGTTTTAAATTTAAAACAGTACATCTCTGAGCCAACCACAAACACAGCTGTACCATTTATTTGGACCCAATATGTCCTTCTAATTTTGACTTGGTATCACACAACACACCACTGTGTTGTGTTCCATTTTCTTAACTTCTCCATGCATCAGGGGGAAACCAAAGCTCAATATTCGACCCCATTTAGTAATTACGATTATTGATGATTTGAGGAATAAAAAACGATATGGCACATTTATTTTATTTATTTTCAACTGCAACAAGCCCTCTACTATGATCAAGTGTGATCTGTTATTTTACACTGATGATCTCACTCACAGCACAATTACTGTTAATCCTACATTATTAGAATTTACAGGAATAGTTACTGATTGAACTCCTACCCTCTCTCCCTCCTCGATGTCTGACCTCCATTCCACACTCGCCTGGGGTTCCATTCCTGTTTCTTCAATGGCTTTGTGTGTGTGTGTGTGTGTGAGTTTCCCAGACAAGGCCGGATGAGCTGTGCTCTGTCAGGCCCAGCTGAGCCTCATGTTCAGAGCCTTTGCTCATTGTTCCCATCTTGAACAAACAGTGCATTTATTTTTGTTTGGCTTCTATGGTTAATTGAGAAAAAAAAACGTTTAAAAAGTGTCCGGAGCTGTCCTAAATTAAGACATCAAAGCACATGATAAATATACAGTACGAGGCTAGAGTGTTCTGAGCAATAGCATTTTGGAAAAACTGACTCTCTTTAGTCTGATTCATCAGTTTTAAGAAAGTACCTTGTTTTGAACGTGGCCAAAAATCACTTTTGTAAAACTGAAACCACAAAAAGTAGACATTTTGCTTCTGAATACAAGACAACAACATCAGTAATTCACAGAGTACATCAAATGTTTTGACACAAAAATATGAGATTTTGCTATTGAAAACTTCAAAATTAGACATGAAAACTGTCCAGCTTGCTTTGTGATCACAGTCCTCGTAGTCCAGTTGCTGTCCAACCACAATGTCCATTCAAACAATGTAAAAACTATTGAGATACAGAACAGGAAAAAGTTACGCACATATAGAAGACACAAAACATCCAGTTTCAGGCCGAGTGTGGTCGTACAGCAACATTTGAGTCAGATCTTACAAACTGCCTTGACAACCAGTGTAACAGAAGTTGTATAAAAGTGGTCTTGTGTTTCAAGTCTGTGTCCAGTCCAGCACTGACGTGCACAGGATCCCTTGTGAATACCAATTTCCTGTGAGAGGCCCCTTCAGTCTCACCCACAGGGCAGAGTCAATCAGAGCCAGCTTAAGGTCTTCACTGATCGATCTGTGCTTCCCAGAATCTGACATTTGAGGTGTGACAAAGTAGGTAAACACACCCCGTCACACACCACATTCTCCCTCAGGGGTTCAAGGGCTCTTCTCCATGGTGATAGTACGGCCATCCCACTCTTGTGTGTGTGTGTGTGTGTGTGTGTGTGTTTACATGTATGTCATTGGCCATGTTGGCCCCTTTTCTTTCTCTAGCTGTGAAAGCTGTCACAGTTTGTACAGATCCGTATGGCAGACACATGTTCACACCAACACATCCACACACGTCCATACATAGACACACACACAAACACGCCTGCAGCTCAACTGGATGCATGATGTAAGGCACGTAGGCCATGGTTACTGCTCTGTTTTTTTTCCCTGTCACCTGCATGCATTAAAAAAGCAGAAAAGCCACACGTTACCTGATATGAAACAAGAATTAAGGTGAGATGATGCTTCATTTTAGTTTTCTTATTACAGTACATCCCACCTTACTCTGTGGTCTACTTTCATCTTCTCCTTGTGATGATTATAAACACTCATCTCTCTCATCCCTTTATTGATCACAGTAAACGGGCTCAGGCTTTGTGTCCAGCTATAATCACACAGATTTACTGTGCCCTTGGCAGCTATTTGCACATAAACATCAAATAATCTCCCGGCATGCTTACAATAGCTCCCGTTTTCTGTTTCACTTTAATTAGACTTCTGTTTGACCAAAAGGTCCGCCAACAATAGGACCCGTAATAACAACTGGCACGGGGCTGACCCTCCCTTCGGCTTTGTCTCCGTCTCACACAGCGGCTTTTCTGGCTCCGCGCTGGCAGATGAGCATGATATAAGAGCTTGTTTCCTGACTCCACCGTTTAGAAACAGAGAGAGGATGGAAAGTGAAAGGCGATGGTCAAAGCTGCCTCTTCAAAGTGACCATTAATTATGTAGCCTGAAGAGGCCAAGCATGAATTACAACGGGGTGACTCTATACTAAAGAGCCAATTAGTGTTGAATTATTACCTCTTTGACCTTAGTCCACAGCAGAGAAGAGAGGGACCGCGAAGTGCATGAGGATGTATTGATAAAACTAAACCTCACTAACCTTTATCAGAGCAGAACACAAGCATGACAGATAGGAAGAAAGACAAAGCAGGCAACCTGGATGTGGTTGTATTTCGAGTGGTCGTCATAGTTTCTGTGCCTTTGCTGTCCTGGAGCTACAAACTGTGTGACAGATCAGTCAGTCTCTGGGCATTAGGCCTGTAATTAGTGGCTTCCATGTGGTCGGAGGCCTCATAACACTCTAACAGCTTGACCTTTCACCAGACATATGAAGCTCAACACGTCCTCTGACAGTAACCTTTTTCCTCAGCTCACCATGAGAGTCAAGCGGGGTTCTGCGGTCACAGCTGTTCTGGTGCAGAGCACTAAACTGGACACCACTTACTGTAAACACAAACACTGTATGTCACACAAGCAAGCATACAGTAGATATCCATGCATCCTAGAAAACAGAAATCCCAGTGGAAGGTAGTGGAATTCACCAGAAAAAAGAAAATGCTCAAGAGGCCAATAGCAGCTGTTACATATCTGCACTGAGAAACCGAAGTTAAACGCCAAATGTACAAAATATTTGGGAAATCGTTCTGACTAAGAAGTTCCTTGTAAACTTGGTCTGATGGACAGATATAAAACCATTGTTGTCTTCATTGCCTCCAGATATACAAAAACATTTATTCTGAACAGGTTTGTTAAAAACTGCCACAATTTTGCTGGAAACAGGTATTCATCAGTTATGCAAATAGATATGCATCATGATCAAAAGGCCTTAAGGCAAGACAGTATGGGGCAGCCCCTCTTTTTCTAAAAATAGATATTTTAAGGTTAACTGCCTAATGGTCTGTGAATAAATCCCATTACAGGTCAGGCACATGGCGCACATGGAGAAAATGCACAAACACGAAGGATCACAGCTCGAATCAACAACAGTTACTCCAGGAGGGGACTGATTATGCCACAGACTGAAACACTCATAGAAGCCAAATCTTCTTACTGCATTCCTGATACTTGCAAATAATCACACTGTGTTGCTAAGCCCTTTGTGAGAGGGGATCATAGGTTCCATAGCTAAATGAGAATGAGGCTCTATTAAGGGGTTCATGTCGCCGGACCCGACTGTCCTGAACTGAACTGAGAATTATAATTCCATTTGGGTTACTATTTAACAAGAGTCCATTTAAATTCAAGCAGAGGTAACTAAGCACATTTACTTAAGTACTACACTTAAGTATAAATTTGAGCAAATTGTACTTATTAGTAGTTTCATTTGATGCTCCTTTATACTTCTACTCCACGAGGGAAAAGTTACTATTTACTTTGCAGAGTAAGATTTTACATACAAAACATATGATGAACACATAGAATGTGTTTGTAGATTAAACTATATCCAACAAGTCATAAAGGAGTAAAAATTAGCTCCACCTCGACCAGCTGCAACATTACAATGCTGCTTACACAAACAATCAATAATAACATTGATTAATCAATCAACAGAAAATGAATTGTAAACAATTTTGATAATCCAATAATCATTTAACTCTTTTAGCAAGTAAAAATGCAAAACCTTCTCTGGTTACAACGTCTCAAATGTGAGGACTTTCTGATTTTTTCTGTTTTATATCACAGTAAACTGAATATCTTTGGGTTTCGTACTGTTGGTGGGATAAAACAAGTAATTTGAAGATGTCACCTTGGACTCTGGGAAACTGTGAATGAAGGACTACTACTTGAAACAGAGCATTTTTACACTGTGATATTACTACTTTTACTTGAGTAAAGGATCCGAGTACCACCACTGAATTTGAGACTTTTAGCTGGTGCTCTTAGCTGGTAACTTCCACAGCAGGGAGGGGTGCAGAGTCTTCCTATGAGGCTAAACTGCCTGAAGACATCAGACCGCTTGACTTTGTTTAGCCTTTTAATCCCTTTTAGGTTCAGCATCTTATCAGACAGATCATCAGACCCTCTGTTGGTCAGCAGCAGTTTTATCTCATCTGCTCAGATATTTCCATCACAGAGGATCTGCTGTGTGTGTTTTACCAACACATGTGCCGTGTGACCATCAAACACCCAGCCTCAGATGCAATGCTGCCTAGTGTACTTTGAGTCACCCTCCCTTCTTCTGAGAAATAGAAAGTATTGATCCGACAACTCATCCAATTATTCAGACCATTTATCACTGAGGAAGCTGGGTGTATTTTTAGCAGTTATCATCACCTGTGCCTTTTCATACTTGGCTGAAATAACTCCGCTTCCTCCTAAACTACAGTTTACAGGCTGCCTGGTGGTAAGACTTTTAGCATTAACTAGCTGGCATGCTGGCACACAAACATGATGATTACATGGGCAAATCTCTAATCCCACTGGGCTTAATGGGCTCCTTAAACTGGGTATTAGGGGAGCAACTAAGCCAGGTGATTGTCAGCACTTGGCTCCATGGACACAGGGAACACAGATGGGGACACAACACAATAACAATGCATAAACAGATGGACATGCATAAAAACAAGGAGGGGTATATAAATACACACATGTATAAATCCAGTGTGTCTGTAACACTGAGTGTTATGCTTCATTGTTTCCATTACCTCTGTGCCACAGTGACTTCATATCCCCAGTGAGATGACAGGTGGGTGAATGGTGTGTCTGCCAACACAGTAATGTGCCACTACAGTCTAACACCTCAGTGATGGCTGAAAAAAAAATGAAATAACTACCAAACCTGAGGGCACAGACAGACCAATACTGCATCCAGGCAATATAAAGGGGGAGGGGGAGCTGTCATCTCACTTTTAAATGAAAACATGAAGAGTGTGAGGCTAAAATAAAACTGTCAGACAAAGATGCAGAGAAGAGCAGGGTGTGAAAGTGAATGGAGCCCATCTTGTATTTGAGAGAGGTCTCTGGCCTGTGATCCCTACCGGATAGCCTTCTGTTTTCTTCTGGCACCACTTCAGTAGAGCGTTTCTCTTAGATCCTCCATACTCCCGCGCCAGTGCGGCCAAGGGGTCCTTTCTTTCCACACTGTCACCAGGGAAACACGAACCGCGATCACAGGGAGAGAAACAGAGAGAGAGAGAGAGAGGGGCAGTTACAGTGTGTCATTTGGAGTATGATAAGTAGATTGTTTGATGACCCCATAAAAGTGTTTATTATCTTCACATCCACACACAAACAACAAACAAACTTCAATGCAAATGGACATGAAGAAAGCTTCATAAATACCATAATCATTTAAGTTCTGTTAGTCTCTTAGTGTAAGACTGTGTTAAGTGGGAAATAATTTCACCATGTCTGAAACTAGTTCACAAGAGGCCCTGATGTAAAAACACATGATTCTTCCCAGATTTCTAATAGGAGTGCTCCAGGGACCTAAAAATTCTACTCCTTACTATTTTGTAAATATTGTTTTTTAGATCAGGAAAGTTAAAAGGGGTAAGCAGTCCTGTTTACACGCCAGAGGGAGAACAACTGAAAACCACCACATAATGCAACAAATGTGCAAAATGAGTTGTGCAAAAAAGCACCATAAACATGGTGCATCAAATTATGATAATGAGACCATTAAGTAAACTAATTAATGGTCAAATATTTCGTACAGGATCACAGCTAAACACATGCCTTCAAATAACCTATATGTAGCATTAATATTAACACTACAGCTTAAAACCTTGTACTGTAGACATAGAGGCATAATGACAAAAGGAGACAAGCCACAAGGATGATACTATATAATGGCCTGCATAGCATGTACCGTGATGGAGAAAATGAAAATAAATTCTAGTATTAGCGAATTAAAATAATCCATTTGTACAATTCTTTGATACTTCCTTACTTTACTTTCTTACATAGTTTATCTAATTTCCAAATGTTCCCTCTCTGTAAAGCACCTCTCAGACTTCCAGGAGTTCCATCACCAAGGGGAACTCTATTGTTTGATCCTGTATTATCATTACAAGGTCGAAGCTTCTTTGCAGTTCAGTATGTTTGTTCAGAGTTGGCTCAAGATTACTCTGGAGTGAAGCCAACTATATACAGCTCAGAGTGTCCAGTTTGGCTGGGATGGAAAGCTTTAGCACTGTCTTTTTTAGCCTCCCTCCTAATTTTGCCATTCTACCTCCATGGACTGATGCACAATTGTTTGTATGCAGTATACTGACATTATGAGTGGTACAACAGATTGGTTAAATGCCTATCTGCAGTATTATTCAGAGGGTCTGCTCCCTGGGGTTTGTGCTGGAGCTGAGGCCATGGGAAGACCACGAGACACGGTCATTGCTCTGAGCATGGTAAACATTTCACATGTCACAGCAGCTCTGCTGTTAAATTCATTATTTCTCTGTTTGAGGCACCGCAAGGCCAGAAGCAGCAAGATCCTGTCCAAACAAATACTGCAGAGGCGGAGAGTGCGTGCATTTATCAGCAGTGATACAGAAGCTATATCATAACTCTAAAACCATACCAAACACAGCAATGCACTGCTGCTGACCTGCTGTTTGAGAAGGAAGGCCTGCGTGAAGGTCTGCAATACAGTGACACACATTTATATTAATATTGTATAAATATGTTAATATGTGAGAGCATTTAGACAGACAGACAGATACATACTGTAGATGGTGGCATTAATAGTTCTGTAAATACAGATGGTGAAGAGCAGAGATCTCAATAATGTCATGACACCAGAGGAAGAAGAGGTGAGGCTGGACAGACAGGTTTTTTCCAGATCACTGAGAGTAGTGTGTATTAATGTCAACAATACATATGTTGGTTGAAGCTGAGGGTGTCGTCCAGTGTGATGCCCAAGTTTTTGACTGTTTCAACCAACTTCACTGTGTCACTGTGACAAGACATGAATATAAACTCAAACACTGAGTCATCTACCTCAAATGTAACCTGTTTAACCTGTGTAGCTGTAGTTGAGCATGAGTCTGATTAAACGGAGTACTACAATTGGTCATTTTTGTGTGTACACAGGGAGGAGTGGTCTGTATGGGAAAATGACAAGCAGTAAGGCCAGAAGTCCGAAGATGAAAGCCTGTTTATTTAACATCTGTCTCTCTTCCCTTTCTGATAAGCGAACACTACATGCAATGTGTTAAAGCCAACTGTGTCACATCAACAATGTGTGCAATAAAAGTTGTGCCACTCCAAAGTCTCTCTGCTGGGACTTAAATATGTAAAACTGAATTTCAGTACAATATGTTCTTACTTAAAAGGCTTACAGGATACTAAGCAACAGTTACATACAAGGAGGAACCTCTGTTTCACAGAAATGCAGAACTGAAACAGAAATATTTCAGTCCAAAAAAAACTCCCAGCAAGTGTAGCATCTTATCAGATCACCAGTCTGTTGGTCAGCAGCAGTGTCATCGGATATTTCTCAATATATATATACATATATACATATATATATATATATATATATATATATATATATATAAAGTATCTCAAAATTCTTACCCTATTATGAATTTTGAAGTTGTATTTCTTTTAAACAAATGTAGATTTTTTTTTTTACATTTCAGAGACAAGTGGGATTACAGTATCACACATCAATGACAGGATTTTTTCTTGTGCTATTAAAAATCCCTCTTGAAGTTCAATATGAGACTAAATGACTTGTTAACACACTGTTTTGTTGCAGTATTGGGTTGGTGAGAGAAGGTCTGCATATGTGTTAAAGAAACCAAACTTAAAGCAAACTAGGTTTCACAACATTCAATCTGCATTTCCTGTCTGATTTCCTGTGGATTACAACCAACCATAATGTTGCATGTAGAGAAGTCATTATATAAATTAATGTTTACTACTCTTGTTTCCAAAGTAAGGGAGGTTAAGAATATTTGATCAGTTCCATGGAAACCTGCATAGCTAAAAAAGGGGAATTATCTAACAGTGAATTATCGGACAAAATAATTTTGGTAAACCCACCTGAGCTTGCTGTTGCCTCGGTTGTAGCTGAAGGATGCTGTGCGGCTGCTGAGGGAGGCAGGGGTTTTGATTACAGACTCTAGAGAAGGGCTCTTCCTCATTAGGCTGGTGGGTTTCAGGTCTTCCCCGCAGCCCGACAACTTATCTATCCAGAAAAAAGGGAGGAAGAGTGAGTCAGGAACAGAGGGATCATCATCATATCATATTATAGCATAGTATATACTATACTATATATAATATAGCTCAGTACTTTAAAAACTATCTTTGATCAGTGCTTTGATGCTCAAGTTATTGTATGTTTCTCAGTCAACTCCTCAAGGAAGCAGCTGGAACACCTGTTGACTGTAGATGCAGGCATTTTAAGAGCTTGGTCACCACATTTACAGTATTTGCTTCCTAGGAACAAAGTCATAAAACTACCCACAAAAACAACAGTAGTCAGATGTTTGCATATCTTTATTCATCCATTCTTTTGACTCTCTGTGTAGACTAATGATAGCCAACAATTCAGCCTTACTCATTTCTAAGGCACTGACTCCTAGTAGTCCTTTGACTGGCTGTCGATTAAGGCCCATCATTTGTCCCAGTATGACTGCTAAATGAAATATGGATATACATGTAAATTAAACATCACGACGTCTACCTAAAACCATATCTGTGTTACATACCATATTGATGAGAGAATTCTCCATGATTGATCCTTTTTTCCAATGTCTTTGATAGTGGCTTTATGTATGAGTGTCTCTAAAAGAACACAAAACAGAGCAGGGATCTGATCATATCAGAGTCTGAAAGTGTTTCACTTATTGGAGGTCTTTTTTACAATTTAAAAAGGAAAAATATCTTGATGTATACCTGGATAGGGGAGACAGCAGCAGCAGGTGCGGTGCGTACAGGGATCCCACTCAGCGGGCTTCTTGGAGAGGAATGCATTTGAACTGTGTGGCTTGGTCCATCTGAAAGACCAGATAATATACCCACTGATTATTGTACCAAAAGGGCATCAAATATAATGTTTAATATCAGTAAATAATTATGACATTCATTCTAAGACTTTAGTATAACTACTGAAGAGAAGACCAGCAGCCTTTATCTTATAACATAACAGGAGAAGGATGCTGTTCCTCCTGCACAAACATAATTGAAGCAGCTTTTTGCAGTGGCAGATGGTGGAAGCAATCAAAATCACATGGGAAGTGACTCTCAACATGTCTTCAGTGGAGCTCAAGGTTAAACAAAGAGCAAAAAGAGGCAGGAAGGAACTGTAGCATTTAAAACCAGTAGCACAATAACATACAAATGTTTAGCAAGTTAGGCCTACAGTAGAGAGCGAGGTATCAAACCTAAAAAAACTTTTTTATACTGAAATCTGTTTGTAGTATCAAACAGATACTACTGGTCAGCTTCTTAGTCTTGTTAACTTATTCTCTTATTACACACTCTTCCACTGTATTAGGTACACCTGTAAAGTCCAATGCAATCCAATGCAACTGTTCTGCCATAAAGTCTACTTTTATGATGCTCATAATGTTCAGTTTTTTTGAGCCTGTCACAGAGGTAAATTATATGTTTTAGCATTGAGGTCATAGGACGGAGGACAAGAAATTTGAAACGCCTCCCAGTATAATGCGATTCAGTGCAACACCACCTTTAACTATGAGCTCAATAATAAACATATA
Source organism: Oplegnathus fasciatus (assembly GCA_003416845.1). Classification (NCBI taxonomy): domain Eukaryota; kingdom Metazoa; phylum Chordata; class Actinopteri; order Centrarchiformes; family Oplegnathidae; genus Oplegnathus; species Oplegnathus fasciatus. Next base: position 148,854 of record NTHP01000270.1, read on the forward strand.
ATTGAATTCACACATTTTTGACAATCTCACCAGAGACTGAACATTATGAGCTTCCTTAAGATAGATGCTATGGGAGGGCTGTTGTATTGGATTGCAATAGATTGTACAGGTGTACCTAATCACCTGTTTTATTTAAATTATAGACTTAAAAGTGAATTTTATTCAAAGTTCTGGTTTTGCTGTTTGTGTTAACACAACATTGACTGCTGAAGCATTTGGGAAGTCTTTTGTTGAATGAAAAACTTTTGTAGAAAAATGTTTTCATATGACAAAGTTAGCTGTCAGAAACACATTCTGAAACTTTGGTATTGACAACAGCTCTACATACTTGTCATGTTACATTCACTGTTGAGGTTTCAATATGCTATAACTAGAATACACTATGATACATGGTGAAGTTGCTGAGAACATGTGACAAGAACAACCATTTCCACAGTGCTGTTGTAACTAAAGCTGTTAGATAAAAATGCCTCCTCATCAGTCACAGATTTATCCGAAACATCAGTTGTTGTTGTTGTTGTTTTTTACAGTCAAATGAGTCTACTGACAAAATCAGAAAAAACCTTCCATCCGTCCTGAGGTCAGCCCAGGCCACACAGCACAACTGCACATGACTTCGCTGCAGAGAAATTACAGATATCCACGCTAGAGATCTCACCAGCTGTTCAGTTACACTGCTGTGTTGGGATTGCCTGTTTGTCTGTGTGTGTGTGTGTGTGTGTGTGTGTGTGTGTGTTGAGGTGCTCGGTGCTCACTCTGTCCAACAGTATCAAAGGACTTAATGAGGGATTTGACAGTAGCTCCGGGCTCTGAGTCGGCATCTCCACTGGCGTCGGTGGGTGTGGTTGGGATCATGGAGATGCCGCACCAGTGACGGCTGTTATCGGAGTCGGGCACCCTCACCTCATCACCCTGGGACCTAACAGACACAATGACAGGGTTGCTGTGTAGAGACATATACAATGCATACACCTGGGGAGAGGAGAATCTGACGTGCATTTGTGAACTGGAGAACCCTCACTTTACCATTTATCTTACGAGATAACCTGACGAGGTCACGTGATCATGGTGAACTTTGAACTAAAGAACAGTCAATACCTGATGACCAGTTGCAGATAGGCAGATCTAAATTTGGAACATAAAATCTGAGAAACCCAATCATCAAGACACTTTCTACCCATTGCCCCTGGTGAACATTGGACTCCAGACTACAGAGTGAGGGATTTGGACTGTCTTTATCAGTGATGGATGAGGAATGAATGACAACTAAGGAATTTCAGTCTTAAACATTGCACTCAACTCACCTCCAGAGTGGAGCCTGAAAGAGATACACAACCACAGATGGACTGGTGTAGTTTCATTTATTCAATAGTCTAATGAACAACAGTCAAACATACATACATATAAATTTTTATGTATTCTTTCACAGGCATAAAACCAGTCATAAGACTTTCTAAGTCTTTCTTTGAGGAATAAATTAACAGCACATTCACTGTATTGTTCATTAAAGGGCTTTACTATAGACAGAAAATGACCTATCATCTTTTTCTAGATGGTATTTTTGAGCATATCCAAATGTTTACATTTTGAGCACCAGTACCCTATTATCTGGTAGAACAATATGGCTTTTAATAAAAATGCACAAATTGAATATCTCTGATAAAAACTGGACTTTAAGTAGAACCTGAGATCCTGCAATATGCCATTATACTACAACAACGCAGAGTATTGTGTAAGGGTTGGGCTCAAAGATGAAATAAGTGACATATCTTTCAAAATGAGTGACATCACAAAATTTGAGGATCTGATAGATTGAATAGGATGCTGAAGAAATCTCTAAATATATTTAACACAGTGATTCAAGATTGACCAACAAGGAAGAAGCATCAGAGTCTTGAGTGACCTCTGTGGTTCAGATAAAGTCAGTGTGGTTGATTCTATATTAACTTGTCAGTAATGTTGCTGAAATGTGAAATGGTAGAAAATGAGTTCAACTCATCATTTGACAGTGGTGCTTCAAGGGGAAAAGAACCCTTTTAAAAACCTGTAGCACAGTCTTCTTAGTCTTTGTGTTAAGATGGACCACCAAGTTTTGGTATGTTTGAGGAGAGTAAAAAATGACTCTGAGGTACAGCTGTCTGTGTTTGTGGCAGTCCTAAAATCTAATTTTGGCAGTGCTCTGGATTTGCCAGCATGGCTCACATCAATATCATCCTGGTTATTTTACTTGCAGAAAGAAGTAATACTATGTAAATTTAAAAGGAATATAGCAACCACCAAAAATACATATACAAACAGTAACAGAGCAGATGATACCAGTATGTCCACATGGATGTCACCCTGTGTAATTATGTGTTCCATAGTGCCATCTAAAGGCTAAATATGGAACTGCATTCAGTTATATTCCGACTTCAAGACCAAAGACCACACTTGAGTGAAGTTCTTTTAACAGATTATAAATGTCAAGTTTTAAAGTAAGCAAACAGAGGTCAAAGTGAAAGTTTGACTGATACAGAAATAGTAAACAAAAAGGAAATGTGAGGTCCAGCACAAAAACCATGAGCCACCTATTTTTTTAATATCAAATGGACTAAAGTCTGCTGCATTGCTCTAGCCTTGAAAATGGGATTTTCTGATGTTACAAGTCTTACTTTGTTCTGGCAGAATGCTGGCAATCTTAACTGTTTCAGCTTTGCCACTGACTAAATATTTACCTAGTCTTCTTCCTACTTCATTCTGCTTTTTCATGGTGCTTTTTGTAACAGTTCATTACCCTCCTACCATCTCAACTTTCTAAAAAAAGGCACAAATCAGCTTTGCACAGTATGAAAATGAGAGTCTTTCGAAACATGGCATTTCTTCAACACAGGTCAAGAAAATGACAAAGAAAGAATACATTCATTGAGAAAGAAAATTACACAGTTATTATTCAAAAGGTTCCAAACGACATGTGGAGAAATGGAAGCCAGACTCTGTGTCACGAGACTGTTTGTGTACTGCATCTACACTGGTCACTGTGGCTTAGAATGAGACTGGTTTACCACAATACATTTTGAATGACACAGAAAGGTAATAAGTGCAACAATAACACTGTCTTCATGTGGTGCTGAGTTGGGGGGCACTTCTCTAGTGCCCTTCTACTGCCGTCTTGGTATCAAAAGTGGCTCCAGTGCTTAGTCTGAAAAGAAAAAGAAGAAGGAAGATGAACTACTGTATACAACTACTGTATAAAGACTATTTTATACATTTACATGTGCAGCAAAACTTGAGATCTTATATTTCTTCTTAACATTCTTATTTTGAAAAGCAGACCTCTGGGCACTTCTGGACTTTTTTAAAACTCTGATCCATGCATACCTCTTAGGATTAATAAGGTCACCCATAATGTCTAGTATGACTAAATCACCCGGTGATGAAGACGCTATGCAAATGTATCTGACGCAGATGATGCATAGCATGAGTTTAATCCAGTCATGCCGTGCAGACCATCCTGCTATTTAACCAAAAAAGTAGGAGGGTTATTCATTCAAAGAACAGCAGGTGGCACCAGATACATCTACTTGAACAGTAGGTTTTAAGAATCAGGCAAAGCAAACCAAAGGTAAGAGGTAAGATAGTCCTGAAGGTGCAGTCAGCCAGCACATGGAAAGACAGACAGAGTCAGACAGGCTGAAGCAGCAACACGAAGCCAAACACAGACAGGAAGGTCAGTGAGCAGCAGCAGCACACAGGGCAGGGAGAGGCAGGCTGGCTGAGAGAGGGCTGACAGGGCAGGGAACTCACCTGGACTTTACATAGGGAGGCTTGTCAGAGGGACATCTTTGACAGGGTCATCACAGGGAGCTGCTGGAGGTGGGGAGCGGACGCAGCGTAACAGCTAATCTTGGGGAAAGTTTGCTGATTTAGCCATGGTCTAAAACCGGTAATGTATTGAACTAAATTCACAAGGATTGCTGGTTTTAAACCAAATATTACTATTTCTTATATACTTATATTTCTTCTAAAGCTGCTCTCCTGCGGTTTGTGTGGTGAAATATGACTGAAAATGTTTCAGATCATTTAGAGCTCATTTGCTTGCTTAAAGGATTATACCATGACTGTCCACACAGATAAACAGAGCACTATACAGTAGCAAATCTAAGCACTTTGCCACAGGAAGTATTTGACCTGGCATGATAATGAAAGGGGACAACACTGTCAAAAACACCATGGCATTTGCACGCTCAAAAACACTTATATACAGTATACTCACACACAAACCAATGCAACGCTCTCTATAAATACATCAATCACATTACTGCATGGCCACAGTACAACAACACTACATGAAATCTTAAATAGAAACATTGGCGTGGAATATGTTCACTGGAAAGTGCAGTGAGGACAGGGTTACACTGGCTTCAGTGTTGCATTGTAACACACTTGGATCAAAGCAGCATCTGTGCGTAGAGCAGATCCGCCACCACGTCTGCCTTCTCATATAATAATAATCTCCTCTAATCAATGTACTGTAGGTTATTGTGGAGAGTGAGGTTTGAGTGTTACTGTAGGGCAATGGTCAGTGTGGAAGAGGGAGACAGAGAGGGCAGCAGCTTAAAGGAGTAGAATACACAGAGGGAAATACTGCAGGAGACCGCTAATTTACCAACAGAGTCTGCCAAATCCCAGGAACCTAAACTCTGAAACTCTAAGGATTTAATCTTGTGAAATACCAAGACATATGATGCCTACACTAAATACATCCTGGTAAACCTTTTATCCTGCTTTGATACCAGATAGGAATTTTGGAGACCTCTTAAGCAAGAGATTCTTGGGAGTTAAAATTATAATATATCACTGTACCACATGTATAAAACACTGGATGGGGATATGGCAAGACTCTGGCAGGTATCTCATATCCACATTGTGTTCAGAGAGAAAGGAACTGCAGCCCAATGCTAAACAAGGGGAGCTGGGGTGGGGGATTGGTGGAAGGAGAGGAACTGAAAAAGAGGAGTATGGTGGAGATGGTACCTGACTCCCTGCAGGGCCTCAATGTCAGCGGAAAGCTTTGCACTGCGATCCTGCTCCTCCTGCAGCTGCCTCCTGAGTGTACGCAGCTCCTGCTGAGCCTCCACCTTGATGTCATTGGCCACAACCACTGCTGTCTGGAGGTCTGCCTGGAACCGACGCCACTCCTCTTTTTCATCCTACAGACACAAACATATGCATATATACCATACAGGCAGATGCAAGTATCAACTGACACAGAAGCTGTTTGTGAACCCTTTGGATTTGGTTGGATGTCAGTACTAATTGGTCCTAAAATTAAGTCTAAAAATAGATAAATTAAATCTAATAAACACATAAATAATTGCACTTTGTAACGGATGGATAATCTGTGGAAGTAAAAAAAAATATCCCAAACCAAATTTCAGAAAGAACTGTTTAAACCAAGGCCAGAAAAAACTCAAGACAGGAAAAAAGTGAAGAAAAATGCTCTTTGGATCTGAACCACAAAAGGGAGGCAGAACAACAGGTGCTCTTTGGTTTGAAGCAGGCAAAATACACTGAAAAAAGAACTGAAGAGATCCTTTGCAGCTGCAGTAAAAATGTAGGCCTATATTCAGTGTTGTAAAGGCAAGTATCACTACCTTGTAGGTTTGTTTTTTGGTTATGTCTTACTTACTACATTTTAAATTTTTCAAATGCTTTTTTCAGCACCTAGTAAACCTTGGGTGTCCATCAATCAACAGTCAGATATATGAAAGAAAGGAGTGGAAGTTCCAAAGATCACTGAGACAGCACTGTACAGGATGATTATCAAGGAGGTGACAGTGAAATCCAGGAAGTTGATATCTAGTTCACTTGATAATGAACGTTCATTGAAGAGGTGACGGTCATGGAAGAACACCATGGAGAAAATCAGTGCCTGCCAAAAAATACATAACTGCCTGTCTGAACAGCAGCACATGGATGCGACTAGAACAATACTTGGCAGATAGATGACTCCAAGGTCAAACATTTTGGCAAAAAGACAAGGAAAAACTGAGCACTGGAACATCATCCTGACCTTAAAGTCATACTCCACCCAAAATGTATCTTTTGGGCTCCACTCACTCACCCCCATAGGGTTGAGGGATGGTCTAAAAGAGAGGATAGTGGTTGTAGTCACTTAGATTCCAATTAGCTATGGCAGTAAAAAGCATCAAAACTTCCATACCAACTTTTCAATCCACAACGGAGACATAAGCCACTTTTCTGCTGTCCATCTGTATGCTCATTCTGTTCCAGACACTCATCATTTCACCACAATGAGGCTCCTGTAAATTTGCTGCTTCTGTGCCATGTTATAGCCCTCATCAATGCTTCAACAGGCCCTGCCAGAAGGAGCAAATTTAATTCTAATGCAGTGATTTTATTGCATGGCTGAAGGTAGAGAGAGAGGCGGGAAAAGAGAAGGGGAGATTGTATTTTACAATTGTCTGACAGAGTAGATCTGATCTCAGCGTGTCACCATTTCATAGTACAGTACGTGACCAAAATAGCTACGTGAGACTCCAGGACATCCCCAATTTAAAAACAAATCACGGCACCACAGACGTTACAAAGGAGCGTTACGGGTCTGCCTATTGAAGCTTTCTTACCTTCATCTGTCTACTCAAGACTTTCAGTTGTCGCTCTACTTCAGCTTTCTGCTCCTCCAGCTTTCTGACAAGATCTGCAATGACAAATTCAAGGGTTTTGAGAACTGCAGGTCCAACTTACTGTAGCAGAATACTACAGAATACCGACAGAATCGCACACATTAAACACAGCATTCGCAACTATACTGCTCAGTTAGTTTTCAGTGTTGTGAAGATACAGTAGCCGATCTACAGCACAGAGGCTCCTATGAAAGTAACAGTTAATTCTGGACAGTATTAGATTTTTCTAGAAATGATTCTCAACACTGCAATAATATGAAATACAGCCATACAACATTTGCCAACTGCACTAATGGCAAGTCAGAGATAGATGTGTTGCAGAGTGCCCTCATTTTGCATCTGATTTTCATATACACTCAGTTGGCAGTTTATAAGGTCATAAACGTACATGTGGCTCAAACTAATGCACCCTAATACAGCAACCCAGCAATAAAACTGTTTAAAGTGGCACTGTTTCAACTTTATGGTCATTTTGGAAGTTTTTCTAATATTTTGTCCACCCCATTTATGTAATTAAGGACAGACTAAATATTAGAAACCACCGACTGATTCATTTCTCTAGATTACATTTAAGACTGCAGGTTAAAAGACTCCACAGAGAACTGAACAGCCAGGGAAAAGAACATACTCTCCATGTCCAGGACGGCTTGGTTGGTGTGGCAGTTGACGGCCCTCTGCTGCTCCACCTGGTCCTCCAGTTCGAAGATGGTCTCCTTCAGCTCCTTCACCTGGTTCTCAGCCTGGATCCCAACCTCCTCCAGGGAAGTCACCCGGCTGCTGAGCTCCTGCTCCCTCTTCTCGGCCTGCTCCTGAACCTGCTGGCATTTGGCCTCCACCTGTGTATGTGTGCGTATTTGTGAGATTATGATGGGTTTAATACAGAAATGGGTTAAAACAAAAAGGCAGTGTTTCACGTTAAAGTAATTGCAGGCTGTCACTGTGCTAATTAGATGGAAGCACTTAGGTCATCTTTGGCTCAAGACAGGATAATTTCTGATATCTTCCAGACATTCTTGTAGTGGAGTGTTTCCATTTGATCTTGATGGTGCTTTTCTACATCTCTATCTTTCAAAAGATTATATAAAAGATGCTCTCCACAACAAACCTGTATCAAAACAAGATTTTCGGGTGTCCATGAGGGCTTGCTGAAGAAGACAAGCAGTGTATGTGAGGAAACCACTAGCCAAATTGTGATTAAAGCAGGCTAAATAATGTTATGGTATTGTTATGCAAGACTGTTTGGTCTGCTGAAATCAAACTCTATTTTATTTATTATCAAGCAGTAAAAAAGTAAAACCACGGTGAGTCTAATTAACCTAAATAAATTGCATCCTTTGCAATGTGTTCTGGTTTTCAAGTATGATAAAAGTCTCACAGAAATAAGGGTAAATGTAACATTTAACTAGGTTGTGAATGGTAATAAATGGTTATAGCAGTAAACGCAGTGCTGTTTACACAAGAGCTTAACTATGTCTGACAATGACCATTTGGACACAGTGTTAGGTGACATGCAAGGTGACAGTGACTCATGGAAATAAGAGTTCAGTCTGGATTAGATCTGACTGCATAGCTGTGTTTGTTGCTCCATCTATTGAATTATACTGAAGCTGAAGTCAGTGTACCATCATGATTGCCATAGTCCTGGGAAATGACACTGTAAAGCAGATCTCTGTGAGCATACCATACTAAAATAAGTAAATGGTGTAGTTATGCAGGACTGACACCATGTGGCTCTAATATATTAGGAGGTTCGTGAGTGAAGTTATGGAGTGGCCTCACCCTCACACCCATGTGGCAGAGGACAGGAGCGTGACTCAGAGGGTCACACACTGGTGGACCACCCTTCTGTTGGCACTGCAGTCGCAGTCCTACAATGACAACATCACTAAGCTGATGGTGACACGCCTCACTTTGGAGTCAACAACCACCAACATGAGCCCATACTGCCTCAGCCTTTCTGGTGTTTGTGGTGTTGAAGGGGAAAACCAAAGTGACTGCTGAGAAACATGTGAAAATGATTTGAGTGAACATGAGCTCACGTGCTGTGGTGGTGAAGAAAATAATTATTAGAAATGTCATGGTCGCCCATTTGACTCATTTTTAATCATTACCAATTGTACATAACTGTAGCATTTTGGTCTCTTTCAAACCTATTTCTGATATTGAATGCAGTCATTATCAGTACACAATCTGAACTAAAATCAATCAACTGTCTAGACAAGTGTACTGCTTGCTTAGTTTACAGTAAATGTGGATAGAGAGGTTGTTCTTTAGGGAATTCCTGAAATCTTTGTCAAACACAGCACAACTAATGAGCTCACCAAGACAACAAAACCTTTTTTGAACACAGTGAGTCACATATAATTCAAGTCCTGGTTTGTACACACACCACTTGGTACAACACAATGGAAGCAACCAAGTGGAAAATGTTGAACTGTGACATTCCCTAACCAACAGAGAATTGTCCAGTTTTAAACAGATTCATCTGAATCTTTGCATTTGTCTCCAAACAAATTATATTTGGTGATAAACACTAATACCACCTGTCACATACTGACTGAATTTCCATCTGTGAGTATTTCTTAAATAGCAAAATATCTCTGATATTCAGTATTCCCTTTTTAGTGTATATACATGTTTAAACAACAGACCTAACAAAGGTGCAGTAAATCTATACTATATACTATAAATCCCAAAAAGAAAATTGAGTTGTAACCTTGCACCCCTCCTACCTTGGACATTGTAGCTTGCACATGCTCAGTCTCGGCCTGGGCCTGTAGTAGCTCCTGCCTCAGCTCTGTTAGCTCCACCTCCAGCCTGTCTCTCTCAGTGTGGGCTGTTTTCAGCAAGTTCTGCACCTCAGTGCTGTCACTGGCACTCTGCATGGCCTTCAGCTCACCCACCTTTTGCCTCTCAATGTCCACCTGCGCCTTCAGCCTACTGTTTTCCAGTCTGAGAGAGTCTGCTGTCACCCTCTGCTCCTCTGCAGCCTGTGCTGCCTGACCTCCGGCCTCCAGCTCCCTGTCCAGCTGAGCCTGCAGCCTGTCCATCTCCTCTCTGAGGCAGCGCACCTGGCCCTGGGCCTCCTGGTGCTCCTCTTCCAGAGCCCGCAGGCTGCCTGTCAGCTGCTGCTGGATGTCCACCAGCTTCTCCCGTTCGAAGCGTGAGCTCTCGACCAGCTCGGCATACCTCTGCTCCAGCTCGGCCAGCCGAGGCCCCTGGTTGCCCAGCTCCTCCTCTCTCTGGGCCTGAGCTTGGGCTTGCTCCTGAAGATGGCCAGCCAGCGCCTCATTCTTCTGGGCCAGCACCTCCAGACGCTCTCTCTGCTGTTGAAGTGAGGTCTGCAGGAGGCGCTTCTCCTCGGCCAGACGCTCATTCTCAGCCGTCAGCTCCTGCACCACTTGCTGCTGGTCGGCCAGCTCCTGCAGAGTTGCCTGCAGCTCCTCAGCTGTGCTGTGGTGGCTCTCCTCCATCTTGTGGATCTGTTCTGTCAGACTCTGCACTGACACATCCTGCCCCCCTGCATTGGTTACTGCCCCCACTGCAATGGCTTCCCCACTGACACCGCTGCTCACCGATTCTGAACGTGACGGGATCTTCTCAAACTCAGAGGAGTCGGGTGATGGTGAGTCCTTGGTGATGTCCGAACTGGAGGAGACAGAGGTTTTGAGAGGGCTGGCAGAAGAGGGGAGACTGTCCTGTTGTGGAGCTGAGGAGTTGGAGTCTGAGGGCAGGCCATTCACCAAAAGCTTAGAGGGGGTGCTTGTGTTTGTACTAGAGAGAGGAGAGGCCTCCAAACAAAGCAGCTTTTCCTTCAGCACCTGGTTCTCCTCCCTGAGTGCTGCCAGCTCTCTCTGAAACTTCCCGTTCTTCTCCCTCAGCTCCCCAACCAGCACAAGGGCCTCTGCCACCTGCCCCTGCTCTCGATCTGCAGCAGGCTCTTGGCGTGAGACAGAGTTGGATGAGGGTGAAGACGAAGAGGAAGCAGTGGAGGCTTTACCTTTGCAACGCTGCAACTCCATCCTGAGATTGCTGATCTCTAAGTCTTTAGCCTTGGCCTCAGCCAGCAGCTCTTTCACCTGGCACTCCAGAAGGCCCCTTTCCTGGCCCTCTGCATCTCCACGGGACTTGGTTGAACTACGCGTCTGCTTCGCCAGGGTGGACAGGCTGGAAGTGCTGGCACTAGAAACCATCCTCTTAGTGGTCGAGCTCCTAAGCTGATCCCTCAGAGAGATGCGGTCTCTTGTTATGGTAGAAGGGATTTCTCTAGGAGCTGGGATACCAGACTTCTTGGCTGCTTGTACACCTGCAGCACAGACCAAAATGCAAGTACATATTAAAACACTATTCAAGCAGAAGTGATCAAATCAGCATTTACTGTACCCTCTAAATCTTGAAACCTTGATGGTAAGTATAAATAACAACCATAACCTACATACACCACTGAGCAGTAGAAAATTGGTGAAAATAAGCTGGTTAAATAAAAATAAATAAAAATGGAAATGTTGCTATAATATCTGCAAACAGGAACAATACAAGCATTAACAGAATATTTACAATGTAAAAATGTGTTAATTGTGTCACGTCAGATACACATTTAATTTTAGAGTGGAAAATGCATTTAGATTAATCAAATTAACATAAAGATCCACTTGCACTGCAAATGTGATGCATGACTGCAGCAGTAATACAACACAGATTCAGTCAGGAAATTCTTAAAGAGAAAAGTTTCAAAGATAAAACTTTTCTCAGTAGAATTACCACACAGTATAGCAGGCTTGACACTGAAATGGAAAGGTTAATGGAATCAGCGAACAGACATGCTGGGACCATGAATTTGTTAACATCATGTAATGACACTAATTGAATAGACAGTGTGTCACATTCAGACACTTGTATTATTCAGCAGTTTCATGTTCACTGTACCCTATTCACATATTGTTCTCTGTTTGGACAACAGAGCATCTGCCTGGCACTGTCTGTCTGTTGCTGTCTGTGGTCATTCATCGCTGCAGCAGAGCTTAACTGTGGCATTTCAAAAGGCATCAGCGTGGGTCGCAGGCGCGAGCCTTTTCCAGCCCTCTCTCGAAAATGAAGAGTATTTACTGATCCCGGCGTGAGCAGGGTGCCGTCTGAAAACATTTTATTGTTTGTTTTCAGATCATCAGCAAACAGCGATGCAGACACAAGGGGGTTGCTTGTTTCAAAGGATGACAAAGGTCCCTGTGCACGTGGAGCATTCAGACACAAAGCAGCTTAAGCAGTGCACAGACAAAGACAGCCCTGTGTCTCTCACATGCATGCACTATCATCAAACCCACAGAGCAGAGACTAGACAGACAGCCTGTGTGCTGAGATAGACAGCGCATCACCCTGAGCAACACGTGCACACACAAAATCCACAAACAAATGGCCTAGTTTGGAATGGAAATCCTATACCCCTGTGGGTTCTTTAAGTACTCTGCCATTGATAGGCACTTTGCACAGACCATCCCCTTATTGAATAAACTAGCAACTGTGGCAGGGGCAGCCAACACTGGCACAATGTCTGGGATACAAAGTTGTTTAATATTCCCAGAGTGTGCAGCTGTGGTTGAAAAAGTGAGGTGCTTTAAGTAGAGAGGTAAAGACATATCAACGGTGTGAATGGAAAATCATGAATATATAGGTTGAAAACAAAAATCAACTTTTTAATGATAGCCTAAAATTGTTGAGTAACCAATCAAGGCTCAGATTCTAAAGAAAATCTGGGGCTATAAAAATGAAGAACGGCAGAATGACACTCGGCTCTGTCAGTTCTGAATGTCAGTGAGATTAGGCTCTCAGTTAAAAGCCACTCTTTAAATAGAACTGAACCTGTGTGGATTGAATGGATGCTGTCATTTAAATTCACATTAACAAACAAAGCACTTCATCCCAATCAGCTCACTGAATTTGCTACTGGACAGATCTGCACTTGACAAAGATCCAGTGTGCCATTAAAAATCTACAGTCACTTTTCTCTGCACTTCACAGAGGATGAATCCATGACTGACAGAATGAGGACAGCATGCACTCCTAAATTATGTACTGTCACATGGAAGATGTTAACACTAAATCAGCACTGTGGGTTACAAATGACTATTTACTATGCACTACAGGAAGCATCATCCAGACAGGGCAGAAGAAGACAGAAACACCTAACAGCTCAAGCCTATTTTATGGCCACTTGTCATATTCTCATTATAGGTTGAAATAAAGAGAGGGACAATAGGTCCTTGTTGGAGAGAGAGAGAGGAGTCCGATGTGATTAAGATCAGTCCGTTCCCATGAGGATGAGTGATGCCAGGAGTGGGACTGTGGGACAGCCTTTCATTTGCTGTTTCTTCATATTGTGTTTTCTTCTTGCTCTTAGTGAATAAAACCCAGATGGAGCACATGAACTCACTCATCTTTAGATCGCCCACCTCTTTAACCATGACATCACCACAGCTGTTTAATGTGCACAGAGAAATGACACCAGTCTAGATGCCAGGAGTCAGCATGCAAGACACATGCAGGACAGCAGGATCCTAAAGAGGCTGGAACAGCCACCAGAATACAGCTTCAGATAGCTAGAGGACCTCTGAAATGGACACAAAGGCCTTATAACCTTACGTTAGACTGTATCCTAACTCTATCCATCATTGCAGAGGATCATACATTTTTATCCAAAACCACTGATGTTTTTTGTCCTTAACAGCCAATATAAATACCGACATGCATTTTTTTTAGTACAAATGCAGGTGCAGAAGAGGTTCAACTTTTGCATACATGCCTTTTTCAAGGTAACAGTGTTGTTTTACACTAAGCTTATATTCTATTGACATATATAATAAGTTACATACTCCCAGGAAGAAAGATTATAAAAATGTCAATTCCACATTTGGCCAAATGTTGGCTATTAAAACAATGTTAGACCAAAAACAACATTGTTTTATACAGCTGATATTGGCCACTGCTAACAGTGTATCGGTGTGTCTCAAAGAGATTAAAAAAATACCACCCCGGTTAGACAACCAGTTTCCAAGATCAACACATTAGATGCAGAAAGGTTATTATTTAAATGTTCACATCATCAAGCGCCCACTAACGCAGAGCCAGTGAAAGGAACGGCTCCGCCAGGAGAGACAGAGTTGAGATTAGATTCTACTTAAACTGACACTAAGAAGGCATGAGGAAACATCAAATACCACTGACACCTTAAGTTGCCAACTACTGGATCAGATAGACTACTAATAACTAGATACCAGAAATAGTCTCTTTAATGTGTCTGACAACCATTTTGAACAATCTAAAATTAATACTGATGTTGGACTGAAGAGTGGGGAAAGAGAGACTGAGAGAAGCTTTTCCTTTACTCAAACTCTCCAGTTGAGATGCCACTGAAAGAGACACTTAACCTACAATTGCTCCAGCTGAGCTGCTCAGTGTCCACCTAGAAAAGACTCCCAGGAGAGAAAGTGGGTAAGTGCATTAACGTGTTGCAGTGCACTGCAGTAAATTACATTGCCCACTTAGTTTTTTCCTTGATGAATACAGGAAACAAAAAACATCACCCTCTTTCTTAATAGCTGCTGAAAAGGAGAGAATGAAGCTACTAATGAAATGTCCGCCCCATCACAAAGTTCGCACACTACATTACAGTAGTCTGACTATTCAGCCACAACAATATTAGTGGGTGTGTACATTTTGTAAAGCAAAACACAATGAAAACAGTGTACTAATTAGGACACAAACATCTTGAAATTGCTTCAGTTATAATGAAGTGAAATTTGCACACTGTTTTTTGTGTGGCATAAGAACTACAATTCTTTATGGTCTTCACAGACAATTCTTTCTACTGTAGGTGTGCAAATCTTTCTTTCAAAAATCGAAACTGAAATATCCAAGACCAAGGTGGTTAAGAGTTAGCTTAGTCTTAATTTAGTGCTGTCTTCAATGTAGGCGGGCTCAGATCCAGGACCATTTATACTGTAGCTACCTCTAAGAAGCACTAACTCTGTGAAAAGGAGTGGAATGGGCAGTTAAATGGCTCACTGAAGAGCTTTCCTCCTCTAGCAAGGAATAAATCCTCATGCAGTCTGAGGAGACTAGCTCTTATTGATAGCAAAGTGCAAATACCGCAAAACACCAGTTTTGGAAAAAGAGAGGAAAATCAACGAAAGAGAACATTGTCACAGAGTATTTTTATATTCAGTGTCTCAGGATCTGCTTTACACTCCTTCTTCTAAAATGTTAAAGAAAAGTCATTGTTTACACTACAAATTGAAGAAGACTCTTTGTCGATTATTCCAGATTAAACATTTTCAGTACAGTAGCTACAAGAACAGACTTGATGAAAACTTCAATAAACCTGACAGAGGAGACTGAACATATGGAATGATTGTGTTGTTTACATTAACTAATTATCTAAATGAATTTCACAGACTGACTTCCAGTAATCCAAAGGCATTCAGTTATTTCATGGGAAGTCAGCTCCCTGATCACAGTAATGCACTGTGCTGGCTTCTTTCTTTCTAATGAAGATAAGCTTTCAAATCACAGCAGGAGCCGTGTGGCTGGACACAGTCCAGCACCAGCCAGTTAACTGCAGCCAGCCTGCCTGCTAGCCAAGAGGTGACAGAGTGTGTTGTGAGCAAAGTGCACAGAGTCTACAATTTACAGAACAGGGAGGGTCATGGGTGAGGAGTCATGATGAATTAATGACTGCAGGTGGTCAAGTGTCAGAGAGTTGGCACCTGAAATGACGCACTGGCTTCGTCACCATCACAAACAAGCTTTGGATGGGAATCTCTCACTGCCACTCCTCTGTCTTCCCTTCTGTGTTACAGGAAATGTGGTGTGCAGTTTTTCAGTCAGGTGGAAGTGGAGAAGAGAGACAGAAAACACTGTCTGTGTTTCTGGCCTTCCTGTTGTCCAACTGACAGGGCATGAAATAGGTCAACAGGCGCCGCTCAGTCAGACGCTGGGACTCGCAGGCATTCCTTTGCTCTTACTGGAGTGGAAGATAGACAGAACCGAGGCTCCATGACTGCCACAGTGACTGAGCAGAGATTAGCCTGGATGGTAAGCTGCATCACAACAGCCCAATGTGTTGGGCTGTTTCCTACAAAGCAGCTGGAATCTCTGACTCTGCTTCTAATCAAGGACATGACATCATATGCAAGCTGATAAATAAATAAGCAAACAGATAATACAAAACTACAGAACCTTGGAACCATGCCAAACGAGGGCAGTCTGATTAATTTTAAGGAGCAGAGGAGCAGTGTCTGTGTTTGCAGTAGTCAGCTGTGTAAACCTGATACACTCAAGTGTATCATCAAGCTACGCTAACAACAGTCAAACACATGTCTTTGAAACTGAGTTGAGGGACTGGCTAAACAGAGGATTTGAACGGCTATTTGCATTTGGGATAAGTCCATCAAAGAATCCACGGGTTCCAAAATAAAACAAACTGTTGGTTGAAGAAAAGTGAACATGCTCAGACTTTCACACCCATAAAACAGATTTGTTCAGATATATTCTGTCAGCTAAACCCCTACCAGCACAGTTCTTGGCTAGTTTTCACCAATAACATAAAATAGATTTGAGCTGGTTATATACCTACTTGCCCGGCCAGCATATTTTTTTATTGCAAAAGATCTTCCTCTCTGCCATCAGCTGTAGGGAGGTGTGACTGTACAATATCATCAGATAAAAACAGTAGGCTCCATTCAAACTTTTTTTATGCAAACCTTATGAAAAGTAAAGAAATACTCATTTGCTAGAGCCTTCTGAGTAGTACAAACTATTCTCAACTTCCTTTGTAAGCAGAAGTGCAGTGAAACACTCTCATACATTCTTAGTCTGAAGTAATTGCTGTGACTCTCTTGTCAGCAGGTGGCATATTAATGAATCGTTCCTACAACTGACCAGGCAAACCTTCCACCCCGTCTTTAAAGAAACAAGACATACAGTATGCAAGACTTCATTGTGTATTTAAGCTGAGATGTTTGTTTCTGCCTGAAAAGTGAACAGTTCTGTGCTTCTTCTGCGGCACAGCATGGAAGTGCAGCATGAGAGCTGGCAAGCCACCGAGGGCCACTTGGCCTGGGTTCTTTGGCTCCTTTAATCATCTTGATTGAATCATTTTAACTGGCCTGCATGCTAAGACTTTTAACACAGCATCCTTATGCTGATCCACTCTGCTTTACTTTACACTACTTATGGAGCCAATACCCTCCAGAGATATCCAATAGCACGGACCATGAGCTGGCCAACTGGGAGGGAGAATTTCATTGTGCTTCTAATGGAAAACAGTTTAACACAGGACTCGCTGAAGGAATAATAATATGCCATTTTACATGATTGCAGGTTTATAGGATCAGTGTGTTTGATGGGTAACAGGTTGTAATGAGTATTGCTAAACTTAGTTTTAAGCTTCTGATGATTTCCATCCTAGCCTTATACCCTTACAATAAATGTTACAAGACTTAGGATGGATTAAGTGATGTATTACTTTCCTGGATTGACCACAAAAAGGATTAAAAACATATTCTGTGGAAAGATTAAGCTGCAAATAGGGATTTGCAAAAAGGGACAAAAAAGATAACATCAGCCCTGAATCTCAAGCAACATTTAGATACTGTGGCTGACCACAGCTTAAGACATAACCAAGCTATCATATCAGCTGTGTCATACAACCAGCACTACGTCACCAAGCTTCCAATGCCACCTTCTTGCAAGGATGTGTTAATGAACTTCACTGGGTTGTTGTTCTCAAGATAAAAAACAGTGCTGGATAGCAGACAGCAGAACCTACATCCACAGAAAGGCCAGGATTACTGTTCCCAGGGTGAGGACGAACCACGGCCAGCAGCTGACAGATACACAAACCACATCAGGACAAGTTTGATTTGGTATGCATTGAACACACAATCACAGGGATACGACTCAAGATTTTTACACACACATTTTTAGTTGTTCTACAATAAATTAGCGATTTTTATGAGCTCAGGCCTGAAGGCTACAATATGCCAACTTTAGTGTCCAGGCTATAGTCTCCAGTCATACAAACAGGACATTTAAACAGCACACACCTCCCTCTGCAAACACAAAGCACTGTGGAATGACCTGTGTGTTTACTGTACCAACTGCTAACTGCCATGGAAAATATGACTGATTTCACTTCCTCACAGTGTCCCAGCTATCAGAAGTTGGACAAACTTGCTTCCTCATGTTGAATCCCTGTTCTACGTCAATTTGCTCGGATATGGTGTTGAGATGGCACAATAATCTACGTATTTCCACATTCTTTGTCTTGTTGCTCACGGTGGTGTCAAAGTCTGCTCTGAATGGGAGCGGTACCCACCAGGCACAATGAATCAGTGCTTCACCAGACATTATAGCAGACAGATAAGCATTTAGGATCACTGTTAGAAGTGTAACTGCAGGCTGCTGCACTCTAACATTATATGAGGGTAATTAGGCAACTCAGGGGTGGTCTTGGGATCTTATTTTAAATGGTGTGATATATCTACAGCAAGATGGCTGCTAAAACAACATCAATAAGCAAAAATATCCCAATGTTTAAAGAAGAGGAAGACAGATGTCACTGTATGTCTGAGAGGAGGCCAAGCTGAGTGTGGTTTATGATGAAAATTGCCTTAACATAGGAGTTCACCAAACAGAAGCCACGCAGAACTCAGTCCTACAAAAGCACAACATGAAAATACGGCTTCCTGTCTCAACTGGCCCGAGGCACTGTTGCCTAGTGGCCACTGAAGTGGCACTTATCTGGGTTAGCAAGCAGATATCAATAAAAATCTGCACACGCACGCAAGTGTTTTCAGTTATTCTGGTTGATTTAGACCTCTGCTTATGCTGATGTCAGCCGGAGCTATGATGGTAATTTCATACGGTCACCAAACTCCATGTAGCAATTAGCGACGAAGGCATTAGTTGTCCCGCCCTGTCAGATGCAACAAAGCTGACAGCAAAGTCAGGGAGATGTCAATCAAGTAACAAATATCTAGAATACAAACCTATTCAGAAGTGGAAGTACCCCATAAACAATAAAAGTATATTATTAGTTATCACATTTATTTCAGACATAAAACAGTCCTAAAGAAAGAAGGTGAGAAAAAAAATCTTTAAATGAACATTTAATTATGCAATTACGGTGTTAAAAATGTAGAAATTTCATATTGGATGTCTCAGCTGAGCCGAGTTTCTGTAACTGTGTAATGTTTCTGTGCTGCAGTGTGAACAGAAAGAATAATGTTATTCCAATGACAACACGGTAACAGCTACATCGATAGCATCCTCTACTTTAAAAAAATCACTGTGCTTTTCCATGTTTTTGGCAGCATCTTCAAACATTACAGCTAGCTTCAAGCATCCCAATCAAACTTCCGGAGAAACCACAAGTGTGTGAAATTTTCCATTTTTGACCATGTGAAAGTCAGGATAATCTATTTTACCTCACTACATAAACATGCTAACTTTCCTTTAATCCTGGGCCCAAATGGGTACAACTGAGTGATTTGTAGCCCTGAAAATAGACCCACTGTTATTGAACTGTATTTTACCGACAATTCATCAACAGTGGACAACATGCTGACCGCAGGCTCTGGTCTTGGCCGCTCTCCTGGTGAGCCAGCGGGGAGACAGGAAGGCTTGGTGTAGTAGCCGTCAGTGTAATTTGGTTCTGATAACGACCTCCTTATCATTGCAGCAGACAGCTCACTCCTTAGTCTGCCACTACAGAGATAACACCATCAATCAAATCTGAATGAGTTCCTCCTGTTCCCACATTTCTTTCCCTACTTCCAGCACCAGAACTGTTATTCTACTTTCCAAGCCGAAAGTCTGACAAACCTCAGCTGTCCGTTTCACCGTCTGGGTGGAAAAGAAGTTTATGTGGAGGGTACGAACTTCACTGTTTTTGTCCATCACTATATTGCTGTTCATCAGAGCAAAGCAGATAATGAACCCCTGCTTCAATTAAAGGTTTAAAAGTCTGTATGCTTGTTATTATACTACTACTTTGTGAAAAATAGATTAAAGGGCTTCTGTGTGTCCTTGGTGTTAGTGCTCTTGGATCGATAGCTTTATGTCATGTGTAGGCATAATGACAAATAAAGCCATTTGATGATCAATTCTCATTTACTATAGAGGCTCATTTGAGAAAATGGAGAGTGGATTTATAAGAATAACAGGTCAATCAATTAACAATATAGCTGGCTGCTTCATTTCATAATGGAGGTTCACGTGGGACGCTGGACCAAGGATCATGGAGTACTGTACCAAGCAGAGTTTAAATACTTCTCATAGCCTGGAGAACATGATTGATTATACAGAGTGTGACTGTGATGGCGTATTCCTTTACTGGCTGAGCAAACATTTTACTCTGACTCATTTCATTTTTCACCTCACATACTTCCACATACCACCTAGGCGTACCAATCTCATGATTAGTTTGTACCCAGAGTCATATTCATTAACAAGCAGCCCAATTTTGCTTTTACTAAATAGAGAATAGTTCGTGAGATCAAAGAGGGTAATATTAGCCTCCTTTGTTCCTACTTTTTGACTCAACACAATCTTTTGTTTTGTGTATAATGTATTAACTGTGCACTCTTTGCTGTCTGTGTGTGCGTGCATGCATGGAGAGGAAACTGGGAGCTAATCTTTTCAAGCATGCAGCAGCTTGCTACATTGCCTTCCAATCTGAGCCTACTGTGCTCTATCTTCAAGCAACACACGCTACTGCTATGAAATGATGCAGCTTTACACCCACTACTGATAAAATACTCCACTGTACTGCATGTGTGTGTGAGTGTGTCTGTTTGTGTGTATGTCCATGCCTGTTGCCCTAGCAAGCCACCTGGCTCTGGTCTATTTAGTGTCTATTTTTGTTGGGATGGAATCATGAAAGTGTGATCACATAACAGCATAAAGATATGATGAAGCTCTGTGTGTATGGCTATATACTGTATATACAGTATATGTGCACAAATATGAGCACACATACACAAATGCACATATATCAAGATGCAAATGTTCGTTTTGTTAAAGAAATTGAGAGAGGTTACAAAGACGTGGAAGAGCTTGGTTGTCTTTCGATGAGCGTGAAGTTGCTGCTGCGTGCAGTTCAGAGGGACTTTGAAATGGAAATCTTACGGAGGCGCAGTGAGCTCGGGGCAGTGGAGGGATGTGAGCGTGAGACTGATGATACCATCTCCTCTGGCAGGTTCCCTCATGCTTACTGTCAGGCAAGCACTTTCCCCCACCCGACTCCCAATATCTACACACAGGTGCAAACACACACACACACACACACACACACACACATACAGACCTATACTGACTGAATACAGAAACACAACACACTAGATCTGTGACTACACACATGCTCACAAATATAATGGCACAAGAACAGAGCAGCAGCTAACTTCTAACCCGTTTAAACAGCTTCTATAACTCCAGGGCATATTAATCAGTACTCATCAGTCTGTGCTCTGTTGGTGCGCATCTTAGTCAGTATTCATTAGTCAAGACTTGTCATGTCACAGATGTACTCAGACATGACATGACAGAAGATTAGCTCATATCTATTGTATTTAGTGAATGTATGTCTTTGCCTTTTACATCAACAGAGAAAGACAGACACAAAGAGGCATTAGTGATCCTGAGGCAAGCCATGATACAACAGAAGCAGACCTGACTCTGTTTCCTCCTGTCTCCCCGCCTGGTTCCCCATGTTGGTCCGCTCCGCGACTCCCACTCTCCACACCGGGGCGGACTAATCCAAGAATCCGTGGCTGCGGGGGAGAGGTGTGTGTGTTTGAGTGTCGGGGTTGTTGTCTCTCTTCAGCACCCACGACCAGCGCCGGTCAGTAGAGAGGAAACCATAAGAGACAGAAAATTCTTCTTATTCTTCCCTCCTTCTGGTCTTCTTTTCTCTTCTCCACTCCTTCCCAGGACTGTGTGTGAGTATGTGTGTGTGTGTGTGTGTGTGTACGCGCGTGTGTGTGGAGGCAGGCTGCGTGTCCTGTCTGTGAGTGACCGCGAGTGTGTGTGAATGTGTGCGAGTGTGCGTGTCCTCCAGAATGGTGACAGTATGTCACACTGGCAGGCAGGCGGGCAGGCAGCGTTGTGTGCACTTCATTATTGCTGTGATGACTGGAATCAGCTCAGAGGAGGAGTGGCTTCCCAGGCCACACACACATACACACACACACACACACACACACATTAACACACCTCCTCCCACTACTGCCAGCCAGTTTACTCTCACCAATACCAGTTGAACAATGGTGAGATGAACCGTCCCTCTCACTGGTACTGAAAAGAGGAGTGAGTATAAGAGAGAGAGGGTGGAGGGAAGAATGAAGGAAAGAGGAGCAGGAGGAAGGGAAAGGCACTATTTGTATTTTTGGCAGATGGTGACAGTGCAGCTCTTGTCTTTTCTTGCTAAGGGAACTTGCAGCCTGGGACCTCACACAAAGTCTCCTGTGCCTGCTCCCCCTCACAAAAATCACAACTGCAATTTCCCAACAACAGTTTTCATAATTGGGGAAAGGAGATGTGGGTCTAGGGGAT
Source organism: Oplegnathus fasciatus (assembly GCA_003416845.1). Classification (NCBI taxonomy): domain Eukaryota; kingdom Metazoa; phylum Chordata; class Actinopteri; order Centrarchiformes; family Oplegnathidae; genus Oplegnathus; species Oplegnathus fasciatus. The sequence continues at coordinate 171,146 of NTHP01000270.1, forward strand.
AAGAGGCCACCCCAGGCTTGCCGTACCATTTTCTCTACAGTGGACCCAGCAGGGAACAATAGCATGAGCGTGTATGTGAGTGTGCCTACATGTGTATAAAGATCGGGGGTGGTGTGCTAGTTTTTTCGGGGTTGTGTGGAGCTAGTGAGAGGAAGGCTTGTTTTTTTCTGTCCTTTCTCATTCACAATGTATGCACATGTTAAATATTTATGATGGCAGGGGCTACATGGAGAAACCAAGTTGGAAGGGAGAGTGACTTGTCATTTTTCAGTTGTACTAGTCTCTTTTTTGAGTCCTCAATCTTCAATGTTGTGTTTTTGTGTGTACACGTATGTACAACTATCAGGAAATTCATTATCAACCCCTATTGGAAGTGTGGCCAAAACACAAGGAAGTCGGAAACTACTCTTCTCTCCAAATATAATTTATCTATGGGCCAAATATACCTCTATACCACTGTTATAGTATACCCAGTTACAAGAAACAACAGGGACAAATTGCACACAGACAGATTTTTTTTATCTGTATCCTTCTAAAGAGAACGCCATGTTTCATCCTCAGTTTACTGTAATACAATGAGACTGCACTGTGTCACGTTATCTGAGTGTCAAAGATATAGTATGCTGTGCTGTGATGATCCAAAAAGTTAGTCAAGGGCACAAATCTGTATGTAGTACCATTTATCAGAAATTAAAATTCGTCTTCACTGCATCATCAATTTTTTAAAGCCATACTTGACACAGATAAGCACTGATATTTTTAGGAGGATGAGCATCTCTGTTGCATAAGCTCAGAGCTACCAGCTTAATTCCTTCGTGTTCACTGCTGAAAAGAACCATGGAAATAAAAATGAATAAGCAGAATAAATGGACATTTAAACGTGAGGCTGCATTTTTCCTCAATATGTGTTTGATGCACAAAATACTATAAGTTTCAGTCAGAAAAGCCTTTAAAAAAATCTCTGATAGCTGTAAGGAAGGTCTAGTTTGCTGCATGATTCTGCCCATGTCAGGTTGAATATTCAACTCTTTGATACAATACTGTACATGGCGGCTTCCGAGCCTTTTCATATCTTATGAATGTTGCATAACTGTTGGTACATTTCCCTCTCCCTTTCTCAATATTCTCCTCGGCTTGGAGCAGCACATCTACCTTGGTAAACAAACATGCCTCTAATCCAGCTAAGAATGTTCTCCTCACCACAGGACGTCCATCTCTGTGGGCCCAACAGGCCTCTTTCAAGATCTGGCAAGACCATTTCTCTCTGTCTTGCATCTTTAGGGGACTTGCTGGGGTCACAAGCTTCTCAAGAGAGGAATTTCAAACTTGATGCCAAAACTCTGGTCAACAAACCTAAAAGGGGCCAGGTGTGTTTATGTCTGAGCTGATGCCAGATGCGTAGATACAGTGTTAATTCTGGCTTTTGAAGCAAACCATTTAGATGCACTGTAGTGAGTAGGAGTAAAGCTATTCCTGCTGGCCAGACTCTTTTTTACACTGTATGTATAATAAACGGAGGAGTACATTATCATACTGTATATACTGTAGCGTATATTTAGACTTGGACAGGGCAGTATGGGAACAGAAAAGGTGAAGGTGAAGGTGTGGGTAATTTTGCATGCATATTTGTGTGTGTCCATCTGCATGTAAATGCATGTATGTCTTCTTACTGCTCATGTCAGTGTGCGTCTGTTATGGCTGAGTGCTTATGCAGGCTGAGGCGTCCCAGTGGACTGAGGCGTGTTTGATTAATTCATCTGACAGATATGAGGAGTTCAAGGACCATACCTCTCTCCTCTCCTGCCTCCCAAACACTGACACACACAGACAGACAGGGTCCTGCTGGGACCACATGTTACTGGTGTCTGGAGTCTGGCGTCTGAATTGTGCATAGTAAAACTCATGCACACTCTGGGTCCATAATATTCCTAGCACACCTTAATCTCTCTGCTCTGCTTATCCTTCACTGTGACTGTTAACGAAGGTCAACTGACACTTGCATCATACATCCATCTTCCCTCTGTCCTGACAGTGAATTGGTGCTATGAGGAAATGTTACGAGCTATGAGCTGATTAATAGGGAATAGAAAGTCATAGTCCATCTGGTGTGGCTAGCAAACCTCACATATGGCGAACAATCTGAGAGAAACCTCATCTCCATCACTCACTGACAGCAGACCTTTCATACTGCAGAGGCTGGAGGTTAATGAAAAGAGCGTCCTGTGTTTGGCTGATGGATATTTGGAGCATGACACAGCAAAAAAATAAATTTCTTCTTCTGTAAATCTGCTGTACAGCATGCAGTATTTTGCATTCAGTCAGAACAGAAAGAGCACACACAAGATGCATTTGAATCAGTGTATTAAAAAGCAACTCTCCTTGACTAGTGGTAAACATGACAACAATAGTTAGTAGAGAGGATGTATGTGAGATAGCGTGTCACTATTCTATGTTTACAATCAAGTAGAATGTCTCTCACAGGTGAGGAGGACAGAAAAGTGAACGCTGTGGCATGACAGAGCTTGACACTTCTTGGGAAAGCTAAGCTAATCCTGATCATTCACGCTCGTCTTCTTGCTGAATGAGATTTATGATGTGGCAGTATTGCGCTGACACATGTCACTCAGGAGAAAGACAGCATGCAGCAGAAACACAGTAAAACTGGCAGGTGCATGTGTTTTCTCAAATCTGCAAACTCTTGTCAAAGACTCAACATGTCAGTTCTCAACTTTTTACCTCAAGGCAAAAAGTGATACTAGATGCTACAAAACACACAAGTGGAACAAGGAACACATCGTGAAATAGGGCTAGAGAATATATGATTAGAGCAAGGTCTCTTGATTCTGGCTCGACCACAAAATACAGAAAGCAGAGTTACAGAACTTTAAATGGTACTAATTTTAGGTCCCAACGGAATTTAGCATGATATACTTTGTAGTTTACTGTAGTTTCGTATTCAATTTCAATGATGGTGGTCCAGATGAATTACACCGAAGTTCTACAGTATATTTAAAACCTATTCATTTGTATTACAAATATATTTACATAAAACTTTACAGAAATCAACATATCATGAATATGACTCTCCAGAGGGAGCTGCGCAAAGTCTGATAAACTGCCTTAAGTGGGGCCACTTGAGTCTGCGTTGGTTGGGTCTGAAGACCACAAGTTTGAAAACAAAAAAAAATCTGGGGGTGTGGAGTAAGAAAGAAGTAAGTTTACCAGACCTCTGTAGTCCGCTCCTCATCTCTGCTTGAGGCTAGCAGCTCGAGGCTACATTAGCTGCTACAAGCATTACACATTAGATCTCCGTTATAGGCATGCAATGCTAACTTTGAGGAGTACTCTCTTAACTTATCTGTGACTTGCAAAATGGTGTTGTTCATGATAAAATGCTACAGAGGGTGAAGTATCAGTAGAGCTGAATGAATGCTGAAGCAGTAGCCTACAATTGAATTACCGACTGTGACTCTTAAAGCTAAAGTTGGTTGAGAAGAGAGTGGACTTGAAAATTAAACGAGTACAACTTGTATGACGAAAAGTTATTTTTATACAGGTTACCTACTTCTGCTTTAAAGAGCTAGAAAAACATAAGTGTACTTCAGTGAATCAGACAAGGAAAAGACTCACTGAAAGACATTTATGTTAAGCTCAACTCTACTCACCCAAACATTAACGATCAGTGTGAAAGCATCGACTGGACAGAAGTGAAGGTGCCTGTCAATGAAGTGCCCATTTGTAAAGTTATGCCCTGCAGTCACCCCCACCAGGCTTGTTATTTATAGAGCAGGACAGTCTTATCTCCTTCTGTCTCTTCTCCTTGCACACTCCACAGGGACTCCTCTCCTAGTGAAAGCTTTACTGAATTATTGATGAGGTGTTTTAAATAAGTCATCAGGATGAGGCTGGGTTTTAACCCATTGTCTGACAGCACGGTAGAGTTGGTTAAGTGCCAACTGGGATAGGGACAAGACTCCATTAGCAAAAATAACAGTTTTGACTCATTAGTACGGCATGCTGTGAGGGCAGGCAAGGGCGGGGTCAGACTGTCAGTCAGTGGAACTTTTTAGTCAATACTGTGTTTGTGTGTGTGTCTCATGAACTAGTGTAGATTTGATGTTTTTTTGTTCAAGAGACCCTTGTTGTTTTACAGCCTTAAAACCTACTTTGATTGCATTGGAAAAACTCCTAATGAAAGTATAGTTACGTCTTACATATAGTTATAGTTGCGTCTTTTAGAAAGACAAACGCCTTTTATCACGCAAGAATAGTGACTACAGTGAGATTTGTCATTTGCAGTACAAAGCCCATAGCTGTATAGCTGACATCTAGCTGGGACTAGAGATGAGAAGATACACGTCATCAAAGATTATGATAAAAATACCTACAGTACCTAATATGGGCAATCTTGGTTGATTTTACCCAGGGAAAGAGGGTGCCACAGAACAATTTCATGACTGAAGACTGACTGTTGCACAAATCCGAATTAGACAAAATGTGCTATTACAGTATGTCCTCACAGTGATGCAGTATTTTCAAAATTACACTGATAAGCACAAGAAGCATGCTATATTGTTTGTTTCTTTGCTTTTCCATGTTTGCACAGCATCTCAGGCACAACTGACCCAGTTCTGATAAAACTTCAGAAATTAAATGATGCATCTTACCACTGCAGTCCTCATTCCTACGTTTTAATTAGCACTGATTTGCTAAATGGGATGTGGGTGTGCATCATTTCTGGAGTGGACAAATGGTGGTGCATTGCTTAATAATCTTTCTGACTCCATAGAACTTAGTTGTTTGATTCCATACAAAGTATGTTTTCAATACTCTGGATTCTGTCATGCATCCACAATCTAGTCACAAATTGTACTTGGAAAGCCTCAGAGAAAAGAGTCAATTACTGCGGTATGACGGGTATGATGACAGGTCTGTGCCTTAGAGACCAGTGAGTCCTGATTGCTTCTTGTCAGTGTGTAATGCCACATATTAACTAGGGAGAAGCTCTGTTTGTGACCAACACTGATGGGTGACAATATCACTAAGACAAGCCTGAAGAGACATCTCAGTATTCCAGTGAGTATGCTTATCCCAAAATGTCAGGAAGCTGAATTTTTCAATCTTCTCTTCACCCAAAAAACTGATTTTACTTCAGAGACCTCCTTTCCATGTCAATAAATACAAACACTCAAGACATTTCAGAGCATTACATCAATGAGTTCAAAATACCATAGATCACCACCCCAATCTATATTCAAATCATGGCATTTCCCCTGTGTTGATATTTCAGCAGAACTCTTGGGTCAGGCTCAGTGACTTAGAATTGAGAGCAACAGGCTAAATGATGATTGTCACTGCTTACATGCGTGGTTAACCACCACGGCTCTCTCAGGTGTCAGATTTCATTTTCCACTTGCTGATTAGCTTGATTTTTGAGACCTGTTTGACATATCCATCCATTGTCTGTCGTCATACGTCTTGACATGCACTGGTGGAGTCCCAGCACAGGTGCAGAACAATACAGCTTGCCTGATGGGAATGTCATGTTGAGCAAAAGCCACTACCCTTGTCAAGGGTGTCCTACAGTTATACACATGACGTTACATTTCAGGGTGATTCATTAAGTGTGTGTTATGAAACATTAAGTGAGCGACTGTAAATTCAGTGAAATGATTTAGATGAAATGTGCTTGATGAGATCAAATAATCAATATTTTTTGATTTGGACATATAAAAGGAAATAAAGTTGGTAACTTAATTTGAAGCTGAAACACAGAGGATACTTTTTGTTTTACTTCTGCAGCAACCAGAATACAAAACAAGCTCAACATAAAGGGTCAGATTATTTCACATAAGGGGTTCCACTCTGCCTGATGCAAACTGCAGCTACGTAACAGCATCACAACCCTGCCCTATTTTAAAGACGGTTTTCTTTATTATTTAATTATTTAACAATATTCCTGTTGTCAACTTTGATTGGTTACCAGAAATTGGCTAGAAAAACTAGGCCAGGAGAGGTACGTGAAGAGTGATGAATTTATCATGAACAGCACAAAGTGGGAATCTGTTCTTGTCCTTGGGTGTGAAAACACTTTGAAAAACCAAACTTTGGTTAATTAGAGCTCATTCCAATGAAAGCTGATCATGGTCTAATTGTGTTTGAAAGAACCGAGAGCCTCACTTGGCCGTGGTTTCTCAGCTCCTCTGGAGTCTTTTGTCAAGTAGAATTCAATTATCTTCGCTTCGGCACAACAACCCTTTGAAGAAGAATTTCACTAGAGCGCAGCATCTACACACTGTGGATGGGCCACCATAAACAAACACAGCTATCTCCCTCACAGAGGATTTTCCAAGGATGTGCTGTGAACAACATTAATTACTGCAAACAAATCCCTGTCATTATCTACCACCATATTTGCCATGCATGTAATACATGTTTTGCTATCAGGTCTATTTGTAGTTGCTTCGTTTATCCAGTGGCACGCCTAGCTCATGCAAAGTACAATAACGACATACAAGTTAATAAATAATAAAAGTACTTTAGAGAAGTGTTAGTCACAACATGGCATCCTGTTGATAATGTACAATATTTTGGGTAACAAGGAAAGCTAATAAAATAAAGTGTGCAATTCACTCCGATGAGATGAATATGAATGGCATGGACCCAAAATCCCCAACAACAGCAGGCGGCAGTATTTGTCCTATATGTGTTTAAGGAGGTACATAATTAAATAGCTCAAGTCTGTCAGGTATCTCCACCCTTCTTCTGGCTTTCACATGCAACACCAGAGCCATACAAGACCTACATGCCTTCATAATGTCACTTGAGATGTTGCTGGTGTCATTCTTGACCTGCCACACCTTTACAGGCAGTTTAAAACACTTTGGGGTTAGGGTTAGAGTTTAACATTAAAACATTAAAAACATTAAAAAAGCAATTACATAAGCATCTCACAGCAGGGATCTTCACTGTGTTGACTATTAGGGTAAAGACAGCAGCTAGAGTGAACACAGATGGAAGTAATGACAAAACACTGCCAACAAGACTGCACTGTGAATCACCATCTTACATGTGAACTCAAAGATTTCATTAAACATGTCAGGTGTACAAAGAATTCCAGGTAGATTTTTTTGGTTTGGATTTTGAAAAAACAACATATGGTTAGTAGAAAAATGGCTAGAGGGCAACGGAGGACGAAAATGTGTAAATCATGTATTGTCAGATCATTACTGTAATATTAATAATGTTGCTTTTCAATGTGGATACATGTGGCACACTGTAAGTAATTAAAGGTGTAGTCTATGATTCTGGAGAAAGCTTGTTGATATTTGAACTCAACAGCCAAACAAATACTCCTCTCTCTTCAGTGCTCCTTCAAACTCGACATATTATACAGAAGTGTTTAGTGAAAATGCGTCATATTTGACAACCTGGGTTGCTCTGTTTGTTTCCCATTTACAGAGCCAAGGCTGTGTATGAACACCAGACTTCATTTTCAGCACACACAGAACGGAGGGCTAGCAGACCGTGAGGAGATGTTCTCTGAATTTGACAAAAAATGTATTGAATTAGAATAGTAGACTACACCTTTAAATCTGTGTAGTACAAGCAAGCTGCATGGGCAATGTTTAATTAAATTAAAAGTTTGAATGTAGGTGATAGATGGTTAAATAGGCACTTCAAATGTATTCCCCATTAATATTTGGCGCTTTCTAAATATTATATCATGTTTACTGTGATCAACACGTTTTTCATCATTATGATGGACAAAATGTTTATACCCAAGATATCTTAGTTTTCACTCAAATAATATTAACAAACATTAACACTTGGGATAACTGTGATAACTACCCCTCCTTACCCTCATCTTATCCAGCTTGGTTGGTTTTCCATTTAAAAGGTGAGTTTCCATTATCATTTATTCATGTGCACAATTTTATATGTGAGAAGGAAATGAAATTCTTACCTTCACATCTTCAAAGGGGTAGAATTTAAGGGTTTACCTAAAATAATGCGTGCTTATACAGTATTTGCATATGTCATAACAGAGGATATAGTCACAAAAGTTCTCCTTTCATTCAGAGCTTTGGGGTGTTTCTCTGTGTCTGAAATGATTGATGAACTCTTGATTGGACACACATAGACCATAATACAGTACAATAAGCTAACCCAACACATAAATCAACACTGACTGTGCATGCACACAAGCACACACAAACACACGTCACATACTAAAGACAAATAACATCAAAAGACCAGCCAGAACACCACCAAAATAATTTTTCTCTCTCTTGTCCTTTGATAGAAAAAAGTTCGTTTTTCCTCATTTGCCATCCAAAACATAGCCTGCTGTTCACACGGCTGAGCAGATGTTGTCTGAGGAGCCGACTATGAATGTGTCCAGTCTCTCAGTTTTGGACCAACATCCTGAGAACCTTAGTCCTCAGCCACCTGCATCTCATCGATGCCAACCAAACGAGAATAAAGAGAGGCAAGAAAAAAAGAGTGAAGGGTAAAGAGAAGCATCTCTCAAGCTACTAGTTACCACCAGTATCTGGGAGCTGTGACAGGCAGCTTTAGTGGTGTACTGTGGCCCTCTAGTGGTTACAAGTGGTTAGTTGCACTACTTTCATACTGTAGTGTTTACCTTGATGATCTCTTAAATCTGACACAAAATACAGATCACATCCATAATTTCTCTTGCTCTTTCCCCCACTTTTCAGCATCATATTGCTTTTTTACATCAAACCAAGTGTCTGAAATTAGTATTATTATTACTATTGAAGATAGCTAACAGGAGTGGTAGTTCCTTACCAGACAGGCTGCGCGGGCGGGCCTCAGGAAGATCTGAGATGGCTCCAGTGGTCACAGTCTTCTTCATCCGGGAGCCAGTGGCAGCGGCTCCCAGTGCAGGCTTTGTCAAGGCATCATCGCTGCTGGCTCTTTTCAGCTAGAAACACATCTGCTGTTAGTATCAAAAATGTAGGTCTAATAATGTTATAATAATGTTATGAAGTGATTTAATCAGTTATTTTGTGGTAGATTGTAGTGTGCTTGTGACTCACCCTGCTCAGGCGCTGGTCTGAGGCCAGCATGCTGGAGGATCTGGAGGTCTTCATGGCTGTGGAGGTGGTGGTGGAGGAAGAGGGAGCCACGGAGGCCTGCTTGGCCCGCTCCTGGAGTCCTGACTTGGGCAGCCCCACCTTGGTGGCGCCCGCTTTCATCATGGTTGCGCTTCAGCTAACTACACATGAGAGAAGTCCAGAGAAAGAAAATCATTATTAAAACAAACTTTAGAATGGTTGTCCTCAAGAAAAACAATAGCATTAATGTGCCTGTGAATTCACTGCCACACTGTCTAAGGCGCCAGAGGAACCAGTAAGCTGAAAAATGAACACATGATCTTCCATTAACTAGAAAAGTACTCTGAACAACAAACAAGTCTCTGAGAACAACAATATGTGTCTCACATTCTGTTGTTGACACTGGCTTTTGACTTGTAAAATTGCTGTTTTTGACTGCCCAGAACAACTCATATCTTAATGACTACACTTTGTTGATAACTTTATTTGTAGTCACACCCACCTGTAACTAGCTGACTACAATCAAGCCACTGATTAAAACTACAAAATAATATTAAAACAACAATTACAAATTATATATTTTGGCCCAAAGTTGAAGTTTCTGCCCTTTTCATTTGTGGGGCAATATTGATCTAAATCTTTTAAGGTAATTACAACTATAGAAAAAATAACGTATAAAAAAATATATAACATTGCCATTCAAATATTTTTAAGCTATAATGATATTACAAATGAAAAACATTTTTAGCAATACACTAGCAATAGATACGGGTCAAAACTAGAATTGCTCCCTCATGCACCACAGCTGCATAAAACTTCAGAGGAAGTAGAGAATAATAGGCAGTACCTTTGCTTCATGTGAATAAGAAGACCATACTGTATTAACACCGTCTAGTGCCATTTTGTGGTTGTTCCAAAATATACAAGCCAAGAGTTGCCTCTGAGGGCAGCTAAGATTATTTCAGTAGCAACACCATTGAACTACTTCCTGCTAGAGGGAGGAGAGAAAACAAAATATCTTATCTGATTTGCTCAAACCAGCAGCACTGACCAACACACAGCACTTTCTCCACAGATCTAATCAGACGTATGCAGCCAGCTACAGCCATAACTGTCCTTTCTCTGTGAGGAATATGGTTGAAAAGCAGTACAATAATGGCTGCATTTTTCCGGCTCCAACAGGATGTGGTCACAGAGACTGTTAAAGGTGTGCATTTGATGTCCAGAAGGAAATGTACTCATCTGGGCAGAGAGTAGCTGTAGGAAATGGAAGGAGGTAAGAGTGCACTTAACCAAGGAGAGTGTGAACTGGTAAGGAGCTCTGTAGCCCCCAGAGGACTGGCTGAGTCATTGATCAGGGTTGGGGTAACCTGATCTTCTGCCTCTGAGAGGCACAGTGCGGTTAATGGGGATACTCTCTAGTCTCTGCATGCACAGACTCGAGTTAACCCTGGACTGAGCTATAAAGGAGGAAGGTTTTTTTTCCACTCTGCTCTACAGCAGTTCAGAGCAAAACAAGTGATGCAGTAAAAATCTGCAGTAAACAATAGTCGGCAGTCCTACAAATAATGTTATGATGGGTAACAGGAGGAGTGTTGGCACTAAAGACAATACAGGGGATCCACATCCGTAAAATGTGAAGACACACAGTTTGGTACATTTTACACTGCTATTTTAATAAAGGATGTTTGTGGATGCTTGGGGCCTTATCTGATTAAGAACACACTGTATGTGCTTTGTTTTTAGCCCATATGAGAGCATGTGTCTCCTTCCTAGCCCATCATATGATACTCAGACCTCTCTAGGCAAGATCCTGTGACTAACTCCTGCCTGGCTGCGATGGCTCACCTCCCTTTAGATCAGTTTACAAGGCTACAGCTCATTGCCAAGCACACATTTGACCTGCTTCTCAATCTGCTCTGATCTCTGTGTGGGCTAAAAGAGGAAGTGAGGCAAAATTGAGGATGTCCCCCTTGAGGTTATATTATTTTTCTTCTTGAAATAGGAGGGAACTAAGCAACAACCAAACATATTGGGGCATAAATTAAATCAGGCAATTGTGAAACAATAATGTTTGAAAAGATAAGCCTTGAAAACTGAAAAACTCCTGTAAAGCAAAAGCATGTACAGTTTAAGTCTAATCCACTTTGTTTTCACCTTCTTTGGACCACTGCAGGACTCAATTCTGCAAATATGACCTCTCCATATTCCTCTGCAGAGATATGATTCTCAGGAGCCAGGACTGTGTCCCACTTACTTCACGGCCTAGTTAGGAACCCAAATGTCTTTGAGAGACAGACAGCGGGTGGTATTTTAAACTTGAACTCGCCTAGAGTTAAGACACAGAGTTGGGTATCTCCCCGTAAAAGCAACTCGACTAACAAAGATGACAGACATTTACAGACTGTTACTACACTACAGCTTGCATGGTCTGACAAAACAAACATGTAGGATGATGACATTGTGGCTTAAAGAAGGCTGGTAAAAAGCTAAATATGGAATTTGCTTTAAAAAATACCAAATTAGAAAACCAAATATAATTTGTAGTCGGCACAGCCGTAAGTAATGGGTTGTCATCTGCCTTAATTATATTGCTTCCAAAAACAGGAAGATGAATGTAAAGGCTGAATATGGGACAGAGTGGTCGAGGAGTTTCTCAGGTTCTTTCTGACGGTTGCTGTTCGACTGGACTGCTGAAAGGAGATAAGGAGAAAGCACTGGGACTCAAGACCAACTGTTATCAGTTTGGTCCTGGATCAAACAATCTCTCACACACCATCTGATCTGATACAATCCTGAGGGAGAAGACAGTGTGCTTTCATCACACAAGGAAGATCAACACTCATACATAATGTAAATAGCTCACCAAATCAGATCAAATGAAGAAATACGATAGGTCAACAAATGTGACATGTCAAACAAGACATTAGAACATACTGCCTCCTTAATTCAAGTATGTAATTTCTCCACAGCTCAATGCCCTTTATTCTGCCCATTAATTCAGCCATAGAGAATATATCTCACACATTAAGAAAAGATCACATAATATAAATGTATCTCAAAGAGTATACATAAATATAGAGCCAGTATTTAGAAAAAGTGTTATTTATATTTTTACTGAAAAAGATCCACACGTATAATCATTTTAAGGTGCAACCTGCAGTAGAACTGCTGCTCAGCAAAAAGGACAGAAGGTCAGACAAAACCAATAATTATTCCTTACAAACCCACTACTATATAACAGTTACAGAGGAAATACCATCTTGCATGTACAGATTCATTGCACGAATGTGTAACTTGGCCGACTCGGCTTGCCACAACCACAAATCGCTTCAGATCACGTAGGGAAATCCTAGCTAACCATTCTTGCTCTGGTAGAATGCATGATGGGCCATGTGCACTGCACTTCAAATACTAAGCAGTATTAAGCTAGTTTAAGAAGAGTAGATAAGAATGAAATGCATCCTCCCATCACCAGGAACTCTCTGTACGTAACAACAAACATCCTGTCACTGACATTAACACAAACCTGGAAACTGCAGTCGCGCAAAGAAGTGGCTGCAAAACCTGCTGCCTTCTTGTGGTGGCACTTAATTAGGTAAAGTGCATTCAGGTATGACTGTACTGCTTTGCTACAATCAATAATTTTTATTCTATCCACAGAGACATACATGAAGAAGATGCAAGCACTGCAACATACAACAAAGCATAAACAAACAAGTCTTCCCATCATACCATGGGCATTAAAATGTCTGCATTCTCACAGATTCATGCTGACCTACACCAGACCACCAAAAGCAGCAATGTGAGTGATTCTACTAGTAGGCATCTCTTATGCTCCTGACAGCATGTGAAAAAAAATAGAAAAATAAAAAAAAGGATATGAGATGCTAGGTTGAATGTCACTGTGTGTAATCACATCCTCTCATGTGCTCTTTCCTGCCTGGTTAACATTTAAAAGGCTATTATAAACCTAAATATAACATACTGTAAGCATAACATAAACCTAAATACAGCAACCTCTGGTTAGCCCCTGTAGTAAAACCTTGTGCAAATACTACTCCTGCATAGAGTACTTCACAGGTTGCAAAGTTTAGCCCAGGCCACAATTCCTTTTCAGAATTATACTTTCAGTGGTTGACAAAAATGTGAGAAACCTGGCAGAAATATCAGCAGCAGATGTTCTCAGTCATTTTCTTCCTAACTTATTATATAAAATGACTTCAGTTTTTCCTATTTCAAACTTTCCTATTCCAATCCAGCAGTCGCCAATCACATCTTCAATCCAAAATAAACTCCATTGCGCCTTTAAAGCTGTAAAACAATGACTGAAGATGAAACAATATTCAAATATCATCTGCAAGTTCAAGGTAGTGAGTAATGAGAAAGAGGGTGATGGCAGATTGGTGCTAAAGAAAGAAAAAAACAGTGGTGCAGTTCACTCACGTGTTTGTTGCTGGATGCTGTCCTAGAGCCTGCCCTCTGCCTGAGTGCCCTGAAGCACAACTGACCAAAATATTCGTCCTGTGCTGAGCTCTACGGAGAGAGTATGAGGGCAAAAATGAAGGGGCAGGAGCAACGGCTGTCTGCCTCAATACAGCAGTCAGGATGAGGAAGTACTGCAGGCTGCCAACCGCTGTGCTATGTGTGCTGTTGCCTCTTTCACTCTCTCTGATGCAAAGAGGAAGAGAGAGACAGAGTCTCAGCCATGGGCATGTTTTTCTCCTCTCACAGTTTTTCCAGACTTTTTCTTACTCGTGAAGAACAGACAGCAAGAAAGGGAGAATGGACCAGGAGGAGGAGGAGGAGGAGGAACAGATCTCCAACGTGTGGCATTGAGACTACTGGGCCATACACTGCCTTAATAAGGGTAATGATTTTTATTATGATCACACAGCCTAAATAGCTGTTGTTTGAAATGCAGGTGTCTGCACTTTGTTCTCAGGACAGTGGTTTGCAAATTGATCTAACCTGGGACCATGTGTGTTTGTGGTTTGTGGGTGAGACACAAGCATTCCATTGTATTCTTAAATTAAAAACCACAGCCGTGTAAAGAAAGTACTTGTGCTGCTTCAGTGAAATTTTTGTACAACATGTCTGACGAACGTCTGACTAGTTGAAGTAGAGTCTGAAAAATAAAGATTGATTTATGACATTGTTATGAATTTCCAAAGTGTGGGAATCAGTAGGCAGCAGCTACGAACACTGACAAAGCCAGTCTTTGTCTCAGAAACACTTCTTAATGTGAGGGTGGGTCATTTGTGGAGGGGTCTGCATTTTATGCTCTACCATACTGGTCTAATTTGGATCCCACACACCGTACGGCATGCCAAGGCCGTGGAGCATGTGGGTAGAGAGCGTACTGCACTCTGGTCTGGGATGAAACAGGCTTCAGTTTGTGGCAAGTGGTAAACTGAGGAACTTGGTCTGACCACACCCCTACACCACCACAAAAACTGCTTTTTTAAAAGACGCTGCAGAGGGTTGAGAAACAGTTCAGAATGCTTTTTTAGGCACCACATGCTGTTTCACACCCTTCTGCAGATACAGATTTCAAGTGTGATTAGACGTAGGCTGCATGCTTTTGACTACACTGGTTCTGTAACGTTGCCACTGGTGAACACTGCCTTATTGATTGCAGCCTTGTTAAATGCTGTCAAAACATTGTACCGTTCCTGTGATTGTTCACTGCCAGTGGTTACATATGCCTGTGTGGCAACTGTGGGTTACACCATGACCACAGAAAGGACTTCTTTCTCATGTTTAGAAGGTGCCGGTTTCAGGTGTCTGAAATTGTGTATCATGACACTCCACTGTTTTATTTTGCTTTTTCCTAGGATGTAGAGATTTAGTAGACAAATGTGACTTTGTTTTCTATTCCAATCTACCATTTATGGATGGTTGCAGTGCTGAAAACCATGCCTGAATATTTTATATTTAAATATATATTCTAAATACTGACCCATGACTCGATTTGTCTTTATTCCAAATCACACAAGGGAGTGGAATACTCCAAATTATAATACATCCCTAAGGCCAGGTGTGGTGAGCTCGCAAAACATGTTCAAATTTCAGCACACCATGCAATGGTTGTCGAGACATTTCAACACCATGATGTTGGTGGTAGATGAAAAGTCAGGATACAACGTTATTAGGATACATCATCTGAGAACCATGAATGTCCAATATTGAATATTGAGATATTTCAGTCTGGATCAAAGTGGTGGACCAACCGACCAACAAGACCGACATTGCCATCCGTAGAGCCGCTAGCATGGCTAAAAAATGAGCTACTTTCCGAGGAGAAAAATATTGCTTCCTGGGAAGGGTGTAGGCAGCCTTGTGCTTTCTCCCATACACATGGTGTCACCAGCCACTGCTTTTAATCTATTACTGAGGAGTTTCACCAAGAGGGCGTAGCACGCGCAGAGGATTCTGTCCCACTCCGTGCAGGTGCCTCCGACCAACCTGTTGGAATCACCAGTACAGCAAGAAGTACTACATCAGTTTTCCAATGATAAGTGGCCATATAATAAGAACAATAACACAGTCCAAGGTGTACCAATATAGAACATAGACTTGTCCACCTCACTTACTGACAAGCACCACAATGAGAGACCAGTAATTACCAGTATACTGACCATTTCTCAGCCATAAAACCAGCCAACTTACATTTGAGGATATTTCTAACAATTTCCAATTGGAATAAGCTTCCATACTGCCACGTACCTTTCTATAAATTAAAACTGAACCCTTACAGAAAGGGTGAATTGGGAAACAGGAAACAGCAGACCTCTGGAGTAAGAAAGAGGCCAAACATTAATAAATAATGGTGGAACATAAAGCCATGTGGCTGTGGATGCTCACTAGGTGACGTGGCTCTCTGGATTCCTGTCATTGTGTGAAGCAAGAGGACGGTCCACTGAATGCCACACTTCTCAGACAAAACCATTAGCAGGCACGTTGAAGCTCCAAAACGCCGCCTGCTTCTCATTCTCTTCCTTTTTCCTCCCTCCGTCCACAGGAAAAAGCACTGAGTCAGACTCTCCACATAGACACAACACAGTCGCACGGGATGCGAAAACAAATGTAAAATGTGCAATGATGGTGATTCAGCTGAGTGTGTGGCTTAAAATACAGCTTTTTCCATGATCATTGAAAGTGGAGGCTGTTTTCATTATACCACCCAAGCTGTACACAAACTTAGCTTAAATTGTAAAGATACTGTAGGATTACAAAATCGATGTCAAACTGTAGTTTGTACAGAGAGAAATTTAGATCATGTAATACTGACTGAAGAACATGAAGTCAGCTACAAACATCTTTGAGGATTCAGCGGTACTTGGACAGAACATCAGTGTTTTGGCTCCAGTCTATTTGCTCTTAATGTGGTATGTGGCACTGGTCTATGCTATGTACTTACAAAATAACCATACAATCAAATATGATTGTTTTTTTATCTAAAGCCACATCCATTAAAGCCTACTGGCTGTGAATAGATCCCTATTTTCAAGATGTCAAAAGTATTTGACAAAATAAGAAAAGATTCAATAAAGTGGTTTTTCATATACAGTCACAATAGTCACTTTTCATTGTGTAAAACTCCACTCACCCGCATGCATGAGGATTAAGTTACTGTACTGGAGCAGATGGTTTAGATAACTTTAGTGAGAGATTTAACAGCAACCTGTCATTTCATATTCTAAAATATACAACATGAAGATAAACTGGCCTAGGTACACGCACAAAGCCTGCCATTCTATTTTTCTTGATATTACTGTATGTTAGGGTTAGAGAGTTTCTTGCCATCTTGACAGTCTGCAACAAGAGGATTTAAAGATGGATTGACATGATTTAATTAGTTGTTATTTTAGTCTTCGAAAATATAACTATGATGAAATGAAACAGCTGGATACCAACCATAGCGTATCAAAAATTTGAAAATAAACGTCTTAAAACCACAAGCAGATAATATTCTTCTGTTGCTTCTGTTGGCGTGATATTGATATGTTGCTACTGCTGCTACTGATATCACATTACCACCAACAGAACTGCAGCAGAGCTAGTGAGTCCAGAACAGATTACTGTTGCTACATACACATATGTAACCATGTACTATATGATTACTTATTTGAGACAATAATACTGCAGTAGGCAATATGTGCGATAGCTTACATGCATGCATGAATGTATTAATTGTGCCTGACCACGTCGGCAGCTCTGAAGCATCTGTACAGCACCTGGGTCTGGGGAAGCGGTGTGTGCAAAGTCATTATCTCAGCTAAAGTGAAACAGGAAGAGCGTGGGATTAGTCTGTATCCCATGCTGTGAGACAGTCTCTGCTCTCCCTCTGGGTTTCCCCTTTAGTCTGGAGGGATCTGAAACTAGTACGCAACAGGGCGCAAACCTCCTTCTCAAAAGCAGTATCGGGGAAGTTGCGGCCTAGTTTTGCACAAAACAATGCAGCAAATGTGTGACATTTTCTGCAGTCAGTAGCAATTTGTGAGCAAAGCCAAGACGCCAAACACACTAGAATACCTACAGCTGTACAAATATTAACAGACTTTAAATGGTTCAAATTGCACTCCTTGGAATGGAGAACCTACAGCTAGGAAGCAATAGTTCACAAGTGGTATGTGTATGTTTGTGCTGTATTGTGTTTGAGGCTGTATAAACTATTGTGCCAACTGCCTTTGTGTGGTGGCGTTGATGTGAATTATTGCTAGAAAGAGTAAAACAAGCCTTCTAGTATAATTTCTCAACCAACACACAGAAAAACTACTTCTCAGCATATGAATATGAAATAGCCTAAAGATGAGAGCTGCTGCTTAAATCAGCACATTTTAGTTCAAGAAGAGATGAGAAGAAACCAGAGCTAGTGAGGAAAGTGCTGAGTTGATGATTTCCTTTGATCTGGACTTAGATCAATAGGTTGTTTGGCTGGCTTTGGGGTCTATACAGTAGGGGATCCCAAACTTTCAAAATAATAAGTGCTTACTATCATTTATTGTGACATCCGAGAGGAGGGGCTGGGAAATTCAATTCCCCATTTAGTGTACTTAAATTATGTCCTGATTACTAACTACTATACAAATGAACAGCTAAACTTTTTCTACTTCATATCAATATTTGACACGTTAGCATAATAATTATGCCCGGTAGCCAATATTACAAAAATACAAACCAAGCCTTTCACTCTGTGTTTGTAACTATATACAGTAGTATAGTATAACTGATATAATACAATTAATTAGCCAAACATACACTTCAACAAAGCAGTTATAAGATTACAGTTATGAATAAGTCCTCTAGGGCCACAACTGATGATTTTCATCATTCATTAATTATCTTATCAATTAATCAATTAATCTGTAATATGTCAGAAAATAGTGAAAAATGCCCTTTATAATTTCCCACATCCCAAGGTGATGTCTTCAAATGTCTTGTCTGACCCACAGTCCAAAGACATTCAGTTTACTTTCATGTAAGACAAAGAAGCTGGAACCAGCGAATATTTGGCATTTTTGATTAAAAATTACTAAAACTATTGTTTGATTATCAAAATATTTGCACCAATTTTTCTGTTGATATGTCGTACGTGTGGAATTTAACATAAACAAAAAACCCACAAATAAATTGGATATAAGCATCCTTATCCTGATGTGTTTGGCCCCAGCCCCAAGGAATTACTGATGTATTGAACTGCGCCACCTCGCAGGAGTCACAGCCATCCATTATCTCCCAAAAAACTGCTCTGTGGGGGCTTCACCAGGCATACAGTAGTAGGGGCTGATATAGATCCAGTCTTCATGCATATTTCATCTGCTTCATCCACTGTTTCATCTTTCTCAGAGCCGGGCTCCCTCGAGGGCCAAACTTCCTGCTCTGGTGGTGTCAAAGTTCTTGTCTCATAAACAGTCAGTCAGAGCCACGTTGTAGAAACTTCAGCTGCTTTCCTGTCTGCCTGGCTGGCTGCATGTACAGCGAGTGGGCGGATTCCATAGAAACACAGGCATAGCATCCACGAGAACAGCAAGGGAATAAAAAGACAAGCACTAAACAGAGCTCAGTGATTTTCCACAATGGAACATCATAGTATTAGTGCCACTGAGTAGAATTACTGTCCAACCCAAAAGGAGCGAGCCCTGCTCTGTGTCTTTTGAGTTTGCGACAGTATACAGACTTGTGGTATGAGAGCTATTTGTTGTGCACTGAGGGTGTGTTCAAAGTAACCTGTATGAAGAGAGACCAAAAAGAAATTACAATGGGTCAGACCTCATTTAGCTACCAAGCAAACATTTTAACGACACTCCCCACGCATGTGTAAACGTCACACTTTGAAACTCGCTTGTCCTGTTTACCTGGATGGGATAACTCAGTAATATCAAAATCATCTGTCTTAATCTTGACTTGCAGATGACACTTCTGCAAGACAATGATCTCAGGCTACAGCGGAGGCAAAAGAAGCCTGACATTCATGTGAAAAGACTATATCTCTGCTTTACCTCAGATGTGGCCCAGATGACCCATTTACAGAAGCACTAGCATTCCTTGTAGCCAGTGAGTTAGACTGTGATGCTTGTCAAGTATGCAGCCTGTTTCCTGGACGTTCCTGAACTAAAAACAGAGCCAGAGGAAAAAGATGCTTGGAGTTACCTTCCTTCACAGCTACACCTCTCAGACAGAAGACATTGCTGTGCCAGTGTGGTTCATTTTTCTCCACTGGCCTTTTGGTAGATGACGCTTTAGAAGAAAAAACTGAGAGAAGGTAGCCTGGCAATGCTGTGAAGGCTGGCAGCCATCTGTGCGTTGACTTAAAATATTACGCAAAATAGCTGCAGCCCGCTGACAGCCTACTGAGCAGCCTCACATTCTGTCAGAAATAGGGGTGTTTCTATTTATTCAACTGACTGAATGCCACGCCAGTACTCATTCCTGCTCCAATCGGTCCATCTCCTCTTATCTCCTCAATTAAAGCCTCTTCCACTGCAGTAAAGGACGTGCCACTCCAACCGTATGCAGACCAGACCTCGCCTCTTGAGGACAAATAACTATTTCCTCTCAGATCACACTGCGTGCTTGCTCCTAAACGTGTAAGAGAGTGGGAGAGAGAGCTGACTGGGCATGTGTTTCTGACCATATTAGTATTTTCTTCCTCATGCTACAGAGGGTGAGAGCTAATCCTGTTACAAACAAGAGGGCCAACATTCACAACAATAAAGTCTAAATAAACAGTTACATAAAGAATAACAATGAGTGCTCTGGCAAACTGACAACAAAACTATTATTCAAGCTACTGTATATGCATGAAGTGCCTCAGGTCACTCTGCTGTGCTGAGCCCCACTGGACAGTCGAGTTACTCGGGATTCATGAACTATACCCAGTCAGCCCCTCTCTCTGGTACCACATCTACAACCAGGCTGCATATCATCTATCCACCACTCACTTTGAATCAATACACTAGATTTTTGGCCTCATTTGCTTTTGATTCTTTAAAAAAATACTATAGTTCATTTCAAGAAGACAACTTGCATCTTCAGCAACACATTGCATTCAACCGTGAATTCCTAATGGCTTTACCTGATAATGTATGCTAGGGAAATTGTTGCTAAGTTGATCCCTTTATGAACCAGCACAGTCTGTGCACTGCTGACCTGCACAGGCTTCCAAAACCACTCTGCTCTGACATAGCCAGCAGGGAATTCTCTATCTAGTCTTGAGTTTGTTTAGAGATAAAGTCAAGACTACTGCTCGTCATTACTTTAGATGAAATCTCATCATAAATGAGGCCATTTGCACTGAAAAGAGACCAGCAGAATATGTTGGACATGCATAACTTTGGTTGCCTCAAACAAAATTCAAAACACAGGATTGTCACTCCACATTGACAGCAACTAATGAACTCAGCACCTACAGGCCTAGTTGCAGCATCAGCTTCAGGAGGACCGCCAAGAGGTTCAAATTGGTGCGGCTCGGCGAACTCTGTGATCTTCTAGCTCATTACTGTGAGGAGTTGGGTGCTGTGGTAAAGATAGGTATCCCACCTATGACTCCATGTGGCCAGAGTGTCACGCTAACTCATCTTGGTGATTGTAATTTTCAATCTCTCTCTCAATCCTTTACTACTCATAATCCTCACCAACAACCCTGCCCCGTCTCACACTGCATTTGTAAATAAACTGGCACTGCCTCGCAGAAAACAAGTGTTCATGCTCACTTACTTCAAAAGTAAGGATTTCTACAGAACTAAGTGACGATGTCAGCTTAAATGCCCAAGAGTTATTTTTTGCCCTATAAATTAGGTAGAGGTAAGTCTATATACAGTATGTGGACATGAATATGATAATCTTTTCCATATTTAAGATATTGTCAGTTAAACTGGTGTACTGCAGGTTTGAAAAGTGAGAAAGTTTTATTGAGTCCATGGGTCATCATTACAGCAGTATCTCCATCCATAGAGAGCAACTACGCACTGAAGCAAGCATGTGATGCACAATGAAGAGGACTACACCACTGCAGTATCTGCCTTTCACTCTTCTTACCACAGCTGGACAAGGTCACTCCAAATGTTGTTACCCCACCCCCACCCGGACTCATTTCATACAAATGTCAGTTACAGCATGCCGATGAAAGACTCCAGTGCTGCTGCTATTTTTCTACTCACAGTCCCTTAGCTAACAGAAGTGAATCCAGGACACCGGCACTGGTAGGAGATAGTCCTGAGTGTGCGGGGCAGCAATGAGAGGAGACCTTGAATTCCCTTTAGAACATACATTTAAATTCTTCCCATTGAGCAGAGAGGTCAAAGAGGTTACCAGGTATAATTTTCTGGCTAACAAAACAAGCTGTGCCACCGCTGTGCAACTGGACATGGGTGCTCCCCACATAACCCCTGGCTATAAATAGCAAGTCAACGACAGGAACTGCCTGGATAATGAGTTGAACAGAGGATGCTCCAGCTACAGAGAGAACGAGGGAGATTCTCTGCTCCAGGCTCCACAAGGACATGATAAGTATGAGTCCAGGAAAGAGATGTTTCTGCCTCCATCAATGACAAACACAAAGTCATGAAATCAATAATAAACTCAAACAGACAGATTGCAAATAGCTATTAGCTGTTGTCTGATGTGTTTGTGTAACTTTCCTGGCTACAAACACTTACAGTAGACGTCACAGACACAGAAAAGACAAGAGACTATTCACACTACATCTATCAGTAAGTGTCAGTGGTTAAAAAACTGCATGTATCCACTTTACTCAGTGGTCTCTGTAGTCTGACTGCTCTTCATTACATTGACACAAGACCGGCATCCCTTGATGCTTTTTTGTGTCTTGCACAGCCTGTCCTGAACGCAGCCCTGAGGCCAAAGACAGATTTCCAGCTATTTCCCCTTCTTGGATGGTTAACCATGAGAAAAACAAAGGGTGTAATTACCTACAAACAACATTCACATTGACTGCCTCATAAATGACTACTGCACTGCTCATATTTGAAGTCTCCTTTCTCCTGGTATAATCAAAAGGAACAGAAGAAAGTAAAAGCTGTCATTTGTTGCCCATTTGGTTTCTCCCAAAGGACCAATACGCGTTCCACTGCAAGGCTGGCCTCTCCTATAAACACAAGACTACAGCGTAAGCTCTGCAATTACAATATTTTACAACTTTACTTTCCCTTTTGCCATTATTGAGAGGTCCAATTATGCTGCACAGCAAGCCATGAGCCATGAGTAAAGGTTTACTATTCAAGCATCACTATTATAGGCAGTGATCTAATGTTTCGGGAACACTTTGTTAATGTAGTTTACCAGTAAACGTCACGTGGCAAGAGTAGAATTACACACAGGAGCTTAGTCAGGATAGACAGTTTGCTATAATTAAGCATTTAAGGACCTATAAACAAAAAACTTTCATAAATAACTACACTAAACACAACAAGCCCTTGTTTGACTGCTTCACATGGCACTGATCTAATGAGGAACAAATGGCTGGCGGATCATGTGAAGAAAAACCGCTCGCAGCGCACTGAAGTGGTTCCAAAGGCAACTTGTCATAGGCAGCAAAATGTGAAATTTACATAAAAACCACAGGAAAACCTAATTTGGTAAATTAATTTGTAACTCGATCTGCCGGTACATTCCCAGGTTTATGTCTGGAAGGAAAGTATGATAATCATATGAAGAAGCAGGTGCTACTGTACTGTACATAAAGATCTGAGGAGATTCAAATCCTTGTAACGTAATGATAAAACTAAATATTTGTATTGTTAAAACAACTTTAGTGCACGTCCTCTTTGGGCGGTTTTGTAACCTGAGGTGACTTCACATTTTACAAACTTACACATAATGGGTATTCAATATTTTTATAATCAATATGTTTAAATGTGACTACTTTTGGGCCAACAAAATAATAAATAAATAAAAGCCAAAGCCTTTCTCCTCCAGATATTTATTCCTGGTAGTGTGGAGAAGGCTTCGAAGCAGCACTCAGACCTTCATGCTGACTTTCATTTTGGTTTCTGAATTGACTGTAAGCTGCAGTATCTTCACTGACCTGAGATAACAGACATGTCCCTCCACAGAGGAGACAAATCACGGAGTTGTCAGGTTGTCCCTTGGCAACACTATCACTGCAATAAGGCTCTTACTTACAACCACGGTGGAGTAAGAACTGAGCCAATAAAAGGGATGTTTATGAAGCAGATGGGGAGTATTGATCTAGCAAGAATCCTGTTGAACTCACGACACCGCATTAGCAAGTAAACAGACAAATTCAGGAAGAAGATTTGCCATGTAAAATGGACAATAACAGCATTATATATAGATATACGCCCGTGTTATTCGACTTTCTGTTGCCTCACATGATAGTCAAGCAGTGACACAGTCAATTAGCGCGAAAACAACCTGTCCTTTGGCTAATTTTATGACAGACGTTGTCGTATCAGGAGTGACACGTCTGCTCCTGAAAGACTTGGTCGTTAAATTAAAGAAACAGAGACTATACTGTGACTGTACATGCTGCTAACAAGCTGCTGCCATCAAAGTCAGTTTGGCGTCGCTGCCAACTGGACAAACCAACTGATCCCGAGCGACTCTCTCGGACAGCTTCGTTAACGTCCACCGACAACAGAAAAGCGTTAACGGTAAAGTTTACACATTTTAACTCAACAAATTGGTGAGAAGAAGAAGAATAAATGCTGAAGACTGTCATACATAAACGGGTATTAGCCGCTAGCTTCATCTCACCTGTTCAGTGTTGCGGCGGTGCTGCTGTTTGTTTGATCAGGATGCTGCTGCTGCTGCCGCCTCACGCACGCGACTCATTAAAGTGTCACCGCCGGCCTGTGCTGGAGCCGGTAGGTGGAGCGCGTGAAGCGGGTTTGGCGCAGTGCTCGGGGGGAGTTCTGGGAAATGTAGTTTTTCTAGAGAAACGGTTGGGAGGAAGGAAGATAAAACGAAACATAAAATATAGCACACAGACCTGTTTTTCTACATATGTAATAATATGTACTTAACCTTACTTTTAACTTATATTTTCCTTTTCTTTATTGTTGAATTTCTTGGTGATAATGTGGTTGTGATTGTGCCTGAATACATAGACGACAAAATCATATCCTCTGTACCAAATATGTTAACAAAACTGTACACTACAGTGAAATACACGAAAAATAAAAACACTTGCACTATCTAATGCAACCAAATACATCACTCCAGCAATACATCCTACCCTTGCTACCTTTATAAAGTTTACATGTTACAATTTCTGGAAAGTGATCAGGCTGTAATTTATGAGTGAAATTAATAAAACGCGCCTATAGAAAAAAAGTACCACTATATACCTCTTATTAATATTTTATTCTTCTTTTTTATTTTATTTCTTTATTTTATTCATTTATTTTGTCTTTTTTTCTTTCTCTTTTTCCCTGAATGTTTGATGTTGAGGGTGGGGGCAGGGGGATGTTTATAAATGTCAATGTATGTATGACTGTATGTTCTTTCAATGTTAAAAACCAATAAACATAATGTTAAAAAAAACGTTCACCATGCAAAGTGTTTGTTGACACGGTGCACGTTGATGAGTGAACTTAATGGCAGTTTTGGAGGCAGTAGTAGTTTTTGATGGTGTTGCATTAATTGCATGCGTTTTAGTAATATTTTGTCGTTCCCTTTACTTAAATAGGGGGAATCAACACTTCTCTTACACAGTTGCAACACACATGTATACATTTAAGCTGCACAGATGTAGGATTTAATGCAGGGATGAGACGTATTTCTAATATAAGATTTAAAATATTATATTAAAACCATAATATTAATCATAATAAAAAAATATTCTACCTCTGTTGTAATAAGTGAGGTGGAAAAATGTCAGAAACACCTGTATAACGCAATATAATTCAACAACACACAAGCTACAGCCTCCAAAATGATCATAAAGTTTCAACAAAGACATTGCATAACCCCCATGAAGGTGGGATTTACCGCAGGGCTGCTGGTGAAGTCACATACGCAGGTTGACTTTGTGTCGAATGTGCTGAAACGAATTTAAATAAATCTTATGATGAGAGAATAAAAACATTTTTTTAAAAATACTTTAAATATATATATGTTCTCACCTGCTGCTGTTTATTCATGTAATTATATAAATATATATGGTTTAATTGTGTTCCCATTATTTCCGTAATCAGACGTTACAAATGTGACGAATCTGCAGCCGCTCGTCTTTGACTACATTTCCGCAAAGCACTGTCATTGAGAAACATGGCTGCCTCCACGGGTGCTGCAAACGCTGCTGCGTCCGACTCACAAGGTCCAGCTTCGGCTGGTCCGAGTATGGACAGCCCAACGATTCAGTACAGTATGATCCTGGACCATCTCGTCGGCGACAAGAGGCCCGTAAAGGACCTGAACCCCGCCGTCATGGGGGGACTGCCGGTGCCTCCTAAAAGCGACGAGCAGAAGATGATCGAGAGGGGAATGGAGAGCTGCGCCTTCAAGTCTGTTCTGGCCTGTGTGGGAGGTCAGCGATGACACTAACATGATAAATACAGATCACAGCTGCTCAGTGTGTGTTTGTCTGTCCGTCCAGCTCCTGGTGACAGGCAGTTGTTTTAACATGAGATTTTACTGCACAGTTATCTGCTGTCAGAGCTCCAAGCGCTACTGTGTTACTGTACATGTGGAGGCGGATGTGAAGAGGACACTGGGACTGGGATTTCTGTTTGAGGTTTCCATAATGCAGGGCTGGAGTGATGAGTTAATTGGCAGAAAACTGTTTTGATAAGCCATTTAAGAACAACATTTTCCAGCCTCAGCTTCTCATTTATAAGGATTTGCTGCTTGTCTTTGTCAAATGTGATAATAAACTGAATATCTTAAAGTTTTGCACTGTTAGTCTGACAAAATAAGCAATTTAAAGACAACACCTTGGGCACACATGATCAATCACTTTAAGGGCAGTAATATGTCTCCAGTCCAATGTCTTATTCCTCATGTCTGTTAATATTGTTGTGATTTATTGTGTAGACACTGATGTTGGTGTTTTTGTGCTCCACAGGTTTTGTCCTCGGAGGAGCTTTTGGTGTTTTCACAGCTGGCATCGATACCAATGTTGGCTTCGACCCCAAAGACCCTCTGAGAACCCCAACAGCACGAGAGGTCCTCAAAGACATGGGCCAGAGGGGGATGTCGTACGCCAAGAACTTTGCCATCGTGGGCGCCATGTTCTCCTGCACAGAGTGCATCATAGAATCAGTAGGTCACACCACGTCTCTTCATGAGCTCATCGTTATGTGGGGCTGCTGGTGGTGGTTGACGCTGATGTTGGATATAACCACAAAAGCTTCATAAACATGACGACTTTCACTACAATCTGGTGAACAAGACGGCATCATTGTGTGAATATGATTCTACACATCACTCGACTGCAGGATAAGATTTAGAGAATAAAATAGTGTTGATTTATTAATAAGTTCCGAAACTAAACTGAACAAAATGTCTGACAGGAGCTCAAAACAAAGGAATAAATGAGTTGAGAGGATGTCCCTCATTCTCTGTAGCAAAACAGGGAATGGACAAAATAATGTGAACGCTTAGTGTACAAGGATTTAAGGATTTAAACTCTGAAGTATCTTAATAACCATTACAAACACAGCAACAAGGCCTGGTCACATCAGGTGTGATGGGAGTTTCTAAAGTTACAAGATTTTACTAACACAGCACCCAAAAGACTAAATAGGTAATTTGTGGTCAAATTAGAGGGGCATCAGTAAAAACACAGAAGAACTATGTAATCAAGGGGAACAATATGGAAAATCATGATGACAAATGGCAGACACATCAGAGAGGAACTATTTAAGGAAATGCTAATCCCCCTATTGTGATTGTAATACCATTCAGTATCCTGTGTTGAATGAATGGAACCTCATGATGTTCTGCTTTTTTAACCTCCTCAAAATGGTCTGATAGCGCCCTCTGGTGCAAAACTGCATGCTGTTTTTGATTTTCTAAGTGACGATGTGCATAAAGGTGTGTACAGTACATAGCTTGCAAAATAAAAAAAACCTATGTATGTATGCTATATGATTCAGTATACTATTATAATTCTAATTGGAGAACCGTTTCCTCTCCGCCTCAAGTGCATCACACTGTACCTGTTTTTCATTTGCAGCACAGAGGCAAATCTGACTGGAAGAACGCAGTGTACAGCGGATGTGTAACTGGAGGAGCCATTGGGTTTCGTGGTATGTAACCTGCTATATTTACTTTGATGTTTTAAATTGAAGGTAGTATATTTCTCTCGTCCTCACTTTTCTTCTTCTTCTGTTTTGCAGCTGGTGCGAAGGCCGGGGTGCTGGGATGTGGAGGCTTTGCTGCATTCTCTGCTGCCATTGAATATTATTTGAGGTGAACCACTGAAGAGTGGCTCTATGGACAAAATCTTACTCGANTCCGTCTCTTTCTTGACGGTCTCGATTTCTGAGCAAAGATGCAAAGAGGTGGTGACAACTTCCTGTGTGTGTGTGTGAGGAGCGTCCCAAACCCACCAGCACAGAAGAAGAAGAAGTTGGTAACAACGTCCTCTGTGCTGGTCGGGCCGGGGCGCTCCTCATCCTCTTCGCTGGTGGGTGAAGA
>NTHP01000270.1:206211-229215 GCA_003416845.1 Oplegnathus fasciatus
AGACAGGAGGGATGTGGGGGGTGGGGGCTGTACAGTCGAGATGAGCTGCCTGATGGGAGGAGAGGTGAGGCAGGACGACCGAGCGGCAGGGACCAAGATTTGTATGGAGTCTCTCGCTCTCTCCTCTCCTTATGGCGCCCTGAGGGAGGCGGGTGGGGATTAAACGTCAGTGGAAAAGTAGAGCGTGTTGCGCTTCAGTTCCGCAAAGGAGATGGGAGGATGCTGCAGGTAGTAGAGCAGCACCTGGACCTAAGGAGAGAGAAAACATGTTTGTTTGAGTGGAAATTCCTTTTCATTCATTCAAAATGAATCCATCATATCCTGGTTGTCTGTCTACTCCTCGATCTAATGCGTGGGTTTTCAAAGTCTGACACTGTGGGCACCCACTGTGTTTATCCAACACCTCTGTCAACTCACCCCACCCACAATTTGGCACAATTAAAAGTATGCTGAATAAGCTATCAGCAGCTCCTGTCTGCAGTGTACCCATGATACTACAGACAGCTATCACTTACTTTGATACTGAAGAAAACATAAAAACATGATGATTCTCTGCCAAGTTCTGGAGTTAAAGGAGCGTCTTTTCTACTTTTGTACTGCATTTCTAGTTGTACTTTTTAATATGGTTCCACACAAGTGTTACAGTACAGTATTCAGTATAGTAGTATAGTATAAATAGTTCTTTAGCATGAAAATGTTCTAATTTAATCAATCTAACTGTAATTTATTACTGGCTGCCATTGTACTTTTTATGAATGGGTACACTTATTATAGGTACATAGCTTTATCTCTAAGGTCACTTAGATCTGCTTCCTTTTTCGCCTAAAAAATAACCACATGATGTGAACCAGACAGAGATATTTTCTCCTCTTCCCTTCTTCTTCAGAATCATTTAAAACTGAAAGACTTTGGTCTTATATGATAATTATGGACTGTTTTATTTTTAGTTAATATTTAAGCAGGTTTGCCTCATGAGCCGGCTGCTTTGATGTTGGACTACTGCCTAATTCAGCACTTATGTGGGAAGTTTTCCTTTGCTCTATTATCTCTCTGTAGCTGTGTTTTGCCTTTGTTCATTGCTGCTTGATATTTGTCTGCAGTTCATGCTTAACTGCTGAGCCACAGCTCCCATGAAAAACACTTGTTCCTTAAAATAAAGTTTAAAAAACTCTTTTTTTGGACTGATTTAACATGTAGGACAAGTTCTGGCAGTCAGTAAACTCTCAATAACCTTTGAACATTTCAAGAGTGTTTTGTTAAGTCTGGAAAATCTGCTTTATTAAAACAGGTGAATCAGTCTAATGTCCCCCCTTTCACTGCTCCACAAATTTCCCTTAATCTCCCCTTTAATCAGTTTCACCAGACGGGCATATGTCTGGAAAATTTAATTTGATTGACTGTTTGTTTAATGCTGCGAGCAGCTTACCAGGAAAAACAGTTTCTAGTGAGTAATTGAATTTACAGTATGTATTTTACTACTCAGCGAAGGTGCATTTTGAGAGCCAGTGGACTTGACAATATTCTTTAAAACATGTCCAGGAATGACTGATTCCCTCTCTTTAATACTGCTGGATGAGTTCTTTTATTAAAATGAGGGAGAATCAATCACTCATGTCCCCATATCAGATTATATTCAGGATATGGTGGCGGAAGCATCTTTCTTTGGTGTTTGACATTTTGTATACTTATGCAGTAAACATTTAGAATTTAAATAAGACCCAATACAAACACTCAGCTTCACTGCAATGGACAGACGGGGCCTCCTGCATGTGCACGCTGCCCCATTTATGATAATTTACTCTGGATGTTGTGTATTCTGCCAAGAAAAGACATTTGTGCACAGGAAACTCATCTCTTGGTCGAGATGAATGGATGGCCAGCCTAAATACAGCTGGGAGAGTAGACCGCAGTGACATGGGTCACTTAGCGGCGTGGGAGTAAAATTCATCCGGAAAACACGTGCAGCGACCGAGGAAATGTGCATGTACACATGAGTCTATCATCTACTGTGAGAGCTCACAGAGGGATGCCTACTCAGTTTCTATCAATAGGACTGTTTAATAAAAGGGACCAGAGGGGAACTAGGTATAAACATACTATGGCATCACACACATGAGTTTTTTTAATGTACATGAAAGATAAACATACACATTTATTTGTCTTAAGTAAGCACCCCAACTGAAATGCGACTGTGCGTAGCTACCTGCGCCATGACGTCATGTGACCAGATGTCAGAGGCAGAGGTGATGTGCTGTCCCTTCGTGCTCTCTGACTCTGAGGGCCTGAGCAGAGTGGGGCCAAACACGGTGGCCAGGTTATGAAGGGACATCTTGTTGATGGGCTCCTTCTCAGCCACCCTGCAGGAACAAAGAGCAACAGGTCCATCAGTCAGGGAGGAAAGGGTTAACACACGGAGGAATCGGAAAGATGACGATTAGATGAATGTATGGCTGAGTGAATGTGTGAGTTAGTTTGAAAATAAGGCATGAAATGCTCTGTAAGATTTCCCTCTTCCTACCAATAGATCTGGTTACTTTTTTACTGACAGGTGGCCTTAACTGTGATCAGTAGGTGTTTCTGTGTATGTCTGAGGGTTACTGTGTGTGTGTGTGTGTACCGTTTGAGGTGCTCCAGCAGAGTGAGGAAGGTCATGAGGTTGGGGTCAGGCAGGGAGCGCAGGAGATGCATCATGCAGTTCTCCTTGGCGGCCGGGTCTGAGAGCGCTGCGAGGGAGAGGGAAAAGATGTCAGATCAAATTATGTAAAAGACAGCTCTTAGCACCTCATCTCTTCCAGCTGGGCACATTTAATGCTCTAAAATGGCCCACTGATGACAAACACACACTTCCGGGAGTAATGGTCACACACCTATGCCCTCCATGAAGGCGGGGTAGAGGCGGTCGGTGAGCAGAGGCTCCGGCAGCTCCCTGAAGTACAGCTTCAGTGTTCCTGCGATGGCGTTGATGTCCATGTCACTCAGCATCACCAGGATATCTTTGGTATCTACAGGTCGGACACGGACAAAGGCCGATTAGAAAGTGAACACACCACATTATTACAGGCTCACAATAACACAGCTGCTTTCTCCTCTCTCTGTCTTCCAGGAATGATGTAATCTCTCAATAACCCCACACCCAGACGGAGACAGATGCAGACGGGCTTAATATTACACACAGAAATGAAAGGTGAGACTGGGCTCTGCTCGGTTGGATCTTGGTGACGTAAAAAGCAGCCGTGACCGACGCTGAGAGACTCTTATGCAACATAAAAGTTGAACACTTGACAGCTGCTGCTCCTCATCCGTCCTGGTCTCCCTAGTGGCCAGTTCTCACAAATCTCTCCTCTACAGAGTGTTAGAGGAAAGGCCTGGGCTGTCTCTAAAATGATATACATCATATAGCCTTTATGCACATACTACATTTCTAGGGACAAAGTAGGTGAATGCTTGATGACTGAGAGGTATTATATAATTTGACAGGATAAATTATTAGATGTAGGTCAGGCTATGAGCTTAGAGGGAAATTACGATCATGGGATTTTGCTGTTACTGGTTTATATACCGTAATCTGTTGGTACTCTATAGTGCTGCTAAAAACATATGGTTTGTTCTCCAGACAAGATGATGAGTGGAAAAGAGTGTGAGACAGAGAGACAGTGAGTCTTACTGGTGTCGAATGCTGTTTTGAGGGCCTGGATATCAGTGGCCACCCCTGAGATCCTGTAGATTCCCACTTCGTCAATCCCCCTCTTCTCCACTTCCTCAATGCACTGACGGACAATGTAAGGCACCTTGGAGCGCTCGCGCCTGTGGACATGAACAGCACCCATGTTACTATTCTGATGATGTGAGTGAAGTGTACCACTGTGGACATGGACACAACTCTGGGCCTTTTCTTTGTCCATATCCATGTCCATATCCATGTCAGGTTTTGTTCGCTAGATCAAATATAAAATCAATGAAAGTTGCAAAGCCTTATTTCATTTTTAGGCAGCTGAGCTTTAAGGTAACATCTCATTTTGGTCTCAAGAACAGGATCACACTTACTTTGTCACCACATTGATTTTGACTCCAAACACCCCACTCTGTTTTTTGGACGGTGTTCTCTTCAAACTGAGGTCCCGACTTGTAAACTTCATGGAGAATTCCACTTTGATCTGATGATGAAACAACACAGATAAAGTAAACTGCACTGCTCCTACAGTAGAGGCCAGAATTGAACTTTGGGAGCCTCATGAACCACTTTTTCGTCTTTGTTAGCACAGTGATTTAGAGGTTTTGACATCAAAATGTTACGACTGAGCTACTGATACAATTAGAATACCTAACATCAAGCTAATCATTTTACCTTTTGAATTTTATTGTAAACATTACAGCCACCTGTCTGGAAAAATGGATCTTTATATTGCCAACTACGTTCTCCTTTTCAAAAATCTGTGTTTACACAACTTTCTGTACTTTTAAGGACACAACACTTCTGAATTTCACTTTGACTTCCTGCATGTAGGGGTTACAGTGTTGTTATTGAATGAAAAAAACACTGCAATCTTACATCGCCTTTGCCAAACATAACACATCTCATCACAATATTTACAGTACATATGTCCTAAACTAGAAGTTCTTTCAGAGTTGAAAGTGCTTGTGTCTTACCCCATTCATCTCTATGACGTCCATGTGCCAGTTCTTGGACTGCACTGTCTGAGGATCCAGCTGAAAGACACAACAGAGACAGAAAGACATTGAGTGATACGATTTTTGCAAAGTCTTTGACCAAATAAGGGCACATGACTTCATTCATACAGGAGACTGCTTAATCAAATCATCAGATAACAATTGTCACCATGGAAAAGCCACATCTCAGCATGATAACATTATGGGAAACAACAATATAGAGTCACTACCTGTACATTCGCTGAAATGGAAACATTCTGCTTAATTCCAACACATTTTCTCTCACAGGCAGAGGAAGTAGAGGGTTTGACTATCTGGTACCACACCAGAGTCCAGCCACCAAAACAGGTTTTCAACAAAATGCTTTTCCCACGTAAAACGTGTATTTGTAGCAATAAAACAAAAAAAGGAAGGCAAGAGTTCCCAGACGGGCTTGTCAATATTTAACTAAACTAACTAGAAAATAAATGTAGTGATGGGAAAATTGCCTTGTTTCTTTCTTGGTATAATATTTCTGAAGTGTCTCTGAAGTTTAGTACTTTTTATCCACATTTGAGCTTTTAGAAATGAATGAACAGCAACTTCAGTACTTGCTGCTCTATAAAAGAAACACACCACCTGTTTCTGGTGGAGAAAAATGCTGTTCCCGCCCGGTTTCGAACCGAGGACCTTTCGCGTGTTAGGCGAACGTGATAACCACTACACTACGGGAACTGGCTGCCAGCTGCTGCCCCCCCGCTTTGCAGAAATAATCTTACAGCATGCATTGAGAAATCCTTGCTGAGGGAAAGCTGCAAACTGACAAAGTTTAAAGGTGAGAAGACGGTGAAGGAAGGCACTTTGAAACTGTGATTAACATTCTCTAAGTACAGAGTTCACCTTTTAGCTGCTCCATTTTTCTAACCTGAACCAGATCAAAGTCAAGCTGGTGTTGTGGCCTGAGTCTGGGTGCTGCTGCTTTACAGCAACACAGTCACTAAGTCTACTTTGGGAAAGAAAGATGCCACTTAAGTTTCCCACATATGCCCTTGACAGTCTCTTGGGTGTGCAACAGGGGCTCCAGATTGGCTCAGACACTTGGCCTACTTCACCGCACATATTCTCAAAGTCTGGATCACATGTCCCATGATGCCCTCTGAGACGTGATAGATTGCAGCCGGTTTGAAGCCTCCTGGAGTCTGTGCCCGCTGTGTGAGGCCACACCAGCTAATGCCTTTTTTATAGGCTGTTTGAGCGTCTGCACTACACAGTTATGTCATTACAACACTGCATAGTGATGAATGCAGAGGAAAATAATGATTGTTGTGTGAGCAGCACACTTCTCTTGTCAGCATTAGGCTGCAACCATTAAAAGTTCTCAGTGAGCGTATTTCATTACCTCGTAAAAAGGCCATTTGGCATTGGTTTCACGCATTCCTATTATCGTTAAAGCCTGTTTTCCCAGCAGGGTTTGGGTTTGAGACGAGGGACAGGTAATCACTGCAATTGGGTCTTTACACAGCTACTGCCAAGAAGAGAACTGGGCACAGATCCAGGACTCACTGCAGATGCCTCCTGTAACTCCTCGAAGTAGACTAAAACTGTTCCCATCTATTTCCTTCCTATTACCTTCTGCTAATTTCTAAAAAACCTGATTAAAAATGAATGTACTGCAGTAGGGTTGTAAAAACAAAGAGGATCCTTTACGGGCAGCAGTTACACTCATTGACCCCTCTGGAAACTGTATCCTCAACTGGGCTCTTTCTTATTAAAACATACTTAAAGAGGAACTTGTTTCCCCTCTTTTCCTTTCCTGGGAAATTAGTTGGCTAAAAGGGATGACTGCAAACAGTTTGGCTACAGAGGCCAGCACGACGCAAACTCAGACTGACGTAGTTTACACTAAATATTACGCTCAGAATTAGGAACAAAATGTTGCATGACAAGAAACGGTTTTCTTGCAAATTAATTGTGACTTATCGGGGGATGTGTCCAGTCAGCTGGTTTAAACCAAGCGGCAAGAGGATTTAAGATTTTATCCTGAGTGACGGCTCCGCCAGGGAAGAAGGAAGCAGGTAACAGAGCAGGGACTGGAGAAGCAAAGGTAATGCAGCCTAAATTCGCCCATTAAAAACAAAAATAAAGAAATAAAGCTTGTTATACTAATCTAAATCTGACTGAATGTGGTGAATTCAGATCTGAAGATGGACAGTATGGACATAGTAGGAAATGACACAAAGGAATTAAGGTGATTTTAAGGCAAATAAGACACACTACTAGAATATACTCTAGAGCCTCACTTCTTGCTTATTTACTGCATTTTAAAACCTTTTAAGGACCCGCAGAAAGCAAAGCTTTAGTCTCCTTTCATCTCATTCCAAAAAGATGAAAAGCGCAATGACCAATTTCCGTCCATAGGAATGCTTGAAGGGGATTTCGAGCACATGAGCGTCTACTATATGTGTGCGCATTCATGCACATGTCGAGGAAAAGATAAAAGTCAGAAAGCGTCTCTTGTTGTTTTTTTTTAGGGACATCCTCGGGCTGATATGGTTCCGATTAGGATCGCATCACTCCAGCTCTTTTTGTAGGGCCGTGAAAACTATCAAGGATATGATTGAGGAGAGACCAGAACGGACTGCAGCCCGAAGCCAAGCGCAGAAATACTTCACATCTAGTGGACCGCTGCACACACCGATTTGTACGCATTCCAGATGGGGCACACACTTGAAGCTTTTTCCTTATATAGAAAACAATAAATACGTGTGTGTGTGTGTTTGGAGGACAGAGCAATCCAACCAGGATGTGGCTCTGTTATATGGGAACTCATTGTTCTGTAAGCAGCTCATACTGCATGTCTCTGAGTGTGGACCAGGTTTGGGGCTCAGCTGGTTACCATGTTGTTCGTTTACTTTCTCTCAACCGTGTGTATGGCCTACTAAACCTGACCCCTGTATGCTCACAAACACACATATAACCTCATTGTTCCATCGTGTGTTTGAGCATCCGAAATAAGTGAGAATGCAACAGGAGGCATGTGGCTGCCATGTCATATGGTCCACTTGTAGGCCCTACAGAAAATTGATGGTGGATTTCAGTATCGTTTCCTGCCTCTGGTTGGACTCTCTGTCAGTCAAACAGAACACAGGCAGAAACATCATGACCAAGAGTCTTAACTTCAAAAGAAGAAGCAGACAGCCGTGAGCCAGGACGTACACACAGCCTGCACTCTGCCCCGACTGATCTACAGGGACAGAACAAAGCAGATAAGATAAGTCGTGTTGTTTTGCTGCCACATGGTCTTTTGTTACGTATAGACAGTGCTGGAGAACAGACAGTCGATTCACACTTTCAGTTTTTGAAACATAGAGAGAAACACTTGATAGAGGCAAATTTAACTTCTTACATTTTCACCATTTCTTTATAAGGATTCACAGAGTGATACGTGGTGATGCTGTCTTTAGGGTGAAAATAAGTTTGGGGTGTCGATCCCTTTGAAAGCGTTTCTGAAAATTTGACAACCAACATTGGAGGTTTGACATCGAGTACCCTTGTAAAAATGTAGCAAAAAAGATGTAAAGACATTCAAAAATCTGTTAAAAAAAGGCTAAATGCATTACTTACTCTGATAAGATTAATGAACTGGTCACAGATACGATCATCAGTGAGCAGTTTAGCCTTTTTATTAACCATTAAATCACTGCTTACAACAAAGGACAACACTGTTAACACACAACCAACAGCAGCCTTCTTCTTCAAGTTGTTTTGCTCACAAAGAAATACACCACCTGTTTTATTCAGATAAAAAATGTGCTGTTCCCGCCCGGTTTCGAACCGAGGACCTTTCGCGTGTTAGGCGAACGTGATAACCACTACACTACGGGAACTGGCTGCCAGCTCCTTCCCCCCGTTCTGCAAACATAATCCTGCCCTCCTGCACCAGCATGTGACCTGTGAGCCACGCTCCTGCAGCCTGTATGAGATTGACAGCAACAACAGCCTGACACAGCGGGACAGTCAGAGGTCTGAACCCCTCTGGAGCTGTTTACATTTCCTACAAAAAACACAGGAGGTGCAGCGACACAGCTCAGCAAACGCAGCACTAGGAGAATAATAATATATTTTGACATTTTGATTTGTCAGAAAAAGAGCACATGTATTGCCAAGTGGCCGTGCAAGAACCATGCATAAGGTCCTATATGAACATTCGTCCCAGAGGCCTCTCAGTGGTATGATCCATCCATCAGACATGAAAGGCATTCTTTACTGACAAGCAAGTAAAAAAAAAGCACACATGCAATATGTGCACAAACTCTTTGCTGAAAAGATTTATTTTAGGATTTCTGTGTGTTGGGAATGGTTTGCTAGATTATACATTCACGTAAGAGTATAAATCTTGCATGTAAATGTCTTCATTTATCTTTTTATTTAGATTAAACATCTTAATAGTGGCAAATTCTGAACATTAAATATCATGTTACCCAGATTTAATCATTGGGTTGCAATTAAGTGCGTGGTTTGGATACATGCTTGTTCTGCACACAACTAACAGCTGATTACGATGATCTAAGACACAAAATATCCAAGTAGGTGTGTTCTGAAACAGCAAAAGACGTTGTGCCAAACAGCCAGTTACAGAAATGATGTTCAAAGCCTTTAATAATAAAATCCCTACACACTTAATTAGCCCATTGTTGCTGTACTGGAGAGTTAATACATGCTGGCGACAAAATTCAAAACACAACTTGATCTTTTGATATGCTAAATGAATGAATTTCTGTTTAATTTGTCCTTTGTGTTCCATCGCAGTTTTCCATTGCTGCTCTCTGGCTGATTAAATATTCATTCAGCTGCAGAAAGCTTTTTATTAGTCCTTTAATTAGAACGTAGCTCAAACTGCACGGCTCCTTGGTTTTTAGCAGGATTACAGGAACTGTTTGTGCAACGATTGAGCCTTTTTTTTCCCCAGCGAACACATCACGCTGCAATATGTTTGCCTCATAAAGTACAGGCAGCATGACTATTTTTAGACAAATGAAGCACATAAGCATAATATTTATATGTGCATCAGTGATAGCGAGCCCTTTTACTCAACAGCTGCTGATGTCACCACGGCCATGTGAGGTCTTTGACTCAGTTGCCATGTTGCCTTCTTCCCTCACTTCGTTGTTTGAGCCAATCGGCGGGGGTTTTCAGCCGGCAGAGGGTTGTGATTTGCAGAGTAGTCCTGTATCTCTGCAGGCAGTGTGTGATTCTCTTATGGGGCCTGTAAACAGCAACACACAGATGCGTACTACACTTATGCAACACGACCCTGCCTGCAGCCTGCACGCAGAATCGTGAGTTATCCTACACTTACGAGCAGAGGGAGGTGCAACATCCCTTTAATGCTCTCAATTTGAGTTTGACACAAGCACTTCATTCATTCAACAGTGCTTTCATGCTTTTTTTCTCTTAAAACACTGTATTCTCACATGATTTTCTCATCATGTTGTTCCTATTTCATATGATGTTCAGTGTGAATTGACTCAGTAAAGATTGATATCAGCCTAAAAAAGCATGAAACATGTTTTCAGGAACACTTTGCTACTTCTCTGGACTAACTAACTTATAACTGTCAGCTCCCATTCCAGGCCTTCATCTATTATATAAAACCCACATGGTGAAGTCACAGATGCAAACACTGCTTTGTTCCATTGTCACACAGACTAACCACCAAATTTCTGATTTAATATAGTGCAGCAGTGACAAAACGCACATATGCTATCAAGAGACTGAAATCTAAGTCACATTTTTGTCCTCTGATGAACCCTCATGTTTGTCTTGGACGGATCTACGGTGATGTTTTTCACTCGTTGGCCTTCTGGGGACATTGCGTAGTTGTGGGCTAGCTCATTACCTCCCTATTCAGGTTATTTGTGATCTTTACCACTAACAGCATGTACCATTTGTAAGCCATTAGATCATCTCCATGTATGTTTACTCAGTGGAGTCGACCAAGTAACGGAGGAAGTATGATGTGTCAGCCTTGAAGCAGGCGCCAGCGCGATGATCAGCAGGGTCTCACTTCACTTCTGATGTAACATTCATCAACTTTTTCGGAGAGAGAGTTTGGATTACTAAGTTGGAGCACTTCCACAGGCTAAAAAGTGCTACTTCTTCCTGGTTTGGTCATTTTAGCTCAGAAGAAAACTTTCAGAAAACCAACATCTATCGAAGCAAACCAGCGAAAGTTGTAAACTGATTGTCCTCAACTATTCCAGATAAATGTATCAAATTCCCTGAATTCATGTGGTAACCCTGACTCTTCCTCTTTATGTAGAACTGTTTGTCCTAACAACTTTAATGTCATTACTTAAGTCTGAACCGCTGTTAAAGCATGTGATGAACATACCAGAAGCCCACATTTTCTAACTCTCACCACCTAATTACATGATTAATGCCTCGTTGTCACCCTGCTGAGATTAAAACCACCCTGCACACGGCCTGCTGTACGGCCAGAAGCGAAGGGGCTGGACTCCTCTAAGAGGGGGTCATTGTGGGTATCAACCTGAGAATGCTTTACTGACCTGCTGCTCCCCTCCTGGAGCTCATTAACCAATCGCAGATCCTGCGCACGGGGGATGGATTGAGGCCAATAAAGGGCTATGCCCTCCGGTGGGGACAGACGGAGATTTATGTGGCCTATATAAAAGGCCATTATGGGACTGGCTGGCATTTTAGGCACGCAGGAGGGATGAAACCCTAATATCTCATCCGCACTAATCAACATACTCAAATGGGAGAGCATAATTTCGTATGTGGGCTAAAATGCAGCGAGAGGTGGGATGAGGTGGCGGAGGGCGGATGATAATGGTTGGATCTGATTCTCTTCCACGGCTAAGCCGGCACGACAGCTCCATTGTTCTCCCCACTAAGCTGGCTGTAACTCCACAAAGAAAATAAAACCAAACCTGCCCAGCAAACAGGTCATCAGCCAAAAGAACATGATGTTAAACACACAGCCGAAAGCCCAGACTACAACCGAGCAACGGCTTAATCATCATTTGTTCTTTTGCTGGGACACATATGATACATTATGTCTGGTTCTAGTCCAATTAGTGTTCCCAGCCAGCCTCCCATCTCATCACACCGTGTCTTAATTAGGTTCCGCTTTAGGCTGAAGGAGGGAGGACAATTCCCCGGTGTACTCCCATACCCTCACGCATCCTCTAACATCCACATTCCTCTCAACACCCTGTAAATAACATGATGCATGCCACAGATGCATACAAACAGAAAAAGCAATATGCCCCAGAGTCTGCTTTCCCTGCCCCCTTCAATAATTATTTGAAAACGATGGAAGTCGCTCTTCCTCATAATGGGTGTCTGCATGTTTTTAGAAAGTTAAATTTTATATATTTTTTATAAAATTTAAAGACAAATTTTGATGTAGATTTTGAACCAATTTAAAAAGCAAAATAAAGCCAATAAAAACGATTCATTTCTACATGAATGTAGCTGATTATATTATTAAAATAATGAATTAGCAAATTAGAGAAAACTACTAAAAGGAAATAATATCCAAGAAAAACACTGTATCAATCCTGTCCTGTCTTAATATGAAACCAGGAAAATGTTTATGTTTTAAAGAGCCGCAGGCAGCCTGTCATGTTACTGTTTCAGATGATGAACAGAGTTCCCCACCTTTTAGAGGCAGAAATGCGGGACGAGGGGAGAAAACAGGGAGAATTGTAGCTGATAGGTTCGAAAGGCAATTGAGCACAGAAAAACTGCAGCACAGGTTTACTCATAAAACCTGGCATTCAAAGCCTCATTCAATATGAATGAAAGGATGAATGGGACTTCACAGAGCAGTTTGGTGAACGGGGCTTTCTGCGCAGTGCGAGAGCTGGGGGGCAGGATCACATGCAAGTAAGTGCGAAATTCACACATTTGGACAGCAATGAAATACAGGAACCTCCTTTGACATGAAGACATGGAGACGTGTGTACAGAGAGGTGAAGAATGAATCAATACAGGACCTGCAGGTCAATGCAGTAAAGTCTGAGCTTAGTATGTAATCCCTGTTTTATCCTGCTCAGTATAACCAGCGGTCAGCCTTCCTCAGGCCTCTGTTGAATAATGGAAAGCACTAAAGCAAAGGTCAAGCCAACTCTCAATTTGAATTCTTTGTCCTGAACCAGTTTATTATGCACACAAATTACAGCTCAAAATGCTGGCAGTGCACTCACGATGAAGATGAGGAGGACTGCTGAATAAACAAGTGCAAACGTACAGCGAAATAAAAAGATTAGTCATGGTTTTAGCTGCGTGCGCAGAGCTATGCATAGAACCAGAACAGGCTCACGTGCTTCTTCTCTGTTTTTCACATACAAAAAGCATCTGGAGACCAAAAAAAGGAGCCTTTTTCCTGCTCCCACCCGTGAGTCACAATCCAGAACCTGCATTTAAACTATGCCATACCAGACCTCTGTGTGTGTGTGTGTGTGTGAGCGCACCCATCTTTGGGTAACAGATCCCTCACACAGGGGTTATTCAGTCCAACCTGAATGTTTTAACCAAATGACAATAATCGGCCTTTCTGAATGAGCCTCAATCCTATAATAGCACATACAGCGATCGCTACATTTTCCATCTAATTGTGGCCTAAAATTCAAGTGAATTAGGAAAGACAAACATGTCTCTCTAACCCTCATTTGTTCACATTTTTTCAACCAACCACCTACTGCCTTTGAATGATAAAAGGTCGGGCTTAAAAATTCATATAAACACAATGAAACGGCAAAAGTTCCTGAGCAACAAAACGGCGTGGAGAAACAGATAATTGGGCTACATACTTAAAACACGTCAAAGTTTAACCAAAGCTTTACCCTTGCAAAGCTAATTGTATTCAAAAAAACATGATGCAAATATGCTAGACGCATGTTTTGCAGGCTATTTGAGACAATGTGACAGTTAATTAGTGAAATCTGTGCTTGAAATGCCATAGGGGCATCAGATCAGCTCAGCCAGAGGAGGACAATACTTAAAATGAACAACAGGGGGAGCTAATCTGTTGCTGAAACATTGAATAACCAACACAATTTAGTTGGAAATACCATGTACTCATCATTAGTAGCTTTAAATGAGGAATAATGGAGATGGGCGGATGTAGAAATGGTGAAATATAAAGTGGCAGGAATGAGACAATAGGGAGAAATTATTAAACAGACTGTCACATCCATCAAAGCAGTGTTTTCTAACATGGTGGTGATTTTCACCTCCTGGTTATTACATTGTACAGTCCAGTATCTGGGGAAGTAATAAGCCTTTTTAGCATCTATTTATTCATCAGGAAAAACTTGTGGTATACTAACCCCTTTTTAAAGCTGACATAAGGCTTAGTAATAAATATTTACAGTATGTATTCCATTTGTACCGTCAAATAAGATGT
This sequence comes from Oplegnathus fasciatus, assembly GCA_003416845.1. Classification (NCBI taxonomy): domain Eukaryota; kingdom Metazoa; phylum Chordata; class Actinopteri; order Centrarchiformes; family Oplegnathidae; genus Oplegnathus; species Oplegnathus fasciatus. Next base: position 220,295 of record NTHP01000270.1, read on the forward strand.
GTTATTTAAGAATAAGATCATTTAAGGAGAAAAAAAAGCTTAAATTAAGGCTTTTCTATCAAATGTTATTTTTGCGTCTACTGTGGCTGGTGTTACTGCAGGTCACAGGCTAGCCACCTTTTTCTGTAGCACTACATCACTGCTTCTAGCGCAGTCAATAGACCCATCAGATAAGAACAATAGTCAACTCTGCGCTGAAAGACAGACACCCGGGGAGAGAGCGCACGCACATGGAGAGGGATACACTGAGCATAAAAGAGAGGCAGAGCAAACAGATGGAAGTGACACAGTGATAAATAGCAGAGAACAAATGATAAAAGAGAGGAAACACAGCTTGTGAGTGAATGTGACGTGTGTGTGTGTGCATATGTCAGCCAGAGACCTTTTGTCTGAGCAGCTTGCTGCGGACGCGGCCCCATAGCTTGGCCCCGGTGTTGGTGTGCCTCTTGAGCACAGGGGTCTGTGGCTGGCTGGACAGATTGTGCTGGTTCTGGTCCACGCAGCAGTGCTGCTCCAGACGCTCACACACCGAGTTCAAGTTTACATCCGACACCAGGATCTCCGTCATCCCAAAGCCTGCGAATGGCCCTTCCACAGGACGCCACTTACAACAAGGAGGGGGGGGGGATGGATCCCCACGTAACCTCACGCTGATCAGGTGCTGGAGAGCCTCTCCAGGAATTCACCAGCAATTAAAAAAAGGCTCCAACAGCTGATACTCAGTCAGATATTCACTTCAAAAAAGGAACAAGTGATAAAAGGGAGAACAAGATGCTGCCATGGTCTTCTTGATAAGCCTGATAATAATTCCACGTTGGTGCCTCTCTCTGTGAGCTCATCCCACAGTCAGCTGCCAACATCTCCTCGCTGTGCAATCTGACTTCCACAACGGCAAACACAGATACAGAGCGCTAGAGCAAGGCAGAGGGAGAGAGAGAGAGTGAGAGAGGGAGGGAGGGAGGGAGATCGGGGGAGTGAATGAGCTCCCGTTGTCACTGAGCGGCCCTGCTTCTCCAGATGTTGATGGACACACCTCCAAAGAGAGGAGGGAGGGGAGGGGAGGGGGAGCAATAAACAGTCAATGAGAAATGAGAAGCCGAAGAGAGAGAGGGAGAGTGAACGAGGGAGGGACGGAGGGACTGCTGAACGCTGTGCTGTGTTTTGTTCAGTGCTTTGACCCCTTGTCAACCTTTCCCAGAGCTGGTCAGCACACTCAGGAAGTTAGTAAACAGAGGAATGTGATGAAGAGGAAGAGGTAGAGAAGGTGTGAAAGTGGCCGTGTAATGAATGCTAAATATTTGAGTATAAAATGTGCAACAGTGGAAAACATCATCTCAGTAGAAATCTAGGAGGCTTTAAAAGCTTCTTCATTGTCATTTCCTCTCAAAATATGGCAAGAGCCACATTTTTTCCTCCCCTTTCCACCCAATTCCTCCTCCTCCTCCTCCATCTTCCCCTCGGTCTTTGTGCCCGTTATCGTGCCTTTCTGTGCAGATGACTTCTCCTCACCACGCTCTTACAGTTCTCTGATTTCCACATGCACGCACATCCTGGGAGACGCGCAGAGCAAAACACCATCTTTATTCAACAGGACAACCGGAGCTGGCTGTTCTTGAAAGGCGTATTCCTCTGTATAATGGATCGATAGGGGCACGGGAGTCTGTGTATGCCTGTCAAACCCCATCTCCATCCGCCATGTCACATCCCATTTGAATTAGAGGGGAAAGATATTCTGCTGGGGAAAGGTTACAGACACAAGGCTGCATTTTAAAAACCTCCAGACCAGTAAGAAAGACTGTTTGCTGGGCTGAACCGTAGCGGCGATTTAGAGTCGGTGTCTACTGGTAGGTAGACTGATGCCTGCTGATTGTACAGTGATTCATAAAGGGATTCAGATAAGAAGCGAGGAGCATGATACACAATTTCCTTCATCTACTGAAATAGTGGGACACAGCTGTGTTTACTATGGCAAGTGAGATAAATATGTACTGTTTCTGCAAAATATCCTTCTAAATGTGTCGAGTATTGAACTAATGGAAGAATCTGATTTAACCAAAAGTAGGAAACCTTTTTCAATACTGAAGTTATTGATTATTGATATTCTAAATCAACATTTAATGATTTATCTGTTCTATATTCGCTCTAAAACAGCAGTTACAAGCAGAAAAAGTGTGAGAGAATATATTCAGTGGTTTCTTTTAAGACCATGTAGGCTCTAAACACACCTTAACAAACCAAACACAGTCATCATGTCATCACGCGGCGCCTCAGATAGCACTAGACAGCATGATACCATGGTGTAAAAACATGTGGGCTAGTGTGTGCTCTGTGGTGAAGATAAAACAGTGAGCAGATAGGAAGGGTCAGCAGGACAGCCTGCGTGTCTGACTTTGTGACCGACTGGAAGAGACCTCAGCCAACCCTCGCCGCAGAGTATTTTTAACTCCCGGGGTTCGTAACTATAAGACGTACACACTCCATGCGTCACATCTTGGAAAGAATGTCTGGGAAAACCATGTTTTGGAAATGGGAGGAAAAAAAAACCCCACAGGGAGACAAGAGATATTTTGGGGCAAGATGAGACAGAGGGGGAGCACAGAAATAGCTGGGTGTATTTTAAGTGTGTATATGTTAACTGTTATATGTGTGTTTCAGACATTTTGTTACAAAAGCATGAATCAAAGAGACTAACATAAGCCGAAAAAAATATATATACTCCAGCAATTTAGTAGCTTAATGTGGCTAATGTTAGCTACTCCGGGCAAAAATCAGGTGGATATTTCTGTGTAACTGAAACTACTGAGTGTGTCCACTGACTTGATGGCTCTTCTGTTTCAGCATTAGCCATTATCTTGTAATTGTCACTTGTGGCCACAATGGTTGCAGCTCAGCAAGTCTCACTTTCAGGATGATGCCACTATCTTCTTCCCCGTCATGGGTAGCTCTGATTTTAACATGGCTCTGCACATGCATGCAGGTTTTTTTTAGCTGTTGGCTTTCCTTTTAACTGTCAAGAAGCCTGACAGTTAAAAGACACTGACAGCAGTGCAACCCCCCCTCTCAAAAGGTCATCAGCAAACCCTCTTTTCCTCGCATTCCAGGAGTGTGCCATGTTACCATCTTCACTTTATCCATTGTTTCCTTATGCATACGCTTCTATTTGTCCTGTATATTTATATTCACAATCATGAGATTTATCATTTTGGTCAACCAGGTAAGATGCTCGAGTTACAGACACCCACAGTCACGCACAGAGCACAGTTACTCCTTAGAGTATAGCAGCAGCTTTCAGGCATCTATACTACCAGGTCAACCAGAGTCCAACACTTCACAACGCATCACATCAGAAAAATCATGGAGTGAACATACATGCACGTATGCACTCCAGAAGAACACAAACACACACTGTGCATTCATATATCCAGCACTTCAGTCCATCTAGTGTCAGCTCATGCACTATTTATGGCATTAAAAACACGCCTACATACTGTACATGCAGACATGTTAACCCAGAATACTGTGGGCTCACACCAACACCACGTACATTTAAACAGCAGTTCTGCACAGGCTGCGCACAGACCGCCACAGTTCCCCAAAACCCACATTCACTCCATACGTGACATTTAAATGCAAAATAATAACAGGATAGCGGCGTGCCAGGATAATATTTGTCTGAATCTTGTTGGAGGCAAACTATTTCAGCTCCTTGGTTTAGTTGGTTGGATGGGTTGTGCTGTGCGTAAGAAGAGCAGAATAATGGGCCCTTATTCTCCTAAAAGGCCCTCACATAGATAAAAATGTACTGTAGAGATAAATTAACCGAATGAGAGGATGAACTGCGTGGGGCCTTGAGCTTGGGAGACATGGGAATGATAAAAAGAGGAAAGATCCAAGCAGGGGAGGAGGAGAGAGTCCAACAGGGAGATAAGATTAAGACTTCTTGTGGGAATGGGAGACTACATGAAAGAAAAGAAGAATAGAAAGAGTAATTAGTAAAAGTCCTTGAGATGTTTTTTGGTGCCAGGTTGGGTGCTGGACACGCACTGCTGTGGTGTTCAGAGATCACCTGACAGCGTAGCTGTTTACCTTTACTGTTGATTAAGTTTAATTTGCTCTGTGTGATACTCTTTCTGTTGTGTTCCCGGACACTGTGAGTCAACTATACCAATTCTTATTTTATTTTTCTTCTGTTTTAACAAACAACTTTTATTTCTGGAAATCTGTGCACCGCGGACAACGCCACCAGATTTTTTTAAACGGCAAATATAAAACGTTTTAAGGAGTTTAATCACTGTTGCGTTGTTGGTCAAAATAATGAAAATGTAGTTGATTTTAATATCAAAGACTGAGATAAAACCATTTGATTACAACATGAAAAGGTGTGATAGCAGATGGTTCAGCCCTGAGTGCCTATGCTCTGACATCAGGGCCAGTTCTGGTTCTTAATTATACATGTGCTGGGTGGCACAGCCCCTCGTAAAGCCGCTCCATATGACCAGACAAGAGGGGGGAAGGGAGTGTTGAACTAGGTTCCTGGTTTCTACTCCAAACTCCATCTGGGACTGCGGCCGCTCCCTGACAAGCACCGTGATTCTGTTGATTCTGCGATTCTCCGGCTTCCACTCTGCCGGCTTCAGCACTGCTCTGCCAATCACAGAGACCTTCAAGAGCCGGAGATAAATTAATGATCAATTTGACGGCTACGGGGGTTCCGACATGAATATGGAGCAGCTCTGAATCCATGCCTGGCTAATGTACATGGGATGGTCCTGACACTGCAGTCAGTCTGGTGTTTCAGCGTGCTTGCAATGTAACAAGCCCCAGTGACTGTACAGTAGACATCCTGGGAATGTTATACAGCTGCTGAAAACATCTGCCTGTAAATGTTTTGTAGTTGACCTTCACTGTTCTCCACCTTCGTTTGAAACAAACCTTGTGTGTGACGCTAAGCAGTCCTTTCTTTTCATGTTATAAGCACTTTAGCCACAAAGTCCATCCTGAGTAAAAGCTGGAATATTTGACATCAACAAGATCTTGTGAACTCCAAGTCCAGATTTTTGAACAGGAAGCTGTGCAGTGGCTCTTGTCACAGCAGGAAGGTCCTGGGCTCAAATCCAGCTCCCAGCTGGGGTCTCTCTGTATTTGCATGTTCTGTCCTGCCCTGCCTGACCTGTAGAAAATATATGGATGGCTGGTATATTAGACTGTTATTTATATATTATATTTAGACATTTTGGGAAAATATGCTGTGGAGACTCCAGGAACTCAGTGCACCCAGGGAGAAAGTTTCAGCGTATAATCCCCGTAAAAAAGCACAACATGCCATTTTTGCATTTCTATTTGTGTACGGATTAACAAGATGTAACGTGATAATTAATGAGCTTTAGACACGGTGGTAGGCAAATTTTTGAGTTTTGGACAGAGCCAGGCAGGCAGCTTCCCTGTTTCCAGTCTTTATGCTAAGCCAAGCTAATGGACTCCTGGCTCTAGCTCCACAGTTAAGACCCCAAAATTTGGGGGGGATTTTGCTGATAATTTACACAGCTAAAAGAACTTGCTTTAAACTCCACAGAGCATTTCAGAGTGTATCAATAGAGATTATAAAAGTTTTGGTAAACTCCAGGGTCAAACTTAAATCTATTTCTATCTTTTTTTTGCATTTAATCTTGTTTGATAGCATTTTTAAGGGGGATGAGCCGGCATTTTTATCAAAGCAAGTATGGTCTCCACCAAAATACAGAGAGACTGTTAACGGTAACTCTGTATTTTGACTGTCATGGTGAACACTCTGGTGTTTGTTGGGTTTTGAACTGAAGCCCCAACTCATGCTCCACAATCTAACTCCGAAAATGTGTGTGTACATTCATATTCCTGACCTCAGCTCTGTAATGTTCTTACTGCAAATCCCTGTGAAGCTAACGGAGGAACAAAGGTGATCATTCGGGACCTGGGTATCGAAAAATGATGAAATCAAAAAGAAAGGGGACGTGGCCTCGGGCTTATTTGACTTACTCATCAAAAATGACAAAGTGCTGTGTTTTCATCATGCGCGTCCGTCTGAGGCCATCGATAGCCGCAAGTCGTGTTGTGAGTGGATAATTCAATCAGATTTTATTTAAATAGTCTCTATAAGTATGTTTACGGGGTGACCCACTCCACCCCTTTGATCTTTCCTGTTGCCTTCACTGGAGCTTAGGCAAGAGGAAGGGAAATAGAGTAAAAAAGGAGGTGTGTGTGAGGGGGGCTTTCGAGGGAGGGTCCTTCAGGGTACAGTGGGAGTGCTAAAATGAGAGTGCAGAGGGAGGAGGGGGTTTGGCAGGGTGGGAAATCATAGCCTTAGGGTGCTCTGTAGATTATTCCTGCTTCTCTTTCATCTGAGCCGTTGGGGGGCATCTTCCTCAGATTAACCGCTCCATCACTTATTAAGCACTTTGGAACAAAGGTGGTGATGGAGAGCGAGGAGGGAAGGAAAGAGAAGGAGCCAGGAGAAGGTTTCATTAGCATGTAGCTCCAGTCTGTTGTGTGTTATTGGGTGTGGTTGGGCTGAGAAAAGGAGTGTGAGTGTGTGTGTGTGTGTGTGTGTGTGTGTGTGTCCTCTCAGAGACACAGAGAGTGGGTGGAAAAACAAAGCATTCAGGAAATGAAAAGGCATGAATAGACCCAGCTATTTAAAGCCTTCAAATGTGTTTAAAGGTAAATCTCACCACACATCAGCAGAAAAGCCCTTCACTTAAGAGTATTTTTGAGTGCGGTGAGTAAATTTGGATGCAGGTAAGTGCAGAGAGAGAACTGGAAAGATAAACTGAGCGAGAGGACACAAAGCACAAAAAGAGGTTGAGAAGCAGAGTGATGCAAGAGCAAATGGTGCAGCAGTAACGCTGCAGGTTCTGCATGACAAACCTCTATTCAAACAATGAGGTCACACTCTGCATACATGTTGTTCTTCACATTTCTTCCATGTTGTGATTCATGTACTTCCACCTAATTTGTTGTCATTGCTAATTGCTCTGTTTATTGCTCCCCTCTTGATTTATTCTAATTTCTATTGTCATTATTCTTCATTATGATGATTTGATCATCATTTAAGTCACTCAGAGGTGCTCCCACAGAGAGGAACAACACAGCTGACACTGTGTGTGTGTCTAACAACAGAATTCAAATGTGTCGTTCCTTGGCTCAAAGTGTGTTTGCTTATCAAACAACAGAAATCTTTTCAGTCGAACAGACAAACAACAGAACCTCCTTGGTGGAGGTAATTACAGCTAAACAACACAGTGAACTTTCTTTAATTACAACTGATCCACCCATCCCTGGCAAACATTATAGCATACAATCAGAGCTGAGCCAAAGCTTGAGTTTGCTTTAAATAAACACCCATGACTCAAAATAAAGTAGAAGCTGCACAGGGCAAATTTGCATGTGTGGCGGTGCAAAAGAACTTTTTGGAATTTTTCAAGAGTTTAGACTTCGTTACTCATAAACACCATAACACTGAGAAACCACATAATCCTGAGTGTCTGGATCTACTTTTCCTGAGCTGCAAGGAGGGGAGGAGATTGTGATAGAAAAATTTTCAACAGCAGGTTTAGCCATCATTGCTGCATCCAGGTTTTTCTGGATAGAGCACTCGCTTGCTGTATTTTGCTTTAGATTTGTTCATTCGTGTGCGGAGGCAAGATTTCCAGTTGCAGTCATACCTGGCATCAGTTTAATCTGTGTAAATAGGGCAAAGCTAAGTAAGTCTCAGGGGGGATGACACATTCTTCTCTGTTTCAGCAACAATTTGTGATGTAGAGCGGAGCGCGTGTGCTTTCTTCATACAAATCCTGCCCTTTAGCGTGAGGTGGATGTGAACCCATTATACTGAAGCTGTGATCTTCGTGTTGTGCCTTCTGCTCGACTGGGACAAGGCTGTGTTACATCTGAACAGAGTGACCCAGTTCCAGGGATGAAGAGAAAGCAGCCTCACAGGACGACAACGCTGCTGACCTGCTTGAATAATTCAGTGTAAAGTGTAAACTCATGGCTGACTGGACGCAGCCACCTGGAAGGTTACATGAGCAGGGAGGAGGGTGGTCTGACCAACAGAGAGGAAGAGGTGACAGGGTGATCTCGAATGGCACGAAATGAGAAGAATTACGCAACAGGAGGTTAGAGTAAAAAGGGCAGACTGTCTAAATGTTAGGGAAGTAAAGAGTGTTTTATGCAAGTTTTTGGTAAGTGTGTTCATGACATAGACATTTTTTCTAAGATGTGCAATCATGATGAGGAGGAGGCAAGATTTGATGCTAAACAGGCAGCAGACAGGACAGCTCATGCTATCTTCTTGTCGTCACTGTGAGGTTGCAGAGACTCCAGGAAGTCACTGTGCCCAGCCAGGAAATAGTCCAGCGCATAACCCCCACCATAAAACCACTTTAGAGGTACTGGTAGGTGGATTTTGTTACCTTTGGACAAGGCTTTCCTCTGCTTCCAGTCTTTATGCTAAGCTATACTAACCGGCTGCTGGCTGTAGCTTTATATTCAGTATTCAGACATGACAGTGGTATCTACATCTACATCTTCTCATCTCATCTCAGCAAAAGGAAGCGAATAAACGAACTGTTCATTTAAGCAGAGTAGTTATGAAAAAATAAATGCAAATACAAATACAAAATAATGCGCTGCATGGCCTACAATTTCTAAAAATTATCATCAGCACAAAATGTGACAGAGGTGGTGTATTTTCTCAACAATGCGCAAACAACTGAGAACACGCCTTAATGAAGGACATGAAATCCCCATCATCAAAAAAATCTGTTTTGTCAGCTCTGACATTTTCTTTTCCATCAAAACTAGGTCAGCTATTCTGTTAACTAATTCACAGCAGCATCCACGCCCTCCCAGCCCCCCTTCTCTTTTGCCAGTAATAAAAAAAAAAA
>NTHP01000270.1:229382-256306 GCA_003416845.1 Oplegnathus fasciatus
GACCATAAAAAAAAAATCAGTGTAGGGTCAAAACCTCATTAGCAGGTGAAGAAGCCATCAACTCATAAGTAGAAAATCAATTAGTCAATCAGTGGAGTTGGGTTGTTATGATGACCAATCTCTGTGTAACAGTGTTAGCAGCACAGAAAACCACCTCAGGCTTAGAAGGAGGAGCTGTGGTTAAACGCTCTCTCTCTGATGTACCACTCTATTCTCTGTCACCAAGTCTCTTTCTTTCTTCTGCTTTGATCCTTGGTCTTTCTTCACATTCTCCTTCCAATTCACAGATAAAGAAGACGGATTAGAAACTAAACAAGAGCGTTTTCCACTAATGATCGATACCGAGCAGCCAGTGACAAGATTAGGGAGGCTGGATCACGGTGGCTTCTATCTAACCAGGGCTGACCTGCCTCCTTCACGCTGGCCGAGTGAAACATCACACTGGAGGGAGAGGAGAAGATACAAGTGGGCAGAGACGCAATCAACCCAAACAACTCCTCTGCAGCTCCTGGAACACACACATACAGTACACATCCCTCTCCCGCCTATTATACAACACACATTACATAATTCAAACAATTTGTGACTCTGTGAAATACACTTTTGAGGTGCCCTCCCTCATAAACACCCACTCAGCTCTTTGAAAGCAGGAGCAGGAGAAGGAACAGGTACACACCCCCGCCGGATCAACACATTTTCTGATTCTGCTAGGGACGTTTAAAAAAACAAAACAAAAAAAAAACACTGCTCAGATGAATTCAGCACGACACGTTGGTTATGCAACAGGCTGCTTCAAGCGAAGCAATCCACAGTGAGCACTCGTCATCTGAGAAACACTAAGAGCTGGAGAGAACAATGTTGGTCCTCAAGGTTATTCAAACTGGTACATTTCAGTGGTTAAGTCATAGTGGTTATTTTAAAGGTTTATTTCAAATTGTTCCTTATTCAAGTTTTGTATAGTAACATCAGCAAACTTATAAATTAGAAACATTTTGTCTCACTGGATGTTGTGTTTTTGTAACCACAAAGCAGGTTTGTAGCTTAAAAAGTCAAGGGCTGAGCTATACACTTAAACTGTTCTTCTCCATAGAGGTGTAACACCCCTTAATGTGTGAAAAAGGCAGAAGATCAAGTTGAGATACTTTGATCCCTGACATGTTACATGTGGCATCAGTCTGCTCTGCAGCACCAGAACTGAATTTGGTGAGGCCATAAACACTAGATAACCAATGACTTCATCTTCTACACAGCTGACAAGTTCAAAACATCCTCGCGAGGAGTCTGGAGGGACTTCAGAAACATTTCCTCCACATGAAAACAATTACATCATCATTAGCCTAATTTGTGGTGGCAAAGGGGGCTCAATACTGAGGTCCTGGGCTAGAAATCCAAGAAGCTAATAAAAAAAGCTTTGTTATTATGGCTGCAAAAGGGTTAAACAATACGTAGAATCCACCTTATAGCCATTATCATTATATGTTTACATCATTTTTACTCATTACAGTGTATGTATATCCGCCAAGTGAGGAATGTTTTCTTTCGTTAATGAAGATAAACACCTGTGAGGGTGGCCAGCTGTCAGTCTGGCGGCACATGTGTGAATCACAACTGGAAAAGAACTGCATTATCAGCCATGATTGCAGACTGTGAAAACATTAATGCCACAAAACCTGATTTAATAAAGCCTCAGTTTTGGACTTTCAAGGGTGGGAGGGGTATCTGATATTTACTGATAAAAATAAAAAACAAATGAGATAAGGGCCTGCGCGATTAGTACACCAGCGAGCTCAGAGTTCATGAGTTCTGCACAGTACGAACAGGAAATGGGCAGTTTCCCTCCCTTGCCCTGGGACAGGAAGTCATAAAGCAGGATCAAACGCCTAGCACTGCCCACGGTCCAGCCATATGAACGGCATAATGCCAAGAGAAGTCATAGACTCAACAACAACTCAAAGCCTTTGCAATAACTGAGGTTATGAAAACTTGATCCACTGAAGGTAGTTGGGGGTTTGCAGAGTGCAGATTCTGTACATTAAGCTAAAATTTCGATCAGTCAGAAGTTGTCTCAGTGTTACACTACTGTACCTGACTGCCCAGTGTCTTCTGCATTTACATTAAACATGGAGAGGCCTTGTACCACTCTGATAAGTGGAGTGGAAGGAATATGGAAAGGTCATCAGGACTTGCTAAAACGTGAAGAGAGGGACAACGAACACGAGAGCACATACCGTAGGTTTGAGCCATGACCTGAAACTACTGAGCCGAACACCTTATGAGAAAAGAAAAATCCATATAGTAGTACAAAATCCATATAGTACAGTGGTTTTTAACTAGTTAAGCTAAGTATTTAACCAGTAATCATTCAAAGTTTATTGCTTTTAGCGAGGAAAATCATTGAGCTACCACAGACTGAAACCTTATAAATCTCACCTTTATTTTACAGTATAATCAGCTGTCATGCACTTACTGGATGTTGCTGTTTCTTTGCTTCTGACCCACTCTACGGCCTTGTTTAGATACAGCCTAAATCTGGACCACATCCCCGCCACTGTACATCAGCTCATGCTTACATTAGGGTTTAAGGTCACAGTCTAGATAAAGCTACAGGCTAAAAGCACTATTTCAGGGACCTTGCGTTCCTTTTAAATCTCCCTACAAGTCTGGGAAGAATACTATTAATACGTTTATTTCCCTCAGCCAGCAGTTTTCACGTCCACTCATTTTTCTCTCTGTCTAGCAGGCAAATTCAGTATGTGTGTTTGTGGCTGGGGGCTCTCTCTCTTGACTCACCCATGAACATAGTTAGATCACTACAGGAGCCGAGCAGATGCCTCTGCAACACTCTAACATGCAAAAACTGCACGCAGAAACCCAAAAATAACAGCTGCAGTACCTCAAGCTACTGATTAAGAGTCAGCTACTGTTTCATCTTCATATGGTGTGGAGGAAACACAAGCTGAGCACTGGGTGTCAACCAAAGATTTGTGAAATTGACTAGCTTAATAAACTTTCATCTTCAACAAAATGTCTCATTAGACAATACAAACACTCGTCCTTTACTAACTTACAACTAGCAGAAGCATTGTATACCTTCAAGAGTGTGAGAGCTACTGTACTGAGGCTTTAGGGGCCAGGCAAAGCGTAGAAAGACAGATCTGACAGCTTACTGAGGCATACGCACACAGATATATAGGTACTTCACCAAAGACTGTGGGGCTCAAGGACAAGGAGCACCCTAGTAATGAGTACACAGACACACATACACACCCATATCTCTTGGCAGACAGCAGGGGTGAGGCTCATCTTTCAAAAATTATTGGAATTTTCAACAGGGATGTATGATAAATGAACAAAATGATGAACAATGAACAATAAAACGGAAACGTGACTGGAAAATACAATCTAACAATATCAAAACCTCGTATGACCATGATGGTCAAACCATTTGCTGTCTTTCTCCCGTCTTGTTGGGAATGGCAACCTAACTTTGTCTAAACATCATTAGATGTGAACCATGTCTGCTGATGCTAAATGTTGTCATTGGATCACGGATGTTTTCTCCTGAGGTTGTAGAACGGAAAACCAGGATGTCAGTAATCTCTCTGACACCCTATACTACTGGACAGATTCTTCTGGAGGCTTCTGGGGAAAACGTTTAGAGTGAAGCGCTGCACAGCAGACAGGATGTAGTAGGTAAGTGTGGTGAATAGGGAGATCTCCCTGCAAGTACCCATCCGTCCTTCTCAAGTATTTGACCAGGATACTGAAATACCACGTTACTGCTTGATAGCTGAGCCTTGATAGCTCTGACCTTCCATTTTCTACAAATATCCACCATGCTAAAAGTGTATTTACTACACCGTACTGGTTTAAAGCCACACTTCAGCATAAAACAAGAAAGCACACTGCCAATAATTGTAATTCCAAGTGTTCCTGGTGCAGACCACTGCCCCACTGTCCTCCCCACCATATCTTCAATTCCTAGAAGAAACCAAACCTCATACAGGCCCCACTGCAGATAAACCATCCTGCATAATGAGGTGCAGAACCACAGTGGGCAAATACTTGCTCAATCTCAGACCCCAGCTATGGCCATGTGGAAAGCATCAAAGTTCCTGCACAATCATCACGTCTAAACAAACAGCTGCGGAGAGCGTTTTAACAATGTGGCATTTGAGTAAACACTACGGCCTCACAACTGTCCAATCCGATCACCAGTAGTGTGGGGTTCAAAACAAAAGCAGCCCAGAGCAAACGTAAGCTACAGACGGATATCCATCACATCTTACTGTTGTAGGAACAGCTCTGGTCCCCTGACTGGCCACTTGAAAGTCAGAACGGGGTCTCCATGCTGTGACACAGTGTGTTGCTGAGGCCCATTTACTTTAATATGGGCCGGAAGGCTGCCAACAACAACAAGAGGAAAAGGGATAGGGTAGGAAGAGAGGGTAGAAGTATTCTGGTCTCACTGGGTTTTCGGGGATAAAAAAGACAGAGTCGCATCTGGTGGTCAGAGACTTGGTTCTAGCAGTGATGTGAAATCTGATTAAGAAAGAAAAGAAGGCAGAGAGACACAGAGGGGTGTCTCTGTAGGGCTGTCCCACCAGTCAACCAAGGATGAAGGAGGAAAATGTGGAGGAGAGAGGGGAGGCAGCTTTAAAGGAATAGTTTATTCATTTATGGGAAAATCGAAAAAATCCATTCCACTCTCATATTAGTCAGTTTAATATACTGTAAGGCTGCAGCCAGACACCAGGAAGTGACTTTGCCCGGCCAAATAAAAGTCTGACACACAATCCCCCATAAAGCCACAAATTACAGTTTTTACACTTAGGTTTTGTCCGAATTACACAAACAAAGAAAATCTACATGATACGACCCTACTTTACATAACCAAGCTCCAAACACCAGCCTAAAACAATAGGTAAACCCTAATAGATCAAAGAGGATGGAGCAGAAACAAAGGGTGCATCTCCAGGCAGACTTTAACACACAGGACACTCATCCACTGACCGCACAGGGATTTCACAGACCCACAGCTGAGGTGAACCCTAGACAATCCATGGGTTGCAGTGCGCTGGCAGGCAGAGCTAACCATGAAATGAGCTTTGTCCCTCTGAGAGTCAGACTGGGACCGTCATGAGAGGGACGAGGTGAATCTCTCCCCCCCCCGTCGCCTGTCGTCTATAAATCCACAGCTTGAGAGCAGCCAGGGAATGTGTGAATGGGAAGTTTAAATGTGATTTAGAAGAAACGATGACTGCCCTGGACCAAGGGGAAAAAAAAAACTGAATTAAATTTGGATTGTCCCAGGATACAAAGAAAGAAAAACTGATGTTACAGAGAGAGCACCAGAGAAGGAACGCAGGGTTTCACCAAATGAAAGAGGGATTTCTCTTTGATGTTGAGTAAAATATATTTTGTTTATTTGCTAGCCCCCTACTATGTAAACTGGATACAACTTGATAGTTTTAAAACACAGCAGGGTGACAAAGACAGCGAGGGGTTGGGGTGTTAACAAAAAGTCTACTTGTCATTATTAATGACCACTTCTTGCTTCTCTCTGTGCTCTTGTCTCTAACTACAGAGCCTCCGCATTATTCTCTTCAAGGCTCCAAAGCTACTAAGCAGCTGAAACAATAAGCGAGGCACTGGGAATTTTTATTAACAACCTAGTTAACTGATCCTGATTGATCAAAATGGAAAACTCAAACTCTTATGGCTGGACTGAGAGGCTCTCATCACCTCTCACGGTTTTATCTGAGCGCAGAATTGACGGTCTCAGTGTTCAAATATGACACTCTTTGTATTAGCTGACCCCCCCTTCAGACTGTTTCCAATTATTTCTGAACCCTGACTCTTCCACAACACAAAAGGGCGGTAGTAACTGCGTGGAGAGATTCACAGTGTCTCTCTGGAGAGCATTTCATTTCTCAGGCTGTGATGAGCTCCTTTGTTCTCACTTTAACTCTCAGCATCACATAATTGGCCACCATCTGGGGCTCTCATTCCTACTCTCCTCCTCCTCCTCCATCTCTTTCTCTTCTGTGTCTCTCTAACGGCGCTCTCCACATGTGCTGCACATGCATGTTCGTGGTAGGAAATCATACATCTGTTGTCAATCACTTACACTTCCCTGAAAGGTTATGTAATGTTATAATGAGGAGCAATTACAAAGCCGGCTTGCCGCGACATCTCTGAGGTCCATTGGAGAGCAGCGTGTTTGTATTTTCTACTGGAAAAAAAAAGAAAAAGACAGAGAGATATAAATGAAACAGCGAAGGTAAAAGAGACAGAGAGATGTGAGGGAGGTCACACAGCAAGTGGCCTTTTTATATTCTGACTTTATTTTTTCACGGAGTCCCCAGTCATCCAACAGCTCCAGCTAAGCATTTCTGCTTTGCTCTTCCTACACGGTTCACAGTTCACTCTTTATCCTTGGCTGAATCAAAAGTCTGTCCAACGCCTCCGACTTGTACCGAGTCCAGCAGCTGAGACTTTAACCAGATCTGGCATCCCTTTACTCATAACTGTTTAGATTCAGAATTTAGTACAATTTTGTTCATCACTTTCAAAGCTGACATCCATAATGTTGCATAAGCAGTTTGGCTCAGGGATGGCAATGTGGGTCTGTCGGTCGTTCTGACACTTTGGCCCAGACTGAAATGTCTCAACAACTATTTGATGAACTGCCATGAAATGTTGTGCAGACATTCACTGTAGTAGATGTCACCGAAGTCCACTGACTTTGGTGACATCCTGACTTTTCCTCTTGTGTCACCGTAAGGATGACAGTTTTGACTTTTTGTGAATGTCTCAACAATTACTGGATGGATTGTAATGAAATTTGGTTCAGACATTCATGGCTCCCTCAAGATACATTTTAATGACTTTGGTGTTTGTCAGTTTGTCCAATATTTTAAGTAATGATGGAGTAGATCTACACAGACTGAAAGCAGAACGAGTCAAAGTGCAACCAAGTCTTGCTCACAATACAAATGTATTCAGGCTACTTGCTCTACATGATTAACATCATTCCACTGATGTTTAAGCACATGCCAGATAACGGTTTCCAAGTCCAACATACCAACATTTGGTTTTGCTGCTGTCATCCTTACATTATTTTCTTTAAGAAGTTGGCATGGTAACAATACATTAGAATAGTTGTGTTTTCCTCCCAGCCTACAACATCTGATTTGAAGAAAACCCAACAAAAACATCGAGCTGGATGAAAGATGTTGATCAAATGTGTCTGTTTTGTCTTCACCCTCGCACATAAACTAAATTTGACAGGTCAGGGGCTTTTCCTATTCTACTCACAAAGAGAAAAAAAGTGGGTATCTGCATGTTTGCATGATCTAAGAATGCTTACGGGACTGCATGTAGTTATTTAGGGCATGCATATCCCAAGTGGCAGGGAGTGGATGTTTAAAGTGGGAACAAAGGCAGCCTAAGTGAGGGTTGTGACGGAGGAGCTTCTTTGTGGGAAGATGACAAGGAAAGACTAAAAATCCATCAAAACGCTGCGATCAGCTCCGCTGATCAAGGATCGTCTGATGAGGAAGTCAGCTTAATTGGGATACATCAATAAAAAGGCACCATATGCTCAAACGCAGACTATGAGGGATGAGCCTCATTAAAAACCATAGTGATACAAAACAAAACTATAGGGATCATAAAGAATAAAATAAGTGGGGTTAGGAGGAAAAGAGAAATGAGGACTTGGACGATATTTGTTGCTGAATGAATGTACACACGCCATCCATCTACAACCCCCACCCCAACACACACACAAACACCTAGCCAGACAAAGGAGAGGCAAGCTAATAAACACCATGTAATGTAGCAGGCTGAAGTTATAGATATAATTTACAATGCATTAGCCCATCACCCATTTGTGTGTGTATGTGAGTCTGGTTTGTCCCCAGGGGGGCTGAACACACACAGCAGGAGTCCCATCTGTTAGTGTTGTTGACAGCAGTGTGCGTGTGTGTGTATGGCCGCAGGGGGTGTGTAGGGTGGAAACATGACAGATCACAGCCCTAAATGACAGGGGGAAGAAACAAAATAGATGACACCATCTATTAGACAGTAATATATATTAATACCTACACACTGAAGCATGAGCACACACACACACACCCACACCCACCCCGCCTCATTAAAATCACTGAGCTCCATGTTCAAAACAAATACTACATGAAATACCACCACCCTGCATGCCCCAGAGGCAAGACATTTTTTAACAGAAATTACACAGAAAAACACAATCACTTGGGAGTCCTGGGCACAGTTTCCGTGAAAAGCAAAAGAAAGAAAAAAATAATTTGGTTCCCATCAGCATTAATTCTGTGCTACACTGCAACAGTTTTACTGAGGTGACTTTAAAATATAACAAATCCAAAAAATCTTAATTTAGAGCTGAGTTTGTTGCCAATGTCCCCATCTGCTTATAAATACTTTCACTGTTTTTCTAATGAAATTTTCTTCACTGTTTATACATACTGCACATATTACTGAATGCACTCACCGGGCTATATTTTATTCTCATGACAGCCTGATGTTGGCATGATGTGTGATCGAGTGCTGAGAGATTAGATCAGAGCTTGAGGTCTGCAC
Organism: Oplegnathus fasciatus; assembly: GCA_003416845.1. Lineage (NCBI taxonomy): Eukaryota > Metazoa > Chordata > Actinopteri > Centrarchiformes > Oplegnathidae > Oplegnathus > Oplegnathus fasciatus. The sequence continues at coordinate 238,002 of NTHP01000270.1, forward strand.
TTTCTGCACTGGCTGAGTGCCACTGGTCCACAAGCTTCACCACCAATTCTCCAGATGGCCAGCTTGCTATTAGCCCAAACAACGGCACTTTCACCAATAAACCCTTCACATAGCATGTAAATGTCAAACTTTGTATCTAATGCTTCATGTAGAGGGAAGTGCATGGGCTCTTAAGTGGGGATGAGAGTGCAGATAGATGCTCGCCCTCAAACTTTACAACCCCTCTGCACCCAGAGTTTTACAGTAACGCCGGCTAATGCGTGCACCCCTGTCCAGCTCCTCGGCTTCGGAGAGGGAGCTAAGAGCTGCCAGGAACAGTTTCATCGCCCCTTTCTCTCCTCGTTCCCAATGCCCAACTTCTCTGGCTCCTATTATCTCCGGGAAGCCGTTCAAAACTATCAAGTTACTTCTCATTGAGGGCCGGTAACAGTGCTGCGATGGGGGGTTAACATGCACTCACCCCTGAATCCAAACCAATAAAAACAACCCTCAGCGTCGTGCAGAGGGAGCTGCACGAGTGTTGGGGATGATGGGAGGAGAAGGAGAAGGAGGGGGTTGAGAGATTGAGGTGGTGTCCCTTTGCTGGGGACATTACTGGAGATGTTACGTGACTCATGAGGGATAACAGGATCATCAGATGCAGCTGCAGGAACGAGCTACGCACACGGCAGGAACCTTTAGTTGTAGTTGTAGACACACAGTATGAGATACACAACACTGAGAGGATGATATTTAGTACAGCACCCGGTGGTGTTGGCTATGATCTCTTAAGTGATAGATTCTCAACAATGAGGACACCAGGAATGTGCCGAATGCTCTAAGACAGGAGTTTTCAAAGACTGACAGTATGGGCCCCCCCTTGGACAAAACTGAAACAACCACACCCCCCTAAAACCACCAGATTATTCTTTGTCTTATTTTGATTTTGTGGATAATCATTCTCTAAGTTTTGGAACTACAGTTCCCATAAATTGGGGGCTTTGGGGGATGTAAGCAGTTAGTTAGCTAACTGTTGACTACAACTTCAGTCCCTTTTTTTAGCCTATATTTTTTTACATTTGGGCAAATTGACACCATTAGAAGTGTGCAGAATTATCTATTAGTAGTTCCCGTTTGCAATGTAATCATGGATGTACAGACAACTATCACTGGATTACTTTGATACTGAAAAAACTTAAAAACCTGATGATTTTCAGGCAAGTTCTTGTTGAGTTATAATGAGCATATTTTTTCTCTGATTTCTAAGAGGATTTATGGGCATTTATTTGTGATGGACATCAGCGGTAATGATCCTCAAGAAGTGTAAATCACAGTGAATCTAAAAATATGTGTATCATGTCTGTGTGTTCAGATTTGGCTGAGCTATGGCTCCAAGAAGGAGTACACATTTTGATGAAAATTGTGGCAATTACGCGCTAAGGGTTTTAAAGTACTTTAATTGCCTCCATGAGCTGTGTTTCACAGCCACTGCTGCAGCTCCAACTGCTGATCATGTTGATAAGCTGGCCAAACTACAATAAGTCGTTTCCTGTCGTTTTTAGAACGCCAGCATCCACCTGTCACTTTCACCTCACACTTTTTCTGCTCTAAGAAAACGACCTCAACAACGTCGATCCCATTTTCTCTTTCTAACCAGTCCTCAACAGTGCGACAGCCAACAGCGACAGACTAAACGACTGCTGGTGGGTGTATGAAAGACAACACACTCTTTCTCCTGATAAGACAGGAAATAAAAGCCCTAAGAGGTGAGCCCAGGGGAGGCTGGGAAGGGGCGTTTGAGGGCTGGGTTAGCAGATGAAAGCATTGCTGACGCTGGGTGATATGATGCGATCCTGCTACACAAAGCACTGGGGCTGTTAACCTAAACAGTTACATAACTGGTCCTCTGAAGACAAGTATTGCAAGCTACAGCTGGCACATAGGGGTCACTTGGGAGAACTTGTATAGCGCATGAGGCAGACCAGGAGATTTTTTGCACTTTCCACTCGAAACCAGTTGAGGACTTGGTGTCCTTTTATAGCAAGACTGAACACAATCCTGGCAACCAGAGATTTGTGAAGCTTTACACTGCCAATGAAATATTAGAGGAAATCAACAAAATCTGATCCTGAAGAGTTACTAATTAAAAAAACATCCATTTCCTCATTGGAGGACTCTAGTGTCAATGTCTGACAGCAAAAATAATCAAAGTCTCCGATCGTAACTGAGGTCACACAATCAATTAATGCTTACAGAGCAAAAATGTCTGTGACAACATGCCAAAGAAATCACACACTGGAGGCTTTTCTTTCCCTTGCAAACTTTGGGAGCTGATACTGATCAATTTTCCAAATTGCCTGCTCTGAGACATTTACAAATCCATTTGTGTTGCCAGTTTGACAGACAGGGGGAGTGTAACTCCGGCATTGTTGCCATTTAATGGAGGATTAGCAACATGACCTTGGAGATCAGAGGTTATCTGCTCGGGGGACGTCAGTTGGGTGAAGGGCTGGAAATAAATGGTGGTATTTTCCCCTGTGGACAAGCAAGTCAATCAAGCTAACATGAGTGTACTACTGTTTCCTTTCTCCTATGGTTTTCCTTCTCTGTGTAGGCTTCTGTGGGTGTGTGTGCTCACTGGTGGACATCCCAAAAAATATAGCTCCTGCGCATACAGGCATACCATTTACAGAAAATACTGCATCACAAGCCCTACAAGTTTCCTTGGTCACTATCAAATTAAAATCTCTGGCCTGAATCACAACATCTTCTGATGACAGAGGCGATCAACTTTCTCATCGGTAACAAAGCGAAGTAACAGCAGTGGGTAAAAAAAGAAAACTTCCAGCCCAATATGCCCTTTTACGGTCAGTCAGTATTCCACAAGCTTGTTAAATAAATCAGAGGGTCTCCAGAGAGGAAAGCAAAACATTGAAGGCTCCTTCTAAACTCAGCTTCACCAGGAAAGCAAACAGTTCGGGTCCAAGTGAAAGTCTCTTTAGGTATGCACCCTGGACTGTACAGCAGACTCATGTCGCTCAGGCTAATTCTTTGCAAAAATTGTATACTACTAGATCCATCTGACATGAGATATCTGCGTAAAGTGATGAAACATCAGTTCCACCATGTCTCTCAACCATACATAAACACTGCACGGATGGATAAAATACCCTTTACTCAGGATTTAATCATGTTTTAGTGACAATAAACCAAAACCAGACGGAAATCTGCATTCAACTTTGCTGGTAAAGTTTATCTTTCATGGATTATACGTCCCTCAAGATAGTTTAGATCAGCATCCATTTATGGTGTACTGTAGATATAGATTAATACACCAACTGTACACTGATTGATGGTGACAATATCCATAGCAAAAGTCACTTTGTTGTTTTCATTATTGATTAATCTATTGATTACTTTCTCGATGTATTGATTCATTGTTTTTGTCTATTAATGTCAGAAAATAGTGAAAAATGTCTGTTAGAATTTCCCACATCCCAAGGTGATGTCTTCAGTTATCTTCTTTTGTCTGACACACAGTCCAAAACCCAAAGATATTCAGTTACTATCATGTATCACAAAGAAAAGCATAAAATCTTCACATTTAAGAAGCTGAAACAAATCAAATACTTGGCATTTTTGCTTTAAAAATGACTAAAACGATTATTTGATTATCAAATTGCCAATTTTTTTCTGTCTATCGACTAATTAATTCAAGGGTTCAAGGGTTAATTTAATTGTCATTTTACAGCACAAGGTTGAATAAACGAAAAAAACAAAACAAGATAGAACAAACAAACAAAAAACAATTAATCGACTCATCGTTGCAGCTCTGCACAGTTGATAAAATCAGTGGAGATATTTTCTCTGTCAAAATCAATCACTTCTTTCTCTACCAGCTACACACCCACAATCCCAACAACCCCCTCTACAGCATAGTACACACTCACACACCATTCCCACCCTCTCAGAGTCTGGGAGAGAACATGCCATTCTCTCTCTCCATTTCTATCCCCCTATCTATTTTCCCCTTCTCACAGCGAGCCAGCAAACATGTGGCGTATTTATTTGTTTTTTTTGGCTGTTGTTGGCTGAAAGTGGATGTTCCCAGCAGCAGCAGCGTTTGTCTCTCTGACTGGCAGCCATACCAGAGAGGATGGGTTTTACTGTCATGTAAGATACAATGCTGAACCACTGTTGAACCATTGTGCCTTACGAGAAAAGATAGATTTTTCTTAATCCGCTCATAGACCAGCCAATCTTTCACCAAGAGACAACTGCTGACCCAATTAACCCAATCACACAGACTAAGAAAGATAAGGTTTAATTATTTTCTGCCGCACTAAACTCAGAAGCAAAGATTGACTGTTAACTTTCCACAGTTCAATCATCTCTATACAGATGTTTCTATTAGTTATTTTAGAAACATCCAAGGTCATAATAAGAATAAATCCAATGTCACGCTAAGATGCATGTGGATCTGATATGGTTGAACAAGTATGCCTTTGTGCTCCTCACTCACTCTCATTCCCATTTGCTGTTCAGAGGAAATCAGAGGCAACACTCAAGGACACAAACCATCAAACTGAATGAGAAAAAGTGGTGGTGACAAACAGGAAATGCTCAAATATGTCGTGGGTGGTTTTTTTTCCATTCAAAGACAGTTTGAAACACATACATCAGGAACTTCGATCTGAGGAAAAACAACATACCCACTCAAGAACACAAGATGTATAAGATATTTTTGAGATGCATCCTTTCCTTTAAAATGTAACGTTACGTGACTCATGATTCATGTTTGCCCCACTTTCCATGTCAGAAAAGAGATTTGTATTCCCAGTGCAACTTGTCACTGACACTGCTTTTACCTGCGACTACAAATGTTATTCTACGTGCCGCAGCAACAAACAAATCTTGAAATATTCTCACTGATTTATATCTTCTGTTAAGTTTGGAGAGTTAAAAAAGTATCAGGTTCAGAAATAACCTGCTACAAGTTCACCTCTGGCACTGACACACACGTCACTTGAGGAAAACACGAGGACATTAATTGATGACAAGAACAGCTAAAACCCTCAGAGTTGACCCAAACTCAAAATGCCGAAGCTCCACCGATTACAGAGGGGGTAACTGCAACAGCAGCAATTGGACTGAATTGCAGAGAAAATGACAGGAGTCAAGCTTCACTTGACCAAACTGATTTTCCAAAGAAGTTCTGGAAAAATGGAAACATGACTCCTCTGTAGGCTGCACAGCAAAACCTAAACAATGATACAGAGTGGAGAACAGCATTTTGCCATAATACTGAGAAACCACAGATTCCACTGTGTAGGCAGGATCTAGTTAACGTGACTGAAAGAGATTTTTATAGGAACGTTTCTCACAAGACGACAGGGGAAATCCCCCTTAAATAAACTCTCTTTCAGACTATTAATCCAACCAGCATCATTAGAAGCCACCATGACAAAACCACTCTGTGTTGTTGAGGAGGCTAGACAGCGAATTAAAATGAGTCACATGTTGAGAAATGTCCCCAAGAGGATACAGACGTCTCGCTTTGTGTACGGTTTGTTCCTGTGATGGCCTGTCAGCAGCTGTCCTCTTACCTGGACTTGCCCTTTTCCCATGATCTTGTCCACAATCTCGTTGTCGTCCTTGTTGAGCATGCTTTTGTCGTAACACTTCTCGTAGCACAGGATCCGCAGGTACTGGGAGCCCTCCAACTCAATCTCAAACTCCTGTTAAATGACACAGATATGGAAAGGGAGAATAAAATATTTGCTATTGCATAGCGACAATAATGTACAGTGAAAGAGATGTCTTGGTAACTGACTTCGTTCCACTGTGGCTCTGTGGTGTCTCTGAAGACACGGGTCTTGGCCTTGCTGACAAAGTATCCATACGAGTCCACTTCAAGGGTGCAGTATAGATCTAGGAGGAAACACAGAAGGTAGACAGATCCATCAAGAAAACTGGATCCTTGTAGACCACTGAAAAGCACTGATTAAACATTTAGGTTTCTTGACTGCTTTGTATGAGATATCCTGTGTGTGTTTAAAAAACAAATACTGTGTAACATTGTGGAGTCAAATTACATGCCTCTGTTAATCACATTTTTATCATCCTGTAGTAAAAGTACAGCCATTAAATAGTTATTACAGCCATTAAAACAGACTTTTAGTGGGCAATGATGTAACTGTATGGAGATAATGTCTTAAAGGTGAACATAATTACAATAGTATTTCTTGTTAATTAGTTTCTCTACATTCAAGTCTTGTTTTAATATTATTCAATACTCGCGTAGGGCTCCAGCTAAGAATTATATTCATTATTAAATAAGCTACTGAATATTTTCCCAATTAATCAATTAATTCTGTGGTCTATAAAATGTCAGCAAATAGCAAAAAAATGTCCACCACAAGTTTCCAGAGCCCACGATGAGGACTTATAATGTCCAAAAGGATATTCAATATTATTATATTCATAGAAGACAAAATAGAAAATATTCACATTTAAGAAGCTGGAATGAGTGATGTTTTTCTATTTTTGCTTAAAAAACAACAACTTATACAATGAATCTATTATCGACTAATCATTTCAGCTCTACTCATGTATCTTATAAATTCACTATCTAGAGAATGGCACATCCCATTGAGTGAAAGTCCTTCTGTGCTGCACTTGCCAAAGCTGGATCAATATCTGCAGTGCAAAGGCAACATTTCACTGACGTCACTTTGTAGCGTGTCTCCATGAAAGCTCAGCAGCAGTCACAATCATACAAGTAAAATCTAAATATAAAACACACAAGGAATACAATTCCTTATTCAAAAGTGTCACCTGAATCCATTTTCAAGTAGAAATGTTTGAAAGCAGAAGGTTTTCACAATGACAGTGAGTGAGTATTTAATTCTGGTATCAGATTTGTAATGAATGTACATTTTAAAGATAAAAAATGTAACATTCCACCAAAGTGAAATGGTCCTTTAAATTGTCGATATGTTGTAGTTTGTCAGCTGACAGACATCAATCTCCTGCCTGTGTACACATTCAGGACCAGCAAGCCGTCGCTCCCCCGGGATCAGCTCACACTCAGTTCTTACACGGAGCAATTAAGTCTGTTAATGTGTTTCTTTAAATGCTGCTGTAGCAGTTCCTGCAGACCTCGCTACCGGCTGTCTGTAAAGTGTCTATAGTACGTCCTGCAGCCTGGACCTGGTCCCTGGGGTTAACCTCCATCTGACAGCATGATGGATAGATGTACTGCTCGACCTTTCACCGGGAGAGTCGCCAAGATTGAGCGAGGGAGCCGGAGACAGAAGCAGGGGGAGCTGGTTGAATCTCATATGCATATAAAACACACACTTGCAGGATGACAGAGAAAATGTTTACACTGCAACATCAAAAGTGACGGCATCATCGAATACAACAGCCTGACCTGTGCCTCATGGAGAGATACAAAGCATACCACCTGGGTGAGCTATGACTGACTGGAGCAAACATAAACATGTGTAGCCGTATAACTATCCCTAACAGGTCTGGACAGTATGATGGACTCTCATTCCATCTGGCTTCATCCCTTCTTTGTTTGTTTTCTCAGCGTCCTGAAAGGCTCTGGCATAATTACACCCAATGAGGAAGAGATTAGCGGCGGTGGTATGAGGGAAGTTCAGCGGAAAGGAATTCAGTGTGAGCATCTGGGGGGTATTTATGAAATGAAGCAGCTATCGTACACTTCCGCTACATACAGGAGCTCCGTCACCTGTCAGAGTCTGCCTCAGTGAGGAGATGGGGAGACATTTTTGAAGTAAAAAAAGCTAGTTTATACTTTAGTTGAAATTCAGGGTGGCACTTTTTTAGGACTACAAAAACAGCTGTTGGTTGTGTTCAATTGAGAAAAAAAGTAGTGAGGGCATTTGTTTTAGACCGTGAAGAAGAGGAGAGTGTATTCCTAATCCTGAGCAGCTCCCAGTTTTCTCTGGAAGTTGATTTCCTCTCCATCTGAAATGGGTTTATGTGCCCAGACCTAAAATTTAAACAGGGCCAGGGAGAGCATATTTAGAGAGGTCTTTTTGTGTCCTCGCAGTGGATCCAGGAGGGCTTTGAGAAGTAGGACAGACTAAAAGAGGCTTGGAACTCCATGAGTTTTCATTTTCCTGGCAGGTCACCATCAGGCTCAGTGTATGAGGGGGATAAATTGGTCAGCATGGGGTCTGTGACCCCTAAATACAGGGGTTAATGGATACCATCCTTTTCCATCTCACTTAACTGAGGCCTGCAGCCCTTGTGGTGTATGTGTGTTCTTATACAGGAGGCTAATCTTTGCCCGAGGCTGTGTTGAATCCTCGGTCAAACTGCGGGTTCACAGAATTAGGAGACACGTGATAATCAGCTAAACTAATCAGTGTCTCTACAGCTATGAGTCCCAGCCACCAGAACGGTTAACTGTCCGTATGTTTGGCTTGAAGGCTTCAGGAGAAGATATTCTTCGAAGAGAACAAAATGAGGGGGGAACAGGAATAATCGAATTGTTTTCATAGAATCCAGAAGGACAAAACTAATAAAAGCATGGCAAACAATGAATGGGAATGCATGCAGCCATGGCTGGATTCGATTACACGCAGAAATCACAAGAGTCATGAGAACATGTGAGCACTTACGGCGGGGTTTTTTTGCCTTTCATTTTTACGGGAACAGTGGCGAGTGATGAAAAGTTTGGTTCTGATTCAAGCATAAAAAGCACTGTTAGTTTGTTTTAGAACTTTCTTTTGTCTGGTAGCAACTGCACTATTATTCCATTATTAGTTATACTATATATCAAATATGAATTAAGTTTAATCCATTTACGTATTGTTGGACAAGCTTGTGCAACTAACTGCCTTTTACTGCAGTTGTACTCATTTAAAATGGCTGTGTTTTCTCCGTTATCTGTACACACTCTTCCTTTGTAGGATGGGCAACTGTAATCTTACAGTTGCAGCAGCTGTTGAATATAGAGGGAACAATGCACAGTGTCACTTGCTGACACTCACATGTACATGAAAATAGACCAAGAACAAAGTGAACATGTTTTGCACCTCTCTACTAGGTCATGCTTTCCACTGACTTTTTTTTCCCTAACAGAGTTTTTTGGGAGATGCTCAACTTCCAGCTCCTTCCTCTGTGACCCAGTTTGACTACTTTGCCCTGGGCTGAATTTAAAGCCCTTTCCCATTGGGGGGAGATTGTTGTGACATAAATAACACAGTAAGCTCCAATAAAATATTCTAGTACATGATGATTTTTCAATCAAAAAAGGAACAAAAAGAGGCTGTTGATGATTACAGGTCTACTTAACAACCTGAACCAATGAATAATGACTGCTATTTCCAGTCATTACACATTTCAATTCTGATATGATAATAATTACCATATGCATCAACAGAAAGCAAATAAAAAACACTATTATGCAAAAGAGCGGCAAATTGCTTCAAAATCCTTGTACAGAACACACGGCTTGCAACACAAAGAGAAATGCCTTAAGCAGAGACAGTGAAGGAGACTTCAATAATGCCACTGAAACCACATCGAACCTCTAACACACACAGGCTTAATTACACAACAACAACGGCAACATCGCCACACAATATCTACATAAAAAGGCAAATTGGATCCCATCATTAAGATACATCTGAAGGAAACAGTGTAATTTTAGCAATTTGTGGTATTGGAGGGAACTATACAGGAAACTCTGTGATCTGGTCTTTTTTCAAAACATCTGTATGTGAGAAAAAGAAGAAATTCTGCCAGCGCTGGACGGGTTTCATAATGAAGACTCTACAGGTATATTAAAAAATACTGCAAATATCCATCTATTTCTGAAATAGAGCACACTCATGACACAAACTGTCATGTTGCCTTTAACCTTCCATGCGATTAGAAGTCAGGTACTTCAATGGAAAATGTTTATAGGACACTGAGGAAAAGATATTTGTCAAAATACGGTGTTTGATCTTGATATGTGCATCAAGGCCAAGGCCTGTGAACCAACTTCAAAAACCACATGATGCAGTGTGACTACGATACAAGACAATTATCAGAAAAATGTACATGTAGTCAGAGGGTAAATGTAAAAAGTATTAATAAAATGTATCAATTGCATGAAACAGTAAAAGCGTCAATACAACAACGACAACTCTTTACACTTCACAACAAATGTTTAACTGATGATGAACAGCTGTAGTGGTAAATAAATCGTTGGGTAAAGTTGATCATTTCAGCATCATGGGTGCAGCCAGTATACTCCCACATATAAACACACAACTACCTCCCCCACCCACCCACCCACCCACCCACACCCACACACACACACACACACACACACACACACACATATATAAATAAAGTCAGATAAAGCAGATTTCTAACCTAAAAACACAGGTGTTTGGTGGCAGCGGTGGTGCACTGTGGGAGCAGCTGGTATGTGACTCAATATTACAGACAGTTGTGAACACAGCTGAATAAAAACACTGAACGATGTAGAGTCGTGGTGTGTAAACTGAACTGAAGCATATATCAGAATTAATTATGGCAATTCTGAACCAACTTTTTCCTTTGATCCTAAAGCTTAAGATGAACATATGGGCTGATAATCAAACTTATGGTCTTTTATTTATAAGATTATAATTTCATGCAGCTAAATACTGTGGGATGTCCATGCTGTCTGGCTGCCTCTGTCCTGGACTGCTGGATTCAGTGCAGAGGAGGATTTGTTTACTTCCTTCACCTGGCACGAGTGGGTGGTGTGAGCGATCCCAGAAATTACAAAGCAAAAAGTGCGAGAAAGGATTCTAACTTGTGTAAACTCTGCATAAACAACCCCAGTGGATGAATGCTATTTCAGATTTTAAGTGTTGGGTAAACAGCATTGCAGTATGTGCATTCGCTCTCCGCTACAACCCTGATAATTACATTTTGTTAACTTCTGACCCCCCTTTAGAGGGACATTTTATTCTATTTTGACAAATTATTACACCATCTACAAAGCTTCCATTAAACAGAACGCTTCTGTAATGGCCATCATCATCATCACCACCAGAGTAACCCTTAACAATAACAACAACACATCATCTACCCCACACTACCTACATGGCTGGCATGCCCCACCCTGGCTGTATATGCTTCACTAGTCACACTGACATCAAACTGTATCAGTGAAACTACCCAACTTCCCTCTACACACACACATACACACACATACACACACATACACACACATACACACATTCTTCATTTTTAAACCCTTCAGCTCTCCGCACTCCATCGAGGATCAAACAGGCTTTCAGAAGAGAGAGCTTTCCAATCCATTACCCGGGAAATTCTAGCGGGCCTGCTTTCACATACTAAAGGCTGTCATGGTAACTGAGGAACTCATATTTCTTCATCTCTGTCTCTTTTCCAGATATTTGATATTTGAACTGGTGCTTGTGCAACAGGGCACAAAGTGTACCGCAGCACCAGCTGTCCACTACTGACACATCTGAAGCTGCACGGTGCTGCCAACATCAGACTCGGCTGATAATAAACACACACACACACACACACACACACACACACAGATGTATCTGCACACATCGTTATACAAAGGAACATTTGTGTAAGGTAGGCAATATCAGAGACAACTGGCATTATGTCTGCCAGCAGTTCAGTTTCAAAATTGTCCTTGCTTACAGTACTGTGCATGCTTTTAAACATTCTTTCTCTTTCCTTTTTATGTGCCGTGAGTGTTTCTGTGTCATTTGTGATGTCTGCTAAATGAAAACAACCACACAAATTCCACTGTGGCTTCCACTTCTCCTCTGATACTCTTTCTGAGACTCTCTCTCCAGTCCTCTATACTTTATCCTCCATCCATCTGGATATCTCTGCATTGGGCCATGGCAGGATGGGAACTGCATGTGCAGACTGCAGTGATTGACTGGATCATGTGTTTTGCTGGCAGACACGTACATGCACAGCAGCTATGTGTGAGGGGATGCTGAGCCCGAGTGTGTGCACAAGTGTGTTACCAAAAAAGAAAAATGCTGTTTCTGGCCGACTTACTGGCTGACTCCTTGAATCCTTTGGCAGAGTGGACGATCACATGCAGAAAGCCGTACAGGCCAGGAGTCTCCTCATCTGGAAAACAAGCACACAGAGCAGTTAGTCCAGTTCCTAGTGTAAACATGGTGACATACTGTATTTAAAAGGCATTCAGAAAGGGAGTTTGTGTACATAAAACAGTCGCAAAGATAAAAAGTCATTGCAAATTATGACTTGAAAGCCACTCCTGCATCCTGTGTGTATCTCCACATCAACATCATGCAGATGAGAGACGGATAGAAACAGAAAGAAAAATCACCCACTGAGCACTACTGTTGATGTCATTCCTGCTGCAGATCTCATGCGCCGTGGAAATACTCATACACCTAGAAAACTCTTAATGTGTTTTAAGCATTATGTTTTTAGATTTTATCATTTTAATTTGCATGTTTCGACACAGTTGTTTGAAAATATTTTCACCCTCCCTCAGGGTCTTTATGCAGGTTGATGTCTAGTATCATATTCTGTTACACAGTGTAACATATCACACTGTGGTCTATGACGTCTCTATGGCCGTCATGTCACCTTGACCACCTTTCACAGTAGTCATGGACCGTTTTGCTGTGTCACTGGCAGCTGTACTATTAATATTTTCTAATTGTTTCGGTTCCTCTAATACCGCTACATTTGTCTGCTCATTTCTGAAAGCAGGACCCGGAGCCCCGCAGTGTGCAAGTCTTTTTTTACTCTTTGGTAAAAAAATTTGTGAATGAAACCTGACCACAAATGCAGCAGAGCAGTCAGCCTTATATGCCCAAATGGCCTTAATCTCACGAACGTGCACCTCCTCAGGAACAGTTGGCATTCATCAGGCTGAAACTAGTGATTTACGACAAGTTACGTGCAGTTACGAGAGTTTGGTGAACTTGAAACACTCGCACGAGCAACCTTCACAGAAAAACTTCAAAGAGATTTAGGATAAGAATTTGAAAATGTTCTCACATGAGTGTCTAGACACCACCTTAACTTTCACTTTTAAACTCTGTGTAGTCTAATTTTCGCCTCAATGTCTACAAACATTTAGAAGTCTTTACAACGGCTAATCTCACCCCTTCCAACACCCAGTTGCCAATTCATGTTTGAGAAGAGACACATTCAACTTCAGATGACATTAGCCAAGACTTGAAAACGATACATCAGAATATGGCTGAGAGAAATAACTTATTTGAGGACCTAAGTGAAAATGAACTGTTATTACAACCTTTCGTCAGATCGGTATCAGACCTCACATCAACAAGCATTCTTCTTCTTCTGCTATAACAACTGAGCTGGCTGCCGAGTGGGTGGACGTTTGCTGGGTGGCCTGATATACCCCCTGCCCCGCCGCCAGACACATGAAGGGGATACACTCTTGCTTTGGTTGAGGCCTGTGAAGCCTGGCTGTTTCCTGGTAAATAAACTACGATGGAGGGCTGCAGGACTGTTTGGAGCTCAACTGTAGGCGGCTGAGAGGAGAGAAGGGAGCAGTCAGCTCCCCGGGGTTAAACTTGAGTCTGTGTGTGTTGTACAAAAGCGACAGCGGAGTTTCTCAGGGAGAGGGTTCAAGGGTTCGGCTTCAAGGTGGCCTACGTGCTGCTTTTAGAGCGAAATTGAGATCTGTTTATTTCAATTATAATCTAACTTGAACAATAAACTGAAAATCCATTAACTAATATGTGATAATTGATAACTATCCTATTAAAGGAGTCAAACGAAAGTGTGAATATTCAAGGGGCTCTGCAATATCATCCATCCTCTTAGTTATGGGAAACATTCCTTCGCCAGCTGGACTCCATTTAAACCTCTACTGTGCTCCCTGCATCACATGTCACCGAGGTGTGTGTGTGTCTGTGTGTGTCTGTGTGTGTGCTTATGATGTAGCGCTCCCACACAGGGATATTACCACCCTGGAAAAAAAAGGAAAATATCAACAAACTGAAGCACAATGACGGATGCAGAAAGGTGAGGGTTTAATCAGATCAGCCCAGCGAGTTAACATGTAAGTAAAAACCTCCTGGAGTCCGCCAAAGCAGTTAACATTATCAACCAAACTATTCTAATAATGAGCTTTAAACTTTTGAGACCAGAGACTTTTGAGAGAAACATTGTGGACACAGAGAAGCTCATGGTGAGAGGACAGAAAATAAATCAAATAAATTCTGCTATTCAAAAAATGTCAAGGAAATTCAGATCAGATCTTATTTGGAGAAAATCAATGAATAAAAAGAAATCTGAAATCTGTTTTTACAGCTAAAAACCCAAAAAGCTCTGAACAGTTAATTAAAACTTGAAGGAGACACAAAAGTGCGTTTGAATAACCTCCCATCATGACCTTCACGTGAAATATCAATCCTTACAGACTCTTTTATCTCTCTTTTAACTCTTTTAACATGTTATTTCATGTTCCACGAAAAAAGTTATTGGAGTATTCAGATGAGCTGAATGAATGAATGGTTGATTGATTGAAAAGCCTAAATAAGCTTTGTTCACACTGTCATGTCAGAAAGCTTGCTTGGTGAAATGCTGGTTTAATTAAACCGTGTGGAGAGTATGTAAACTATAACTAACTATAATCTGAAACATTTACATGTAAATAAATTGTAACTTGATATAATGTTTTGAATAACTAAAGGAGGAACTGGGTAATTCGCCTGAGCTCAAAAGAAAAAACGCACCTATCTCCTTCAAATGAAAAAAGTCGCAGTACTACTGACATCTGAAAAAGTTCAGTGCAGAGACACTCCAGCAGTGACTTCTTGTTTCCCTCGAGTTCACCAGAATGCAAAATTAAAACAAAAAGCAAGAATCTCTATGATCACCACTTTAAAGGTATTGGATGTCAAAATAATGGCTCACTTGCATAGAGGTACCATTGTAAAAGAAGCAAACATCTTTTTTTCAGTATGATGCGAGAAAGATTAAGACAGTGTGCCTTTCAGTGTCTTGAAAGCTCTCTGTCAGCTCTATGGTTATGTATTGTGTGTGCATGTAAAAGCAGAGACCCTCATGCCATTTGGGGGGATCAGAGTAGGCTGGCCAGATGGCTTTAATGTCACCACCAGCCGCTGAACGCGGTGCAACGTGGAGATCTGGAGCAAAAACAAACATATAGGAGCGGAGAGCTCAGCGCGGCCCACCGCCGACACACTGCGTGGCATTGACTGCTACGAGCTAGATGAGAAACATATTGTAACCTAGATTCTCTCCTGCAAGGCCCCCCTCTTTCATTATGTGGCTTTTTTGTGCTGAGAGTGTAATAGGCGCTTTTGTGTCAATTTAAACTCAAAGCAGAGAGGACTGGAAGGAGCAATGGGAGACGATGTGTGTTTGTGATTGTGGGGAAAAAAGGAGAAAGCAAGAGGAACATACAAAGCATCCAAAAATAAGAGGACAAGAATAAAGAGGATATTGTGTGCGAGTGTTTCTTACCGTCCTTGTTACTGGTGACAGGAATGTTGTGGACAGTTCGGAGTTTGAAACAGGAGCTGGTCAGGACCTGGAGCTCGACAGAACTTAACACACATGCCTGGAGATCTGGAAAACACACAGCAACCACACAGTCAAACTTTCACTTTCCGGTGGTAGAGTGTATAAAAAGTGGTTTTAAACCACTTTGAGACGAAGCACACAATGTTCTCCAAGGACAGAAACAGTCAATAGAACAATTAATTTCATGTTACCTTTCTTCTGGAGTTTCTGGATGCTTTCCCTCCACTCTGACCTCTCATAGTCAGAGGAGAGGAGGAACAGGTAGCTCTGGATACACACAGAAAAATCACTGTTAAACACATCAAAGACATCACCCCTGCACTAAAGTCATTATTAAAAAAGAGCAGGACATTTAATAAGAGTAGTGCAGATTTTATACTGAAATTAGAAAGTGGAAATGTATCTAAAAAAACACAAGAAAAACTATGATGTGAAATGATCTCATGCCATCACAAGATTTTTGTTTTGGAAATCTAAATCTAATCCAACTCCAAATCCTACCTGTCACTCTTTAGAAAGAAACACGTCTCCCTCTAGTGGTGAGACCTGAGCGTTGCAGCTACATGGATGCAGAGAGTGAAAGGATGGGACAAACAGATTACCTTTCCGTGTTTGTTGTGGATGCGGAAGGGGATGGTGGGGGAGTGCAGGAGCAGCCACGACTCCTGCTCATTCATCTTCTTCCTCAGACGCTCCACGCGACTCTGACCCTTCGGTGCTTTCTAAACACACATACATAAACAGTCAAATCTGAACCCACAGACATGGCACACATATGTTTTAAATTCAATGTGTCTTACACTTTCTGTGAATATCCCTGTCTACCTATGTCCATCACAAATAAAAATCCACAAATCCGCTTCGAAATCACAGAAAAAAGATGTTCCAAATAACTCCAGAACTTGCCTGAGAATCATCACGTTTTTAAGTTTTCTTCAGTATCAAAGTAATCCAGTGATAGTTGTCTGTAGTACCATGTGTACACTGCAGACAGGAACTGCTAATAGCTAATTTGGCATACTTTTAATGGTTCCAATTTGCCACATGTAAACGTAAATGTGATTGTAAGGTGAATCAAATGTTTGTGCATCCACACCTGCGGTTTGTTGGATCCTGGATGATAAAAGACACACTGAAATGAAATCAAACTTTAAGCTGTTTAATATGAGGGAGTAGTACACTGAATATACGTGAGTATATTCTGAGATAAAACGGTGGCGTAGAACAAAAGGATTCATGACTACTGTGTCATTAATGTTCTTATCTTTGGATCAGCTTGTCAAAATCTTTGCTACTTTCCAGGAAACACTACAGATAAGCCCCTGAAAGTGAGCAGCATGCTCTGAGAGTCTTGATATATAATTCAAGGATCTCAGCTTCTTGTCAGTATTGGAGGAAAACAAATACACACATCCTCCCAGCCCTCACCAGGAAGCCGTGAGTCAGAGCCTGGATACAATCAGCTGAATCTCTCGCTGCTCCGGCCTCCTCTGACTCAAAATACCAGCCGCAGTCACTCGCTGTGCCCCGAGTGGGCGAGTTTAACACTGCGAGAGGGGAATAACAGGAACTCTCTGCTCCTCAAGCCGCCAGTGTGTCTCAGCCAGGGGCGCGGGGGTATATTACTGTTCATACTTGTAACTGATGGAGGCTTATAGCATCTTTTTCAACCTCTGTCACTAACCGATTGTTTCAGCACTGATAAGAATAGACAGGAAAGGCTGATGCAATGGTAAACATTTGCCAGTATAAGTGTGACACATGTAAGAAAAAGGTACGTTTTTGTTTTGAGTTTCACATTTTTTCCCAGTCTGAGGATCTATATTACACATGTTTGTCTACTAACAATTGCAGGAGTTTCCCTACCTTACCTTGACCCTGTCCAAGACAAACAAAGGTGTGGGTGAGAAGTACTAAGTTAAAAGGAAGGTACAGTGCTTCCAGTAAGGAATTACTGACATGGAGGAGTCCTCCATGAAAATCTGCATATGCCATGATGAATAAATAGATGCCTATCAAAGTTCCACTGGACACATCGCTCTAAACTCCCCTCCTGAGTCACTTGTATGTGTTTGTGTTTCTTATAATAGTAAGAACCCAGCTAATGATTCATTTTAAGGAACCCTGGAAGGTCCTGCTCAAAGAAGAGAGGTTTCTGGGACCATTTTTTTTAAAACAACTAACTTTCCCATATCACGTGTGCCTTTGCACCAAATGTTTCATATGTTTCTCTACATGTACCAACGTATACAATAACAGCTTCCTTTTCTTGTTCGTCTGTCCTCTGAGTGAACACTGTGTCCGTCTTAGATGTTATTAAATCTAGGTTTTAGATCCCAGTCAGTCCCAGTAGGTTTAACTGTCGGTTATCAACACACATAGTGAAACGTGGTAGAATTCATGTTAGAGGATACTTCGACCTATCATTAGGCCGTGCAGTGGGTGTCAGGCTGTGCTGCCATAAATCCACTGAGCCTTAGGCCAAACTACATTGGCTGGCCATGGCCCGCTCAGTAGTCCAGCCGCCAACCCTGCTTATCTAGCTCCGCTGGTCTTAAAAATAGCCACAACTTATCAACCCCTCTGGTATGAGAAACTTGAATCATGCCCCTTTGACCTGTCTTCCTGAAGAAAAAATAAAATGATTTATCCAGTCCCTGTACAGTACGACCACAGTGTGGTACTTTTGTTGAGTAGTTCCTGTTTACATACTTAAATGGAATTTCAGTCACAGTGAAAAA
>NTHP01000270.1:256318-280928 GCA_003416845.1 Oplegnathus fasciatus
AAAAAAAAAAAAAAGAGTATAACCATATATTTTATGTATTTACAGATCCCACCGGCACGTTTTACTTTAGAGGTTTTCTGAATGGGCTCCAAACCCTACACTTGCTTCTTTCTTTTGCATTAATACAGATTAACAGTGGTTTTATTCCCTCGCCTCAGTGTTACACTCACGCTTACTGGCTATGCCATTCTAAGCCACAGGAATACATTGGATTTGGCAGTATTACCTTCTCTTTCTGTATCTCACTCTTTAAGACTGAGATCTTGATCTTCATCTCCTCAATCTCGTGCTCGGGCAGGACTTGGATACTGGGGCAGGAGTCGGAGTCGTCCAGGGTCTGGAAAGTCAAGTCCGCCAGAGGGATGTACCACTTGCACTCATACTGCTGATGGCGACTGCAGATGTACAGAGAGGGAAAGGATGGAGGGATCCAGGAATAAAGGGATTCAGAAGGAAAATATGAAACACAGTTAGTCAAAGAATCATACAATAAATCCTTGCTCTTTTTTTAGAGTCACCAAATCAGTTGAGGACACACAAATCTAGAAAGATCTACAGAACTAAGGCAGTAAAAAATCACATCACTGTATCAGTGAATTCATGGAAAATTACCAAACAAATGAAGTCCATCCAGATGGCTGTTTTCATGAAAAATGTAAATGATGCGCTAATATAGATGTCATGTTTTATGGAAGCTTTGAAATGCCATAATTAATATATATATATATGGTCCAATTTTGACAAAGCATTCCTAGTGAGAGATGATTTCATCTGTAACTGTGCTCATCATCACAATAAAAAAGTTAAACATTTACAGTTCTATCCAAAAAAAGAAAAAGACATCCGGCCAGCCATACAAATGACACAAATTGTCCAGTTGAGAGCATCAGACTTTACTAATAACTGTATTACTTTTTCATTCAAACGCCTGCTAGTTTGCCCTCAGGACTAATTTGACCTGCACAGATCAAAATAAGGAATACTTTTCAGCCCATTCATGTAGTCTCAAAGCTAGATTAATGAAAATGATGCACGCTCAGCACAGTGCTACTTCCACCAGGGCTGAGAAGACTGATTTGCATCGTCACTAATGAGGCTTTCATTAGCATTCCTGGGCGCTGCACAGGCAACTCATTACCAGTGCGACACCTTCATCAGAAGGCCAATTTGAGCAGCTTGATAATGAGAATTCATACTGGAAACAAAATTCTCATGTGTTACCACTAAAATTTAAGAGCAGCGGTAGTTTAAAACAGATTATTGCACATTTCTGATGCCCATACACAGGATGGTTTAAGAAGGAAAAAGGTGTATTTTCTGGATCACACCAATTAGAGGAACACAGATGTAAAATTACACAAAACAAATGGTCTGAATTTCACTGTCAGTAAATTATCTTGAGGTCTTCTGGTTTGTGCGAAAACTATTCAATATTGCAAATGTTGATGAAACTACAATATATCCTACCAAGGACAGGACAAACAGGAATTTATTTCATAAATGCGTTTCAACTTGGACTTTAAAGTTCAGCCACAGCAAAAACAACAACCAACTCACTTTTGGTATGTGTAGTTTGGCCTTCCATTCAAAGCTTATTCACAGATGTCAGCAGCAGAGGAAAGATGGGCTATTTGTTTCTTTATCATCCAAGTACATTCATTTCCCCCTTTGAAGCCAATCCCGAGCCTCTGATCTCGCCCCCCTCCACCTCCACCCCCCTCCATTATCAAACCCTTTGTGTCTCAATGCTCTCAGGTCTTTTGGGAAATCTCTTTGTTTTACAGACCATCCATTCATTTTCTTTCTAGTGCACTCCTACTGTAGCACTGCTCACAGCGGATCCAGTCACACTTAAACACACCCTGCAGATATTGCACATAAATGCACAAATAAAAGGGTGGGGCTCAGTTAGATATACTCTAAGTGAATAGAATATAAATAGATCATCACGTCCAATCTCCTAGCCCTTCAGGAAGAGTAGCAACGGTGGAATATGCTTAAAGAAAACAATAAAATATGTATTCAGTGGCAGCAGAGTCAATATGAATATGACTAATTCCAAAATAATAGAACTGAGATAATTATAGGATACAAAGGGATTAACTGACTTAACCCAAGGTGATTGAGTTTCTGGATGGTTGCTCTGCTCAAACTGTGTGTGCGTGTGTGGTTAGCCTGTAGGCGGCAAGCCGAGATAACATTCCAGACCATAATAGTCTTCTTTTTTTTTTTTACAGGTCTGGTAGTTATGGCAACGCTATGTGTTCCTGCAAGGCTGCAAATGACACAGACAAACGGTGAATGTCAACCAAAATAAGATCCAATCAGACTAACAGCAGCCGCCATGCTGACAAAGCGAGCGACACGCAACCCCGTGAATGTGACAGCTTAATCTATGGACACGTGTCATGCCTTAAGATGTAGCATCACACACAAACACAATCACTCTGTTTGTGTCACCTCTCTTTACAGCTCAACTGATTACTTCCTGAAACACACAACCTTCTGCTTGTGCTTATACATTTTTCTGAATAACACCTTCATCCTCGCTCTATTCACCGTCTCTATTTGCTACTCTCCTCCACTCTCCAAAATACCAGAGGCAAAATGCCTGCTGGTCTTTCTCTTTGTTAGTGAGGCTACAAAAAGCCCTCCTGCTGCTTTGCAGAGACAGGAACAGACAGGATATTTTGTAAGGTGCCGGTGTCATCCTTTCTGTTTCACTGTCGGGGGCTGACGTGCTGATGTGGAAGGCAAAATGAATGACATAATCGTAAAAGAGTGGATATTTAAAAGGTGCACATTCAAATGCCTGTATGTGGTAAATACGCTGTTTTGGTACTCTGGATGAGGAGGAAAAGGTTAAGTGGACTCACCCCACAGCCGTCTTCTTCATCTTGGCACAGAGCAGCAGATCGGTGAAGAGGAAGACGTGCCGTACCTTCCTGGAGCTTTCCGACACCTCCACCAGGAAGCCATCCTTCACCAGCTGACGGGCCTGAAAGAACACCTGATGTGACTTCTTGTTGTGCCACCAACGCATAAACAATGCTGATAAACTAGACACTACACGGGTTGAACAATGTTGAGTTTTGGCAACGATTGAGAGAAAAGAGCGAGCATTTTGTAGTTCTATCCACTTGGATTTAAACCTTGTTGACCTTGTTCAAATTATGGCTGCAACAAGTTCAAGGAAAAATTAGCAAAACACACCAACTAAAATCACAACACCGCCTCCCAATCAGCTCTACAGTCACTTTTAAAATGTACGTATTAGTGTGTTTCTTAAAGGCCTGACAGTTGCATATTGATCTCATAAGAGACAGTGACTGCACCGCTGCAACAGAGAAGTATGCATGTCTTTGTTTGTTGTTTTACTTTAAGTTACCCTGTGGAGTTCAAGTCCACCAGTAGCACTATGGGGCAACGGATTTATGAGCGGGTAACATGGCTAGCAACATGGATGTACACAACATGATTAAAAATAGCCTTTGCAAATGTTTTCTGAGAAAGGAAATGCAACATGTTTGTTACACCTCAAAGGGGAAATACCCCGATTTTACACACTTAAGTCTGTTTACAGGGAGTACTATAGCTACTGCATATGTGATAAAAGTTGTATAAAGCCTTTTGTGGCTCCAGAGGGAGCTGGGTGAAGTCTGATAAATTGCCTCAAGTGATGTCTACAAGACTACAAGCTTGAAAAAGAAAAGATCTGGGGGCGTGGAGTTAGAAAAAGGTGAGCTCACAACACCTCTGTAGCCTGCTGCTCATCTCTGCTTGAGGCTAGTGGCTCAAGGTTACATTAGCTGTGACTAGCATAACACACCCAAATCTCTGACTTAACTGTTTGTGGTGAAGTTGCATTGTGGGTAATGCAGGATCAATTTTGATCTTTTTTTTTATTTGAACTGTCCATTTTGAGTCCGACAATGCTAAATTGGTAGAGTAGTCTTATGGATACACACAATGCATTTTGGTGAGAAACACTGAATGTAAACATAACTTTTGTTTGTTTACAAGAAAACTCCACAGGGCACCCAATACACCTAATACTTAAACTCTCTAATAAACTCTTTCACAATTGTCCATTTTTGCCTCTAGAAGTTATTAAACCTTGTTTGTAAAGTACTTGATAAAGAACTGATCTGAACATATAGAGTATTACCAGTGGCTGCCTTCCTACATGCAGAGTTTTCTCCTTGCATCGAATGACACAGCACCAAACCTCAAAGTCACTATCCATACATTAGGCTCTAACCTTTGCTGCAACAAGCTAAACAGGAAAACCTGGAGAGTACCAGAAAAAAAACAAAAATAGTATCTACTGCTATTCTATTTATTATATAAACTAAAGTACAGTATGTGGGCTCTGTGTAGTTTATTTAGGTAATTAAAAGGTCATTTCTACGTTGTAATCTCAGTCATACTTGGAGAAAAAGGGTATTCATTTACAAATGAATCACACACAAATAATCACACTCACCTCTCCCTTGGGCGTGGTGACAGCAGTCCTGCGAGGGTCGATCTCCTCGTTGATGGAGGAGAGGAAGTTCTGAGATATCCGCAGAGCGTCCTGCAGGAGGGGGAAGTCCGGGTGGTCCTTAGGAGTGTGTTTCAGCAAGTCCTGCAACACATGCACAAACATGGTTACACAGACGCCCACAGTCATGGTCTGTGCTACGACACATAAAACTTTATTGTACTGTGAAAGCACAGAAATAGTTGTTGGTGCAATGATGTAAAGATATCTTAACTTTAAAGACCTTTTTCTGTGTATCGTTAGAAATCCATCCTCACTTTCTAACAAAAATCCATTTAACTACATTTAATTTTGTCGTCTTATTCAAAACATAATTGCACTACACATACACAGCTTTCTAATTGAATACCTCAATAGTCTCTAAAAACCTCCTTTCCTTGTTTTTATTGAAGCTGCTCTCATCAGTATAGCAGGATGTACAGGACAGCTGACAACAGAGGCTTGAGCAGCCGTCTATCTTCCAAGGCGAACACAACCAATTTTCACTGCCTCTTAATTTGCATGAATGACAGGAACATAACTTTTGTAGAGACACACACACTAGCCTTGGATGCACTGGGTATGTTGTTGTTCTGACAGCTTTATGCAAATATATTCATGCAATACACTCCTGGAACCTAACTAGACACATCCAGGCATCTCTGCTTGCTTGATTGGCAGTTTCCACTTAATTATTACTCATTGAAAGAGCTTATTTAGGCTGAGAGGACACTGTGATAAACAACAAAAAGCAGGCTTTGACTTCTCAGCACTGGGGCTGCTGTGTGGAGTCGCTAACCAAGAATTACGATGTGCAAGAGTCAGAATTTTTCTCTCATTTGTTGTGAGGGATGTAGAGTCTATCACAACAGCTGTGTCTTTTTAGTACTAACTGTTTATTCTCTTTTGAGTGTGTGTGTGTGAGGGTCAGTTCACTAAATTACAAAACAAAACAACCCGTTTTCTCACTTACCTCTAGTGGTATGTGGCCATGCAGATTTTATTTTTCGGTTAATTCAGTGGTGGAAGAAGTACTTAGATACCAGAATACTCTATTACAAGTAAAAGTCCAGCATCTAAAATACTACTTAAGTAAAAGTACAGAAGTATTTTCAGCTAAAAGTACTCAAAGTATCAAAAACTAAAGTACTAGTTCTGCAGTGGTTCACAGTTCCCTGTGACATATGATATGATATTTCTATTACATTAACATTATTAGATTGTTAATACTGATGCACTGATGTGTAAATAGCATTTTACTGTTATAGCTGCTCGAGATGGAGCTACTTTTAACTACTTTATAGACAGATAGCTACACAAATTTGTATTCATTCTCTAATATTTGTTTTTTTGTGAATTATTAATATCAAACAGTTATTTAAATGAAACCATGTGAGATGTTTAAAGGGGAAATGTCTCTTTGGTGGAACTGCTAATAACTCATAGACATCTGAAACATGACAAGGGGACCCAACCAGACACAGATTGTTTGTTAAGGGTCACAAGCCACCACTGGTTTAATCATAACAATGTGTTGTATTTTGTAAGCCTATAATGTGTTTTTTATACAAATTCTTAATCTGAAAAGTAACAAATACTGTCAAATAACTGTAGTGAAGTAAAGAACACAATATTTCCATTTAAAATGTAGGGGAGAAGAAGTATAAAGTAGCATGAAAATGAAGTATTAGTAACAAAATTGTACTTAAGTATATATATTGAGATCTTCACACTGATACAATGGAAGTGAATGGAATAAATGGACTAAAAATATAATTTCTAAAATTCATTTTTTTTTTGTAATCTGGCTGAATTGACACTTTAAAGCCGTGGGAGCGCAAGCTGTGTACTCACATGAAGGACCAGGGTGCTTCTGGTGACACGGTCAATTGGCTTGTAAAGGAGAGCTGTGGGGAGAGAAGAGGAGGGCTCTGAGTCAGTGTCTTGTGTTACACACAAGTCTACACACACACACACACACTCACACACTCACACACTCACACACTAGGTCACAGTTCGACAGGGACAAACACTCCCACTAAGCTCCCACTGAGTTAAACATGACACCTCTTGTCTGACTGATGATACGATTCTTGGGTTGATGACATTCAGCTCAATGACAACAAGCATCTACACTGTTAGTGTCTTTTAGCAATACATGCAGCTGACCCTGACCTTTGACCTCCCTGTGAAGGGTCAAGCAAAAACATGTTTCCATGTGGGAATCAACAGAGGATCATATCATCTGACTGTATGCGTGTTGTTCTTTAGATTGAAGGTGGGCGGATGCAGCACACACACACACACACACACACACACACACACACACACACACACACACACACACACACACTTAAGTCCGTAGGCAGGCTGCTTAACATGCAGTCAATCTCTGGGGTTGTTGCTGCAGCCTCCTATTGGTTCTGAAACAGTTTGCTTCCACTGCATATTTAGGCTGCTACTAGGTAAACTACAGCTTGCCTGGACACTGGACTTAAGACAGTCTCTCTGAAGCACACGGATGCACACATAAACAGCACAAATGACTGCATGTATATATAAAAAGCACATATATATATATATAAAGACAGACACGTGCCCAAACGCCACCGCTCCAATCTTTAAATCACAGTTTAAGCCTGCACCACCACACTTGGCTGGTTTCCCCGTGGGACAGCTTTGCTGCTGAGGTGGTGTGAACAGCAGCAGGTCTGACATACATGACAGCTCTAGGTGAGAAACTCCCACAGATATGACAGAGGGAAAGATGGAAAAAAAAAAATCATACAGGCGAGATAGGCGGCAGGCAAGATGGCAGATGTGAGAACCCCTGGGGAGTGAGAAGAAGAGGAGAAGCAAACACATATATAGATGTATAAAAAGAGAAGAGAGGGCGGAGGGAGGTTGAAGGAGAGTACTTTTATTCTGGTTTTCCTCTGTCAGACCTGGGTTCCAGCAGTCATGTAATGAAATGCCAAAAACGTCTCAAGGTCTCAAAATAATAATGCCACCGGTGTCATGAAGTATTGTAAAAAAAAAAAGTATAATAATGCTGTTCTGCACTCAAAAAGAAAAAAACGTAAGGGTATGCAATAAAAACAAACCAGATCCACAAGGGCATAAAAATCTGAAAACCAGCTGACAGTGTTCCACTCAGTGATCAAACTAATCTCCATTTATTACAGTGAAAGACTTAAAGCAACTGATTTTTAAACCGAAGGGAAGAAAAGCTAGCCAAGTGAAACAGAGAGAAGTGATGTGGCTTCTGTATGCAGGGCAGGTCGTCCCAGACAGACAGAGCTCTGCTCCCACAGAGAGGTAGAAAAAGTGCTACACTTCCCCTCCAATGTTACACTTGTCTGTTTAAACCATTGAACACTGCTCCCTTCAACTGTACAGTAGTACAGATGTGTTATCTCCCTTCTTCTCTCCCTCTGTACACTCACTTTTAAGTGATCATTCTCCTTTCTTCTTGCCTCTCCCTTCAACTAAAAGAAATGAAAGAGCGAGATCAGAAACCTGCGGGGAACATGTTCAGATCTACTGATGGAGCCTGTCATGTTAAACTTTACACACTCTATACTCACTCTCATATGCTCAAATATACGTACGCACACACGCACACACACTCAGATACTGTGTAAGACCAAAGAGAATCTTCTAGAGGGTCTTGCTGATGCTCTTTGAAGTTTCTCCACCCTCAGGTCATTAATAATGCGGCCTCGACCGATGGTCCTGGTTCACTGAACCAATACTGCTACCTCCTGGAGGATTAACTGGAGGACCTGTGCTGACTACAAGGGCTGTGAACACCTCTAATTATATGTGTGTGCTGATTTGTATTCACCTCAAGTACAGGTACTTTAGGAAAGTGTAGGTGACTTCAGGTTACCTTGGGTACAATTCAAGTGTCAGTACTTTTAAGCACACTAGTTGTGAGTGTGTTAGCTGGTTGTATAAATCAATACATCAGCTGTTTTGATTATTTATGTTCTACTTGGCCCTGCATGTATGAAGTATTATTGCACCTTGGTCCTATTTGGAAACAAGCCATGCTAGCTGCTTTGAGAGGCTGTGATTAGACACAGAGATATTAATAATGTTTCCAGGGAAACATCAGATCCTGAATACCATCAAAGACAGGATAAGGATTATAGCCAGGATGCTAATGTGTATGAAAACCTCCTCAGTGTCTGCAGTAGTGATGCAGGATAAATGTGTGATCATTTTACTGTGGCTACATGTTTTTGGAGTATCTTTTTTTACGTGTGTTTTACAAACAAGGACAGAATCTGGAAAGAGCAGCAAAGTTCAAAGTCCAGTTAAGAGTCTGGACGAGGGAGGATGAGAAGACAGAGAGAATCAGAAAGAGAGGGGCGGATTATTGGAAGTCGATGGCCTGTCACAGCGAGGCGCCTCTGATTGGTCCTGTTCTCAAGGTCGCCTTGACGACTTGGCTGACGGACAGATAGTTCATCTTTGCTAACGAGGGGATAGACCATGTGGGTGAAGTCTTTGAGCACACACTGCACGGGTCTACAGCTAGGACACTGGGACTGCCAGCTCTCAGCCCTCGGTATTTGGCAAGACATTCAACTACCAACGCCAGACATGAGCCGTGACAGGACGAGGAGGAGAGAACGAGAGCGATAGGAGAGGGAAAACAAAGAAGGCAGAATGACAGATAGGGAGAGGGCATACAAGGATTAAGGAATAGAGAGAAAGCGGTGGCGGTGCGGAGCAAGAGTCCCCATTTACATGTAAAACAGGATGTCAGATGCTTGTTTGATTTAGTGCTTGTGTCGCTATTTGCATTCATTCATTAGGAGGCAGTGGGCAGATGAATCTGTGAGCTTTACTATATTTAAACAAGCCTGACAAATTGACTTATTTCGAGGAAGAAAATGCACAAAAGCACACGTCAGCTCATTTGGCTGGGGTCCAGTTAAACCATATGGAAGGCAGGAAGGATGGATGGATGGATGGATGGATGGATGGATGGATGGATGGATGAGTACAGGGAAGAACAGCAGGTAGGGGGAGAGCATGATGAAAGAAATATGAAGGGAAAACAAAGAGGAAGCGGTAGCCTCAAGAGAAAGTTGAGCAAGAGAAATCCCTCGACAACCTCGCCAGGTAATTAAGGAACCGTGATACAAACAGTAATCAAAGCAACCACCCTGGGTGCTGACAAACACTGCTTGTTGAGGGAATATGAAACTAGTTTCATGCTACTTAACTTCCATAGTAACCTATGGTACAGCAAATCAATCATATAATAGTTTAGCATAATATAATATAGTCTCAGCAGTAAAGATGAGAAACAAATGTGATTATAACAATCTGCATGTTTGGGTTCTTCCTCATTTACGATGCATAAATTAACAGACACTTCACAGGTACATGCTGCTGAAAATTGACACACATGTGAACACTCATCCACCCTCTCTGAGCCTGACAAAGCCACACCATTTGCTCATCATGTTTGCTTAACATTGCATAATTTGGACAGCCCACAACATTTCCCCTGCAGCAAGAGGTCTAACCCCTGGTTCAGTTGAGCCAAATCCCCAAAACAGCTTAAGTTTGCAAGTCACCAGCAGAGTAAAGACATGTACCAGCTCCCTGATACACACACACACATACACACACATACACACACACACACATCCACCCTCTGGTGATAAGTATTCTCTATGAGGAGCAGTCTGGGGCCAGCAGTCCTTATACAGACTAAACGTGCCCTGCGTTTAAACAAACACACACAAAAACACTGCTGTTGTCCTGTATATTATGTATTCTGTAAAAAAAACATGAACAATTTCAGTCTGTCAGTCCTGGTGATCATCACTCAGCGACCACACAAAAGCTCCAACGCTTCAAACTAAACTAATTTTATCACCTCATTATGTGGGCTACGGCACATAAATGGACAGAAAAAGGCAAATTCCATCAAAGTTCTGAAATCATCAGCAGGTCTGCATCATGAGCATCAGTTCATAAAGCTCTAAATACCTGTCAGATATGCTGGTATCCCAAATCAATCTGACAGCTTACTAATAACTGTCCCAACTTCACAGCAAACACGGCATACTACAAATCTACCGTAGAATCAACGGCGTTGACGTCCTGGCTCATAGAAAAATGACAGGAAAAAAGGAAAAACAACGCTCCAAGTTGACTGAATCAAACAGCGGCAGCTCATATCATGCAGTCGTTACCGTATGTGCAGTTACAACACAGTCTGAGGACCAGAAGCACCTCCATATCCCTCATCTCTTCTCCTGACTCTCTTCTCCTGCTCACTGCCTCCTTTCTCAGGCAGAGACAGACAGAGAGAGAGAGAGAGAGAGAGAGAGAGAGAGAGAGAGAGAGAGAGGGAGTGAGCAAGCAAGAGAGTGTGTGTGCGTGTGTGTGAGTGCTCACACATGTGCCCATTTGCCTCCCAAAACCCGCCACTGCATACACAAGTAGAAAGGGGCAGGACTGGAGTCTTAAAGCAGCAAGCCAGCCTAGACGGACGTACATGCACACTCACAAATACACACACACACGCATGCACAAAGACAAGAATGCACTCACACACGCGTGCGTGCACACACCCACACTTACCCTCCATTGAGACAGTTGTGGTACAATCTTTGGAGTCTTTAGGACCTTTTACTTTGAGGTTCTGAAAGAAACAGTGGAATGATCAATTAAATTAATTATACACACACAACCTCGCTCTCGCTCCCACACACACACACACACACACACACACACACACACACACACACACACACAGCTCTCTACTTGCTTGGCTGAGGCTGAAGTATAGGGTCACTGCAGCAGACTGAGACAGCTGAAGGAGGCTGGACCACGCAACCTTCACAAGTTTACCTCACAGTAAGTTATATTTACAACTGCCAACACACATCTACAGCACGATATGAATATTATTTATATATTATATAAACTATTAATTAAAGCTTGGATTAAAACTTTCAGTTGCGTACTCTGCCGTACATTGTACTTGGACTAGCGTTACAACAGGGCGTTGTTTTTGAAAATGACCACAACGACCGAAGAAACGAGTGTATAAACTATTGATATATAGTCTATTAGACGTTTATATTAATGTAACTTTTCATGCTAGCAGTCCGTGAAAGTTCTACAATGCTAGTGTCCCGTGAGTGGAACAATGGGTGGTAAGAGGTCAAAAACATAACAAGAAACGGAGGGTTTTATGTTTAGAAAAAAGTGACTGTGCTCTAAAGTTTAAATGCTATGTAGATAGAGGTTTTGAAGGTAAACTGACAGGGGGTTTGGCATTATCAGGGTTATCAGGAGTCACTTCCGTCACAGATGTTTTGTTAATTAACATCTACAGCACCTTCAGAGTAATCAGGAGGGTTTTTAGCACACCAGAACACCTCCTCCACATCACATCTCAGTACTAAATATATCCACCTTGCTGCAGCTATGTGTTGACGTACAGTAAACACAATAGTCCAAACCTTCTGTTCTGGATTGCACTGCTCATCTGTCCGGACACTAATGAGCATAAATGTGAAAGATGTAGCATAGTCTAACATCAATATGTCTGTTAATTGTGTCTAGTGTTCCACAAAATAAGACCACATTTCCCATAAACACTGCTGTTTCCTGTCAAAAAGAGGATGTTTCAACCAGCCTTGCTTCCCCTCTGTGCTGTTGTTCCATGTGCATTTGTTTTCTCCTTCGCTTTAATGAAGAGGATGATGGTTTAAGACACTTGAGACAAAATAATAGACTGGTTTATTGTTTAATGTACTTACTGTTATTATTATTATCATTATTGTATAAGTTTGTCATTGGAGTAGACAAGACTAAATATAGTAACTGATTTTTCCCCCATTAAGCTTCATTGGTGCAGGAAGCAAAACAATATGTTCTGTACTGTAAAGCAGCAAAATGACACCAAATCCTCATATTACAAAAAGAAACAAAAGCCCAGAATCTAATAAATGCTGCATATTTACTGTTCTGACGTCTTCCTTACATCCTTCCAACTGCTCCTCGAGTCTCTGATCATCTCTGGAGGATGAACTTACCTCAGATATCTTCTGGAACTGGCTGTTGGCCTGGCTGCATTTCTCCGCCGTCTCTAGCGCCACCTTGTAGTTGTCCACAAAGGCCTTGTACACTCCCAACTGGCTGGCCTGGCATATGAAAAGAGAATAAGAGGCATTAAGGTACAGGAGAAACCAGCTGGTGTGAGACAATGACAGTGCCATGAACCTCTCTTCTGTTTGATTTGAATTGTTTAAAAGGACACTGGAGACCCAATGAGCAACTTTACTGTCTCACACATTCACTATTACAACACAATACAAGTCATGGCAAAATACTGTGGAGTGAGCACAACTTGCATTCATATCACTTCCATACTTCTCCATGTCACATGATTATATTAAAATTCATATAGAGCAGAAGAATGAATTTCTATTCCCACCAGAAATTCGCCTGAAGTGAAGGGTCGAAAAGAGTGCTGCAGTCCCTCTTTTGCTCTATCAGCATACATGAAATTATCCCCCCCCACACACACACACACACACACACACACTGTTACACACATATAGTCAATACACACAGGCTAATCATACTCCCATAATGCCACTCCAATAGAGGCTCTGTGCAGTCCTCCTGATTGAAAGAGATTCACTTTCTCTTTCCTCGCCCCTTTCATTAACAGCCCCTCTCTGCTGCACTGTATGTGCATTGTAACACAAGCTGCAGACCAGCAGTGCATGAATATGCATCCTGCTACAGCTATGCGTGAATGGCTAGGCTGAAGAGCTGACTGCACCCTATTAAAGCAATGAGATTGGATTCAGCTGAATAGAGTGAATGAGTAAGACTTGTTACTTTTGTCCTTAAACCCCCTCTCCTCCTATTTTCATTTCCTCTCCTTCTACTTCCCCTCACAGTGTGAACTGGAGATTTGGGCTCACGAGAGGAGACTTGAGGGCATCGTCCGGACTCACATGACACTTAAGATGATGTTGTAGATTAATACATTCATCATAGGAACAGATGATGGATAAAATAAAACAAATAGCCAACAGTTATTTTGTGATATAGTAGCCTTTGCGCAATCCCGACACAAACATTTAGCCACATAAAGACTGAAACAGACAGGAAGTCAGCCAAACAAGTGTCACCGTCTGTATATCATCTCATCATAATTGGAGACTTCGTTAAGTCAAACCAAAACCTTGGATGGAAGTTAGAAACCACCATGTGCGATCACTGAATTTCCAAAGATAGAGATTTTTGACTTGGCAGCTTGGCTGGAAAGTAGAAACCAAGCACAATGACGCGATCATGATATTTCATCAGTTCATCGTGTTGCTTGGACACGCTGGGACCTGTATGAAACCTCCCTAGCTCCGTCCGTCATTGAGACGCAGACTCTGAGCAACACTCTGAAAATAGTGCCTACACTTCAAACAACAAGATCACAGGTCAATGTGGCGGGTGGGAAAACAACAGCTTATGTTTAAGAGCGGAGGTGGGAAGGAGAAGATGAAGAGGGAAAGGAAAAAAGGAGGGAGGGTAAGAAACAGAGAGAGGGAGAGGAGACGGTACTAGAGTAATGACTAGAAATAGCTTTCACTGTCGAGCTGATAAAAATTCTTGTAGATAATTTAAATCCTCACTGACACAGCTCTCTGCTGTCCAAACCATGTTTCTAACAATATCTTCTACATGATTTTACAGCTCTGAATGTTACACACAACACATAGTCCAAGCTCTACTTAAATTTTTTTGTATTTTAGAGGATGCCTCACTCTGTTTAAGCATTAATCATATGGTTAGGATGAGTGAAAGAAAACAAAGACAAACACAGCAATAAAACATTTAGACTCTCATGCTGACAAAGCCCAATGGAGCTGTGTCGTAGACTGGTTTTGGTGGCACTGGGATTTCCAAGGAGCCAAAAGAAACTTCTTTGTATCAATTTAAGCCTTACAGGTAGGACAGCCTGTTCACAACATTACCAATATGAATCAGGTAATACTGTCATATACAATCATATCTGAATGGAAAGGTATGGCTATACAGTGAAAGGCTGAAAGCAGCCAACTACTCAACTTCTCAAGTATTTTGGCATCAGCATGATGAAAATTTAGTAATTAACAATATGTGTATTCTGCACATGCTTGACTACAGCTAACTGGACCTGCTGAGTGAAATCCCAGTACACAATCAACTGCACAATCAAATACTGTGCGTGCGGCACTCCGTCTACAATGGGCCATAGTTCGCCCTGTCAGTCGTGCACATGTCATGTGACTAATGACTGCAGAGTACAATCAAACCAGGGAGATTTCACCACAGATATTAAAAATACGTGCAACGACTAGCATCTCTGTGCAGCCACAGCATAAATTATGAATAAATCCAAATCTTAAAGAGAGATAACTCTGACCCAAAATGGGCTGAAGTAAATATCACAACATTCTGACATCCCCTCCTTATAATTGTATCTTAGATAAAATACAGTAATCCAGTAACAAGACTAAACAGCAGAACTTTGGGTCCTGAGGACAAGAATGAACAAGACAGCCATGCTAGCATCTCTGTGAGGCTGTACTTATGCAAAGTGATGCTTTGAGCTAAATGCTAACATCAGCATGCTAACATGCTCACAATGCTAAAATGCTGATGTGAAGCATCTTAGTTTAGCGTGTTAGCATGCTAACATTTGTTAATTAGCACTAAACACAAAGTACAATTGAGGCTGATGGGCATGTTGTTAGTTTTGCTGATATAAGGTCATAAACCAACATATTGGACAAATTCAAATTTTGACTTGATGATGTAGTTAGATGAAAGGTTAGGGGATCACCAAAGTTATTACAATTCATCCTGAGGGGAACGTTTGTGCCAAATTTCCATCCATAGAACGATGCTACTAACATGGCTAAAAAGGTTATTGTGGGGAAGCAGTAATCCACTTACCACAATAACATAATACTTGGATTACAGTTATAGTTTCTGTCAAAAGATGGAGACATGTCTTCAGAAATGTGTTGAAAATGTGTTTTTATTAGTCCAAAAGCTCTTCAGAGCCATGACCGTAGCAAGATTAAACCCTTCCCACTTGATGCCTGCAGGGACTTTGATAATTTGGTCGGTCAAATGCAATCCTGGCAGTCACAGGCTGCAGCTGAGCCCTTCAAAGAAGGTGAGAAAAGTTGGAACTGGCTTTGCTTCCCTGCCTGCCTGCTTTCTATTACTGCGTCCCTCTGTGTTGCTGCAGTGGCCTCCATGCTGCTGACAAGGAGCAGTGGGGAGTAGACCAGCTAATTACACTGCCATCTGTACTCTCACACTGCCACTCTGACTAAATGTTTAGCTGCCACATGACATGCTCATGTACGCACATATACGCAGCACAGATGGGAGCTGATGACTACACTAATAGATGTCACTTGGTGGTGCGACTCCTGGGGTCCACAGAGAGAAGAGGGGGGAGAGAGGAAGCACTCAAACTACTTAAAGAATTACATTTCCACACAAGTGCTCTGTTCATTTTCTCTGCTACTAAACATAAACTCATGCAGCATTTCCAATCAATCTACCTGAGTTGCTAACACATTTCCCCCCCCCTGAATGTTCAATAGAATTGTCTATTAAATAAATGTTTCATTAAATCTTAATCTAAATATATCACTTGGTGCATTGTTGCACACAAAGTTTAACCCCTGGGCATTCCGGAGAAGTTTTGAAAGTCCTTACCTCTTGAGCAAAAGTAGTTGTAAGCTGAAAGGTGGGTATGATCTGAAATATTTCGATACTTAAGATAGCTGGCTTTTAGTATCAATACGATACTTTTTCAAAAACCTTATTTTGAGGACTATAAGCATATCTGACAAAAGAGATCAAACTTGTGAAAACAATAGTTCATATTTGAACACAAAGCTCTACAAAACCGAACCTTATCTACACAAAACACCATCTAAAATGTGTAAAACTGATTTAAAAAAGAAAATGTGAGAAATTAGGCTAAAGCGAGTCTGTTTCATCCGTTCCTTGCTCTGAACTTGTCCACCTTTTCAGACTCTTCAATCCACAATCTTCAGGTACAGCACATCTGTCTTCTTGCATAGTTCTATATACAGTAAGGGATTATTTGTACAAAAACCTAAATTGAGTTTACATTGTCCCTGCTGTCATAAATGCCCACTGAATAAAACAGAAGTCGCAATCTTTGAGCCATAGTGGGTTACTGCTAATAATAACCGGGCTGACAAAACGCACCTGAAAACCTCTTTGTGAGATGTTGAAAACCAAAAGTGAAAGATGTCAACATGGCAGAGAGCCCCGTTTCATATCAGAATGAGACAGACATCTTCATCAGGTTCCTCATTATGATGGCATGAAATGTGCACAGTTATTCATGCAGAACTGTGGTATTTATACATCTGTCAAACCAAAACGCTGGTTAGAATCTGTAGCTGAGTCACTGGGGTGTAAATTAACACAACAGATGCATGTAAATGTTTGTTCGCTTTACATTCACCCTTAGGATAACAAACAATGTGACACCTTGATTTTGTCCAGAAATATATATGGTCACAAACTGTAAGTTGACAATAAGATCAGACCGACAGTCTACTGTGTGCTGTTCCACATTTAAAGACATGTCTAAGATCTGGTCCATTGCACAGACATGAACTCTATTTTAACCTGTCACTTTTAAAAAATACTTCTAGTTCTCAATCAAAGCTCACAGAAACAAACACTGAATCACAGGCCAGTGGTGCAAGAAATATTTTACAACTTCATACAGCAACTTCTCTTTTCCAAAGACTAAAATAGAGGCCAAAGTCTCGGTTCTGAGGAGTTTATTTGTCTGAGCTGGCACGACACTTACTCTTGTGCTCTAGTCAAAACAACAGTGTGCTCATGACTAGGCAACATGTCACAGGATCTCTCATAATGGGACATCTGATTAACTCACAGCTCATTAGTGAGGATAAATTAAGTCTCCTAAGATCCAAAAACATGGCGCAAGCTGTATACAGGACGTGTTTAATCACTGATCCCATATCAGTTAATCACATTTATGTTGTTATTGTCGTTAATGGGAGATTTCTAAGACTACATATATAATTCTCACAAGCCTGTTAGTGTTCAAGGCAAGTTGCTTATTTCTAAGCTTCTGTCTTTTGACAATACTACTGTTTGACTCCACAGCTGTACCATGTCTTTTAAAACAGAGGAAACAGCTGAAGCTAAAAGAGTTTTCTGTGTAAATTTACGATAATAGGTTATGTTTTCGCTCAGCTAAATAATCACTAATTTAACATCTAATCCACAACAACACTCACCTAAGATAGCTACAAGATATGTGTTGCTGTGGAATGAACCTAGAGAAAGTAATGAAGAATTTATTCTCCATTATCTTTTGCAGATTCTATCACAAAATTAGGCTGCAAATCACAGTAATAACACTTTGAACAGCAGGAGGGCAAAAAAGAGAACCTTGTTAACAGCTATATACGGCATATGAGCATAATAAAAACAAAAAAATTGCTTTGTTCTCTGTCTTGTGTGGTATTCTGAGGCTCCCAACTTTAGAGCACAACCCTGTTGTTACTGTCAGGTAGAAGAGGCAGTTCACTGCCACTTTTCTAAATACAGAGTTTGTTTGTCTGTCTAGTTTCCAGTCCAGGAAAATTATAAACCACAATATTCTGTTACCGCCTGCCCACAGTGGGACGTACCCAGGCTGAACTAACAGGAGGTTATTCACTTCAAATCATACCAGCTACACTACCGCTCTCAGTACCAAATGACATTCAAATTGGCCACTGAAGTGAACACATTTTACTGATGACCGCCTCTGGATTTTACACACTAAATGACCTTGTAAATGAAATTTTTACGTGGATTTATTTTTCCTACTAGAAGTCTCAGTTGAAAGCCTCCATTACAGCATGTTGCATCAGCCCGTCTACAGTATGCCAAACAAATGTAATGAGTATCTAAAATATGTGAAGACACACACTGTATATGCACATGCCCTTACAGTATGTTATGTGCTGAGAAGCCTTGTTGAAATTGCATTATCCACTGCAAATCTGACAACGTAATGATCTAACACAGAGGGAGGACTAACTCATTTTGAGACGAGCTGAGGCCTGGAGCCTCGCTAATTCCATACACAGACACATCCACACACATAACAATGATGTTGTTGCATTATGTACTGAGAGCGCCTGTTTAAGCAACATAATCCAGTGCAAATAAGACAGCATGATAGATCGGAGGCTGCAACTTTTCTGCTAATGCACTCAGACCACAGACATGGGGGTGCGCGCACACACACACATTTTCGTACACACACTGTAATTCAGACAAGTGATTCACGAGTACAAATAGTGAGAGTCTGACAGTTCTCTTTTTAACACTCATTTACATGTGTCCTGCAAATGATGGAGAGAGACAAGGCCCACACAGTAATTTCGGGGCACACGTCAGACTCACCAGCTTCTGGAACAAATGTCCCACGGTGACCTTCTCGTCCCACTGCTGGATGTTAGGTAAGAGGGCGTCGTAGAACTCCTTGTGGATCTCAAAAATGTCCTGGATTTTGTAGAAGATGGTCTCTACCTGCTGGATGGTCAGGACGGGCTGCGAGGTTGTGGCTGTGGCTTTCAGAGGACGCATGGGCTGGATAATCAGAGACAGAGAGAACAGACAGTCAACACAACTCAGCTAATGAGGAGGCTACCAAGGACCAACCTTTAGTGTCTTTTCCAATAAATATATGAAGGAACTGGTAAGCAAGTATCACACCTAAAGTCAGTTGATGTTTCTTCTTGTTTAAATTAGTATTATATAATTGTTTTCCTGTGTTCATATCTATTTGTTTTCATAAGTTATATGCATTTTACTAAGGCATGAAGTGTACTTTACACACAAACTCTGATAAAAATGGGTTGAAGTTGTGTCTAATTTAAGAGCAGGCTTTGATTGTGTGTACAATTTGGGGCAGTTCATTGGCCAATCAATGGCCTAATTGGGTCAGTGGCTAAAAAAACTTTCTGATCTTGCGATGTGTCACCCAGTGATAAGCATGCAATCTTCTCTCTCTGCTCTGCAATTGGGTCACTGTGCAGTTTCTGACCAGTCAGATTGCACGACAACTCAGTTAATCATAGATATGCATGGAGTGGACGTGGTAGGGGGGAGGCCCTGAATTACAGTGAAAACAAAAAGGCTTTCACGTCATGGAAGCGGAAGTTCTCTCAGGCTGATGATGAGTCAGCCTCCCTCTGATTGCAGGGCTTGTGCGAAAGGCTAATCAGACAGGCTGGCTCATTTTTAAAAGTACTGACGGCTGCAGACACACACTCGACGCCCCCAGCGTGGTCTATATATGATGGCAAAGCATGAAGCTGAAAAGCACTCGTCAGGTTTGACAAAAGTGTAAAGACAGAGGATGAATTTGCAGACTGGTCACCCTCCTGAACTCTCCATTTATCTTTCCGTGTCACATTACAGGATAACATCATGTGATCATGGAGGATGCACAAACACAACAAGAGACACATGGGCCAATTTACAGAGGTGTTAAAAATTATACTTTTCAAATTTATTTACAGACAGCCAGTTTACTATTGTAGATATTCAACATATGTTGTCAAACCTCGTAGCCCCTATACATATCAACACCATCTGATCTATTGATCTATTACAGATGAGATGTGTCAATACACGCTGATGACCTGAGGAGGAGAGGAGAGGAGAGGAGAGGAGAGGACATTTCAAGTGATCCAGCCATTTAACAGCTCTATTGCTCCTTTAATTTGGGGTACTTGGCAGGTGAGAGGAATGCCATTTAAACCTTTTGCTTTGTAACCACAATATAAATGTGGGTCTCTGTCTCTTTAAAGCACAGTGAGGTGGTTTGTTAGGAGTTAGTGTCTGAACCAACAAGCTAAATACAACTGACTTGTCTGTTGTCCTTGCCGTGTGTTACCTCCTCAGGTGTTAATACCAGACTGCAGTTACACCAAAAGATCCAAGTACACTATAAGCAACTGCTGGCTGTCACATACCAACATCAGTCCCCCTAGATTTTGTCGCCGCCATAATCTTTAACACAGAGATGAAGGCCAACCAACACATGAGTTGTTTGTTTAAAAGCGATGGCTTGCCATTAATTTGGTCGTGTGAACTAAAAACTGCCAAATATAAAAAATGCAACAAAGCAAAAATAAAAGTATGATCAGACAGTGTGTTTTAGACATTATCTCACTGACTGAGGAAGTGGAGGAGGATAGGAACAAACTCTTCATTGGTGTCAATTGTACAATGACTTATTGTGTCGTCACTGAGGGTTGAAAGAGAAGGAACTGAGAGACAGACCAGATTTCTGCCGGTATTACTGCAGTCTTTTGTTTACTTCATTCACTGACTACTAACTATAGCTTTTTCTGTTTCAGTGCCGGAGGTTTTGTTGTGTGGCTAAACAATTTTACAGTGTAGCTTGATGTTGCACTTGATGTCAAACTGACTACACGTCAGTCAAAGTGAAGCATGAGGCTGAGAGTGGCAGGATATGACATAGTGGCTTAACATGGGGTGTCTTCGGTTAGTGTTTCAGGAAACTGCTGTACTGTGGTCCTGTTTTCAGTATGACCATTAACCACTAATAGTGCTCTGACAGTTCACACAGCAGCACTGGAGCCGGCGTGCTGCTACATGAGTAAAGAATGCTGTTTTTACCCCCAAAAAAGAGAAAATGTCTGTCAGTGTCAGAACATTATCTTCACTCCAGCTGTATTCTTTACATACACTGTCTAGTGTGTGTGTGTGTGTGTGTGTGTGTGTGTGTGTGTCTCACCAGTAGCAGGGCCTCCAGCTGGTTAATGTAGATCTCCTCGCTGGCCAAGAAACCAGACAGCACCAGTTTCTTCATCTCCAGTCCTTTCTCTATGTCTCCCTGCCGGATAAAACAGACCTGACTGTAATAAAGTAATACACGTGTAGTTATAGATTTNNTCACACACACACACACACACACACACACACACACACACACAATCCTTTTATGAACCACTTGTGTCCAGGATTCCTTTCTAAGCAGTGCCACATTACAGAACAATGACTCAAGCTCATTTCCTGCATGATGCCACTATAGTTATCACATTAGGTAAACATAAGATTAATACACACACATCCAAAGTGCGTAGGAACGAGCAGCAGCTGTTTATTGGGAATCTACGCTCATCTAAAAACATCTAAATGGCTCACTTCCTCTGTGGAAAGCCTCTTCCTCGTACACTATGTTTTGTTTTGACTTCAATATCAGGAGAGTCACCACCCTAATCATGTATGAGAAACACGGAGCGAGAGAAACACAAGACGCTCTGGTACTTTTATCCCTGAACTGAGGAAAACACAAGTTTGAGTAAAAGCTAAAACACTAAAAAGGTTGAAAAAGTTGAGAAATATAGCTGCAAGCAGTGAGATAGGAAGGTTAAACTGAGGTGAAATG
Source organism: Oplegnathus fasciatus (assembly GCA_003416845.1). Taxonomy (NCBI): domain Eukaryota; kingdom Metazoa; phylum Chordata; class Actinopteri; order Centrarchiformes; family Oplegnathidae; genus Oplegnathus; species Oplegnathus fasciatus. The sequence continues at coordinate 278,383 of NTHP01000270.1, forward strand.
TTTGACAGTCTCGCTGTTGATATTCTACTTTATCACAGAGCACATCATTACACTACATTCATTCATCTTCTCACTTAATCCTACTGAAGCAGGGTGAATACTATCCCAGGATGCACTGGGCAGAAAGCAGTGAAACACACTACAGAGGATGAGACAGGCAAGTCAGACTCACTTCAAGTCACACCTTTGGGCATTTTATCCCCATCCAATCCACCTGACATAAAGACAAAAGTGTCCAAAAGTATCTCAGTTATAAACTGGATTATAAGGAAACAAATGTTATATTTCTCACTTATTGTATCATATCACACAACTAATATAAATCCATTGCGGTATATACACAGCAGAAAAGAGAAATACGAAATATAAGTAAGATGGATTCAAGTCTATAGAGTCAAGGGTAATAAAACTGATGAATTTAGTTGAATTCAAACCTTTGTTTGTTTATGTTTAAAGCCAAAAACAGATTATTGCCTGAAAATCTGAAGAACTTGTTTGTGTTTACATCAGCTAATGGTGATCTCAGAGGGACATTTTATTTTAAAACTCAGTTTGCGCGTACTACATCAAAGCTGATGTGTGTTTCAGTGTGTGGAGTCAAACTGTGGAATTATCTGGGAAATAATTTGTTGTAAACAAATGCAAACAAACTATTATTCAATTGAAGAAAATGTACAGAGACCATATGGACGACACAAACTTAATGATGTTTATGTTCAATATTCGTGTGCCTTTTGATGTGTGTACACGTGCCTTAAAAAGGCTGTTGAAAGTACACTCTGACCATCTATGGCAGACAATTTATGTTTCTTATTTTCAGAAGGAGGCAGGTCAAATAAGACTTCTCCTCTACGTGCTGTTTTTCGATCACAGAATATTTATCATGTCGTTACAGACTGTAGCTTTGTGGGGAATTTTGTGTTGGAGGAGTACAGTGAAGTGATGGCAAAAATAATTAATGAAATGAAATCCATCTTCATTTTGTGTTACAACATGACCTGTGTTGATACATCCTCTATACAAACTGCGTGCTATGCAGATCAGCTTGCAGACTCATCACTTGTGCCATCTCATCTAGACAGCAAGCCACTGATAAAATATACTACACACTATATGGTGGTGTAAAGATGATACTGATTGTATTAGGCTATATATATTTATAACAATGATATGTTAACGCCTGCCACATGATTCACACTATACTATATCTAAACAAGTCAGGTCAGGTTATAAAGCATATTAAAAAATGTGCTGACCAAAACAATTTAAATGTGTGAAAGCTACTCAAACAATCCTCATTTAAATATTCCTCCTTAATAAACCTGCAGAGAGCTGAACAGTAAAATCAACAACTTTCCCAAAGAAAACACCTGCTCAGGTTGTCATTCACTCTTTGCCCCCCCGGATGAAGGGACACACGCAGACAAAAGGCAATAAACTGGAGAGCTGTAGTCAAAGTGACGTTCAAGTGTCGCACATGTACTTAAGGGGAGGCCAAAGGACAGCCATGAGAGCAGAAAGGGAGATTAATTATTAACACCAACAGATCCTTACAATGATATCAGCACACCAGCAGCTCCGCCTGATAAGACAAGGAAGGAGCCATGACCTCATCGCTTTAACCCTCTCACGACCAACATCCTTCTGACACTAATGTTATCCCTCAAGAAGACTGGAGGTATACCGTATGACCAGGTGCAGTATATACACTATGTGCACAATATATACTTGAAGTGTCTTCATTACAGGATTATTAAAAATTACTTCACTGGAGAACAGTAGGGATTTAGCAGAAAGTATTACTTCATCCCACTTTAAGGATATTTACCTGCAAAATACACAACATACAGTGAGAAATGAAAAGTATTTATGCATCAAAGAGCCTGTTATAAGTCACATACTAAAATTCTGTGATAACTCTAAAACGTTACATGTGCACCTGTTCATCAACATACATGCATCTCTACACTTGTGATCACAGCGTTGATGCTTAATCCCCCTGTGATTGGTGGCGACAGTTCTCTCATTTCACAGTGACAATCTAAAGTGAATCAGAAGAAGAACCAGGATTGATTTCTATACATCACAAAAGTTTTCAGTGAGCTGCATTCACTTTATTACCTCAGTAAGTTAATGAGGGATTTCAATAGTATGTGAGCCGACGCAGATGTAGTCTGCTTTAACGCTGGTATTCCTTGAAAGAAACTGAAAGATCATTTTCTCTCTGACTAAAAGTCAAAACAAAAGCTGCACTAGAAATGAGTCATACTTTTGAGACTCTCAGATGTTTCTTTGATCTGCAACAACTGCTGCAGCTTACCATTTATTTTAAGCACCACACACCATATGTATCTCCAGACTTTTTTCTTATAAATGGCATCGTGTTTTTATTGAAATTACATCCCAGAGCGACTTCTAACAAGATTTCTTGGCTTTTTTCTGCGTCGCTGTGCCGACCCTCGACTAAACAAAGTAAACATGTGTGTGTTGGTGACGTGTAAAGCTTACTCCTTCAGTGACAAACATGTCACAGCTGGATGAAAAAA
>NTHP01000270.1:280944-304313 GCA_003416845.1 Oplegnathus fasciatus
AAAAAAAAGACAGGAAAGGAAGGGAAAACTATTTCTTCCAACAGTGGGAATATTTCCCCTCTGCTGTACAAAGAGCTACTGTGTGGCGAGAGGGCAAGATGAGAAATACATGAGCGGTGAAAGGATTTTTCCATGGCAACCTGCTCCTGTGCACGCAGTTCTCATCTACGCTTTTCATACAGAAAAATGCTGCGAGCTTTTCTATTGTGGCCTCTGTTCTCATTTTGAGTGATAAAGGAGCTGATATCAAGAGTGACAGAGAACAGCGCAGGCAGCCCTGCTTTTTGTCAATTCATCTACTGGGAGAGTACACACACACACACACACACGCACACGCAAACACATACACGCTTCTTTACAGACAGAAGTTACCATTAGAAACGGAAACCAGACGTCTTTAAAAAGCAGAGTAAGGAGACATGTGCTCCAGAGAAGCTGCCTCATCAGGCCACGCTGAGAGACTAATGGCTGTCACACACACTCACACACACACACACTCACAGCACAGATGGCTTATAGGCACACGTAGCAGCACATAGTGACGCCACATCATGCCAAGACACTAATAAGACTTTCCACTTTGCTATATATAACCAAGCTTACAAGCTTGGTCAGGGTGTTAGAGTTGAATAAGTGTGTACGTGTGTGTGTGTGTGTGTGTGTGTGTGTGTGTGTATTCCCTGCATCCAGCTGTCCAGCCGCTGTCTCACCTTGAACTGTCTATGTGTCGGAGTGATGGGATCCAGCTCCCCATCTCCATATTCAAACACCTCCTCCTCCTCCTCCAGCACCCTGTCCAAGTAGCACAGCACCTCCTCCTCTTCCTCCTCCATGATTCTTTCTCTCTCTCTCTCTCTCTCTTTCTGTCTTTCTTTCGCCTCCTCCTCTCCTCTTTCTGCCTGAGATTCCCTTCTTCAGGGCCTGCCTGGGCACATCAGTGTTTTCCCCTCAGAGCAAGTCGTCTGGACACCGAGAGAGAAAGAGAGCGGACCCCGCCTACACAACCCCACCCCCTTCCTCTGCTGGGCTTCCTGGTGTGAGTGTGTTCTCTATGTGTGTGTATGTGTGTGTGTGTGTGTGTGTGTGTGTGTGTGTGTGTATGTGCGCCTCTGTTCCACCTCGGTCGATGAGGTCTGCCCTCCCTCTACATCCGCCCCTCCCCTCACAACAAACGCTATCCAGCCACTTCCTGGATGGCTACATAGGCTGTTTCTGTCTGTGCTTCACTGGGAGAGTCCGTCTGCTTCATTCTCTTTATTTCTTTCTTCCGTATCTTCAGGCTAAAGCCACTTCCTCAAACACACAGTTTCTCTCTTTCTCGCATTACTGAGTGTTCAAGAGTTCATTTCCCTCTCCTTCTCTCTGGCCATTGTCTCTTTATTGATCTGTTGAGAGCCTTGGATATGGAGCTGAGACCAGCTAATGCGCTTCTAGTGTGGCTGATTCTAATTACAGGTCACAAAGTTCACTGGTTAGCAGCGGTTTAGCACAGGCAGAACATGGGGTTAAAATATAAAACAGTGTTACAAGAGACACGTGTGCACCTAGACAAGCTGTTAGAAAAATCAATAACTCTGGACAATAGAAAGGAAAAGAAACTGAAAATGCGAATGACTTGTCACAATCAAGATGTGATGATTCAACTGGGAGTTTGTGTTTTCATTCACCACAACCTGTCACCCTGACCCTTAGGTGCCACATTACAGAAGTGACACCCACTACTGCACTGTCAACCTCGGCCTGTTCCTCTGGCTGAAGATTTTAGAAGTGTTAGTGCCCCACAGCTCATCTTTGTGGGCCATTCTTGCAAGCTAATCTTGCAAAATCTAGGCTAGTTCTTCAGGTTGTTAACCTCCTGCCCAATATTACATAGGTCAGACTTCCTTTACAAGACAAGGACTTGGAAGAGTGTTAACAGTAAATGAGAGTAAATTTATGCTTGTGGTTTGTATTTCTAGGTCACCATTATTACAAGCCACTAATATGGGCAGAGGAAGGACCATATATAGGACAAAGGAAAGAAAATAACGCCAGACTTGAATAAAGACAGAATGGAAAAAGAATTAATATAACAAGGAGGATAAAAAGAAAAGGAAGAAAACAAAAGCATAAAACTAGTCCTTAGACCCTCCATTCGAATAAGGAAAAACCCTTTAAAAGGAGGGAAGAGAAGGAGAAACCTCAGGCAGAGCAACAGGGGAGGGATCATCCCAAAATACAAACAAAACCATCTCTATGATCAAATTAAACTCTCATGCGTGCACATTTACAAACGCGCTCCTCGTGCTGAACGTATGCATTTTTGGCACAGAGGTGTCAGCGGTGGCTCTCTAATGTCAGCAAATGAAAGGCCCGTGCAAACTTAGCGGAAAGAAGGGCCGACTTAACAAGGCGGTGAGGAGAGGACGACTTCAGTGGAAAGACCTTTAGAGTCCGCGAGGCAGCAGGGACATGAACGGCATGAACGGCTCTGACTCAATTTGCTACTAAAGCGTAGGGGTCGGGAGACATAAAGGACATAGTGGGTGAATATATACAGAACACCATCAGAACTAAAAATCTAGATTATCTAGTGGTACATTTGACTAACATTATGCATGCAATGATGGCTTCTTGAAAGTGGAAGGATTAACATCTCTGCCCTGATAAAAACCTTGTGTGGTCAAAACCAGTTGGCATTTTGAACCATTAACATACCCAGCAAAGTAAATATAGTCAGTTAAAATTGAGTTTTTGCTCTATCTCTACCAATTTACTTCATCTTTAAGAGCAACCTAAGCTTCCCTGGATTCACTGCATTTGACTGAGCACTTCTTTTTTTCTTTATAGTGGTTTGTGTTGGTGAACATATTGTTTCTCATTAAGGTTACTCAGTTCCTGAGATCTAGCCTCCAGCAGCAGGTCATTGAACTTTTCCTTTCAAATGTTATTACATTTTGAATGGTTTTCAACATGTGAAAAAGTCCCGGCTTGTCTGTTCTTACCTCAACTTGCCACTAGATGGAGACACATTTCCACTTACATGAGCTGACCCCCACACAGAGTGGCTCACAATGAGTACAACTGTACAATAAGCTTAATAATTCATAAATCACTGCTTATATAAGAAGGTCAATGATCAAGGCCAAGGTGTATTTACAATACTATGACAATGAAGTCATAACAGAGCTGCTGTAAAATGGGAGAGAACCGGCAGATTTCAAGAGCAAAGAGAAGAAGTGGGGGGAAATTCTCTCTTTCTGTTCAATGTATAATGGAGAAATCAGGTAGGTTCCTCTAAAGCTGTGAAGGTGTAAATCACAGAACAAAAGTCACTCATGATTACTGGAGTTTTCATTCAGGCTTTTTCATGCTGCATGTCGAAGCTGCTGTAATGTGTGAAGTGAAAGCCTGCTAGCCTCTTTTTCTCTCTCTCTCTCTCTCTCCATGTGTGTGTGGGAGGGCCGGTTCAGGTCAGGGTCAACATGACTCCCGCTGAGCCACCCCGGGGTGCTGAGGCACCCACTCACAGAGTCAGACACACAAGTGGTCACACGGGACACACAAGTCACATTCATAAAAAACACATGACCCCTGACCTACTGAGAATGAGTCAGTGACCACAGATGCTGAAATATGCAAATAAAAACATTAAGAAAACATTCAGCATTTTCATACAAGTAGTATTTTATATCGGAAATTAATAGAACGACAACGACACAGTGTATTTCCATTTCATGAAAGCTTTTGCATCAGCTGTTCTAAATGCCTGGTGTCTGGTGGGACTTAACTGGGAAAATCCACAGTAAGTGTTTTATATTTCCTGCAGCTGCAAGCAGCAGCGGTTTATTTGGAGTAAACAGAGGAGGTATTGCTCTTCTTCTTCACAAATGCACTGCAGGTGTACACTAATAAACTGAAATTCCAAAGAAAAAACACACCACAGCACTGAACACTACGTGACTGACAAATGATTACTGCCATGACCACTTGGAGAGTCAAAGTTTAAAACAACTATAACTTTGTGGACAAACACGATCCTGGAATATCCTGGAATATTCTGCGTTCACACACAAACTGGCCGATTGGTGCTGGTGGCGGCAAAACCCCATCTGGGTCAGCGGCCATTTCCTGCTGCTGTGAATGCGCCACCTGCAGTGTGCTGCAGGCCGTCCAGCTATCGTGGCTAATCGCTAACAATTACACGTGGTCATGATCCGGCGGCTAAGACTGTCGTCACAGATGGAGCTCCGGAGTGCAATCATCCCAGGTGAAGCTTCTACTGCTAAAAACAAGGAAACACTGGCTGATGACATATCAGCTTTAACTGTATTACACTCCGAACAGGATGCCAGGGTGTTCATAATACAACATTTTAAAACTGGAAACTCTCATGTGCTGAATTTACACTTGAAAGCATCAACAAAGAATTACAAAAGCAGTCGTTACTCACAGCTTCATTACAAGTCAACAGTAACAAAACACTGACCAATAAATAAATAAATTTGTTGACCAAATCATCACTATCACATCACAGCATGTAGCTATTCATATTGTAATGAAATTAACTCAAATCAATAGTTCGCTGCAGTAGGAATTCAGTCTAATAACTTAAAGTGCGGTTTGGAAAAAGACACTGTTAATAATACGTTCGTTATAGTTGATCAGCTAAAACCTACAAAACAACCTTCAGGTCTTTCAGGATTTTTGACATATTCTACTTGAGAAACTCGCCTGGAGGAGAATTGCACCTGAGCAGTCATCAGTCATCTAGTGTGTGAAATCACAACGTGACACATCCAGCCTGTGATTTATGTTGCATGGCCCTCTCTCTTCCATCTGTCACATTATTCCATTGTCTAATAATGTGATGTTGTGTGCAGAAGTTCAAGCGCAGCACTGCTTTGTACCTGCCACTGTATGTGTGTGTGTGTATGTGTGTGCTCTTACCCCTGGCAGCAGGCCCTCTGGTGGTGTGGGGGAGACCGTTTCCCCGTCTGGCCCTTGGGGCGCGCACAGCTGGGGTGACATGGTGGGCGATTCATCTATATAGGGCAGCGTCTCCGAGCCATCCTGAGACTTGCCGTCCTCGGCTCCGTCCCCCTCGTAGCCATCTGTGTTGTAGTTAAAATCTGGAGGACAGAGCGACAGAGACAGAGAGGGGGAGAGAGATGAAGAGAAAAAAGAGAGCGAGAGAGATAGATAGATTAGCATCTCACCACAGAGAACAAGGCCATCGCTGGGAAGACATGCCATCAACAGCATGGCTGAAGTGGTTTCAGGGCCAAACTATATATAATTATTAAAAACAGACTTCCAGTCAACCCCTGTATGAAGGATGATAAAAAGCTGCAAACTCCACATGTAACTTTCTCAATTTAAGTTTCATTTTGTTTCTGTGGTATCACAGTTTTATATATTAGGCTTAGTGTCAGTATTGAGGTCGATATTCATGTCCAGTGACAACGCTGGCGTTCAGGCCTGAGTAACAGTGACAGCTCCAGTGGAAGGGAACAACGCTGACTCCAAAACGACTCCTGCCCCGGCTTCAAAGGAACACTGCTGAAGAAAACAGTGGAATAACAAAAAGGCACGGGGAGATATGAAAGGCCTGTGTCAGACATAAAAACCTTTTATATCTGATGTCTTATTAGAGTAGAGAGGTGTATTTTTGATGGACAGTCAGGGACGGTGATAAGCAGGGTGAAGCTACAACACATACTATAACAGATTTTAAGTAAGTACAAAGTGTAAACACAGAAAATAAATATGGTTGCTTATGCTTACAAAATAATTATAGATTTTCCCTAATGGGATACAAATCCTGTTTATCTATCTAATACAGCACAGCATATTCCTTTTATGAACTTGGAATAAGAGAAGTGCAGTCACCACAGCTTGTGTAACTATTACAAAAAGCCATATAGCAGTGGGCTGGTGTAAAAGCAGAACCAAATGAAAAGCCAGTTATGTGGGAGGTGCGTAGGTGAGCCGATCTGACTGCGTACAGCCTACGCTGAGCTCAACCACCACTTTAAAGCACAAATGCGTTTCAATTCACCACCATTGCACAGACATGTTCTTGAGAGGGTGTGCGTGTGTGTGTTTGTGTGAGTTTGCACACGTGTGTAAGAATACCAGACAACTCTAACGAGCCACAAACGAGAACTAATTGGAAAATAAAAGCAGGGGTCAATCCCCACTGGGATGCCACACACCATCAAGCTAATGTTGATGGGTGCCTAGAGTGGCCGACACATCGCCGTCTGTCACCTTCTGACACGCACCATAACCCACAGTCACTGGACCACCCACCTGCCAATCAAAAAACTCCCTCCATCTGTTAGCTGCATGCGAGTATGTATGTGAACCGTAGAGAGAGTCACAGATACCATATGGCTTATTTGTAGCTGTTGGGCAAATAGCTGACAAATGGTGCATTTGGGTCTTAGCTGACTTACTGAAGCATGTGCAAGAAAAACAGTGACAGTGTGCTGAAGCGCTGCAAGATGACAAGAGTAGAACATGAGACATAAAAGGTGAGGATGGGGTTAAAATACTGAGGTAAGCTCATGTGTCCAACTCCAACTGTGCTGTGATCATGCCACAGAAAAGCTCTGCTCTTCCAATATGCACGTGTGCGGTTGCGTGTATTTGTTTTTTCCCTGTCCTCTCTCTCTCGCTTCCATCTGTTCCCTCTCTGACTCTTCTGTACACCTCCTGGCCTCCTGACGGGCTAGTTTGTCCCAATCTGCTGAAGTTGCGTGAGTGTGTGTGAGCATGAGAGAAAAACAGAGAACTGTTCTTGTTATTTAATGTTATAGCACTCAACAGTGACCCCAAATCCTCAGATTTCCTCCCAGCCCACGGACGATGTTTTGAAACTCAACTGTGAGCTGGATGGAAGGATGGATAGCACGAAAGCCTTACATGGTGCAACAAAGCACTTACTGTATGTCTAGACAAGCACCAAGGTCTGTTCCCTCTTTTATAAAGATGTAGGCCCTGATTCATTTCTATTTGCAGAAACATCAATAGGCGGCAGAAATCATTCAGAAATGCAGTCCCTCCTGCGCTGAGCAGAGAGCCAGTCTGTCATGGAGAACAGAGTTGGAGCAGTGAAGGCAAAGCAGAGCAAATGGGCTGAATGTACGCTCGGCTCTCTGGCCCATGCCCAGCACACACATGCATAAGCTGTGTGCTTGCAACTTACTTACAGTCGCCCGAGCTCTCATGCATCTGCAAGTTTAATGTCAGCTTTGCATGCATTGTGTGTTAAACTGTAAATGTGAGTCATTAGATTCATTTTGTGTTTGAATGAATCTCTCTGTGTGCAATTTGGTGGTCATCATTTCTACTCATTATGTCTGATTAGCCACATTAAAAGGCAAGACAGACAGAGATACACAGGGAGAGAGAAGCAGAGACAAAAGAAAAGGACAATTGTGACAATGTCTCTTTCACCTGGCTCGCTGGCTGCTGCTGCTTCCAAACAGTCACAGGACAGAGGAGATCAAGAGGACAGAAATAAAGGTTGTGTATTCAGTAACATTCTCAAATTACAGCCATATGTGGTGTAACACAGTTAGCAGAAAATGCCACACACACACTGGTGGTGATACTAAAATGCACAAACTGTGCTACTGTGTAGCAGCTCAGTACCTTCATTTATCATTCAATGGATCAGTCTCAGGGCCCATCAGCTATACTGTACATGATTTGGATGTACAGCCATTGATGTTTTTTAAGGTGTTTTGTTGACTATTACTCATTGACTATAAAGGGCAGAGTTCGCCGTACAGGTAATCATGGTAGCATCTATTTTAATAACGTGCACAGTAGGAACCAGGCTGTATGATGAACCTGTATTGGTTCATTTGTTCATTAATGTGTAACTTTACAATGTGCACTTCCGTGGGGAGTTACTGTAGAGGGCAGTGCATGAGAGATATACAGCGTATATCACGGAAATTCTCAGTCCAGGAAGTTGGTTTCTCAGTATGTCAGTGCATCAATATTAAAATGTTGTTATCACCATTTTGGTACTCTTCGTTGAAATTCTAGTCACATATGCGTTTCCAGTACGGAGGCAAAGAGCAGTACACTACTGTAGATTTGATTGGGCTATACTATATAAGCCATCACGTAATAAAGAGGAAGAGAGGTATATAGAGAAGGAGGAAATAAAAAAATGCAGGTCAGCTAGCTGATTGTTTTAAAAACCAGAAAGTGGAGGAAGAGGATGACCACAAGAATCTATTTCCTATTGATACAAAGCACCTGCAAATTGCTTTCACCAAATTTATGACACAAAAGATGTGGCTCATTCCAAAATGTGGCATGCTCATTTTAAAAAGGAACAAAGGTTACTTGATATTTGTTGCCAAGTACAGTAATGCTTTGAACAAACTGACACCTCATGTCTTTCAGTGCAAAAAATTTGGTGCCAATCCATCAAGTCGATGTTCCGATATTTTGCTGAATTGAAAGTGAATATCCTAAAGATAAAACTTTAGCCTGTTAGTGGCGCTAGAGGTAAAGCTATGGGGTCACAAAAGTCATGAGGATTTCTCCTCTACGGCACTTGACTGCAGTAAATTTTGTGGCAATCCATCACATAAGTAATTGTCAAGATATTTCAATCTGGACCAAAGTGGTGGACTGACCGACCGCTTGCCATCCCAAGAGCAATGCCGCTAGCATGGCTACAAACAAAGACTTCTACAGCCACAATACCTGCATCAATATGTAATATCTAATTGCAGTTTTAAAAATAAATAAGCCTACAACAGAGGTGACCAGAGGTAATATCTGTAGAGGACAGAATTACTGTAATAAGTAAGACAATAAGCAGTAATCTTGTTTTTAACATCACAAAAGATTTCCATTCTACTACTGTAGGTTACATATAGGAAAAAAGGTTGCAAACACTCAGCTTTACAACCAAAATGTGAGAAACTGTGTGAGTGTTTGTAGAGTATGTGTCCAGACAAGAGAAATCCAATCAGCTGCTGAAGTTGACAGCAGTGTGGTTCAGTGCATATTCTGAATGTTTCACTCAGTTGCACTGGAGCAGCAGTTCCCACTTCTTGTTGCATATATGTGCCTACAGGTACTATCACCAACCAATTCAACCAAAAAGTGACTCACCCCTCAAAGATTGGCTTATTTGAATAATTTTCAACAACCTGACATGGTAAATCCACAAGAGATAAATGATTTTCTATAAATGGTTTCCTTTCTGTTAATCATTTTGAGAGCCTTGAGATTCACTCTGTGACCCCTGAGAGGTCCCAAAACCTAAGTCTCTATACCACTGATATTCAGAATATCTTATCGTCTTTAAACACTGCTCCCAATAGTCTAGAAATAAGTTGAACATTACTGTCGCTGGGCTACAAAGCCAACTGAAAATGAATATATTCTTTCTCGCTTTGCTTCAGTTTTCTTTGACAAATCGGTTCAATTCATTGCTGTTTTGTTTGTGTTTTTTTATTGAAACCTTGCCACAGTCACAATGCTCACATGTGCATGAGCAAATGACACAGGAGTCCACACGTGCACATGTTTATCTGCACACACTCTGACAGGCTGAAATGTCGACCGCCTCGGTCAGCTAATGCATCCTGACAATCCCCATGCGTGACAAACAGAAAAATCAATGCTGCGATGTCAATCCATGGAGCGGGAGTTATTCTGTGGAGAGGATTCTTCAGCCCTAACGTGTTATTACTGTTCAATAGAGCAGTCCCTAAACATACACACACATTTTACAGGTTAAAACGGGGACAAGCTCAACATGACATGCGACTAAACAGGAGCTAACGTCAAGTAAAAGGATTGACTGGCAGAGGAGGAAGATCCTATTGAGAAATCAATACAGCCTCGATCCGGCACATCACTAGGGTGAAGTGAACCTGTCAAGATCGACCAACGTGCTCACACATCCAGAGAAACCACACAGTCAAACATAGGGCGACCAAACTTACCATTGCTGGAGAGGAGAGAACGAATGACACACGCAGCTTCAAAGAAGAAAGCCATGAGTGTGTTGGCGTGTGTATGCGAGTGTTGTCGGACCTAAACACCTTCACTGGCAGTCATCCATGTCACCAAGGCAGTCGGGCAAACATTATGTCACAACTCAAGTCCCACGGGTCCCATTTCTTCGACTCAAATTCAACAACACAAACTGAGAAGCGCACTCAACTGTACTGCCGAAAGGAGCGACATGAAAATAAGAGAGCTGGTTTGGAGCTCCTCACCGTTGAATACTTCCACTGTTATGAACCTTTCAGATAGCACTTATTCAAATTAAGGCAACAATGCTGTATTCAACAACACCCACAGCCTAGGAGGAAGCAACAAACTCATAGGCACAAAAAGAGCAGTTACTGTATGGAAGCTATAAAACGCTTTGAGTGCATTAACATGTTTCTCTGTCCACTGAACACTGTCACGTCACTTCCCAGCCAGCCAATAAAGACTGTCCTGTAAAGGTTTATGGGTCATGTAGCCATAAGAATCAATAGTGTGGGTGTACGTGCATTAATTTTAGGTACACTCCATATACTGCACGATGAGGAACCAACCAAAACTGGATTTCTGGTTCAGATAGTCAGTAATTCAACCACTTGTCAAATAGCATACTGGAAAGACAACTGCTCAAACCAAACGCTGAAACATGTGGATTAGTTTTCACATTTGGAATTATTTAAATCTTGTCGTTGCAAGCTAACACAGGGAGCTTCTATGAATCCAGCAAGCATACTGTGAGAAACTATTTCATGGGACTATTTTAATGTGTTTTGGATTTTTCCTCATCAAATGGGGAACCAGGTACATCATACAATCACTGATTTGTAAATGTAAATCTATTGAAAAAGACACATTGTCATCCAGACACAGCATAGATAGACACGAGTCTATTCTAGACATATGTAAGCAGCCCTGAAGCCATTGGCTGCATTAGATCTCATCCTGATAGTGAAAATGTGACTCATCATTTATGTTGGGGGTAGTAGAGAGCTGCACTGTAGATGTGGCTACAGATGTCAACAGAACTCGTAGAGATATTCTTTTAAAGGTTTTCCTTGTAAGAATTAAAAGGTCAGAGTGAGTGAATATACAAGGGTTCAGTGTCTGACAAATGGACACAAAGTTGACCTTCATAGGCCCAACGGCTGACCTGACAGTCACTGGACAGACTCACAAATAGCTAAGAGCCACCCGTGCGCATAAAAACGTATTCCTTCAGTGCCACTGAAATGCCGGGCCAGAGCTGACGGCCATTACTGCACCATTAGCTGAATTGAGAGGTGGATAAACATGCCACCAGTGGAGACCACAGAGCCATAAGGAAGATGAAACCGCATGCACGCTGTTCATATCCTGTATGTGCTGACAGAAGCAGGAATATCTGCAGAGAGCTTTAAAGGAAGAAAAGCTTTTATTAAAATGGAGATTTAATGTTGAGGATGGTTCGAACCAGCTGTAGATGTACAATACTGCATAAGTGCTACCACTACCTTATGAAAGCTGTACCATTACTATGTTTTCCCATTTGCTGCTGTGACCTTAGAACAGTGATTCTAACAGCTACTAACTAAAGTCATTTTAGTAGAGATACTTCAGTTTTTAATACAAACACAAGTGTCTCAGCTGTCAAAATTAAGACTGACTATCCATTCCCTTTGAATCTCAGCTCTCTACAAGGTGAAAATGATGTGAACAATTATTCTGTGGCATGTCCAATTGTCCGATTGTCACCCCACACAGTAGTCAAAGCGTGTTGACTGACTGCATTGCACTCTGGTCTACTGAGACTACTGGCAGTGGAGAAATGTTATCTCCACTACGGTGGATTTTCTCGAAGTATAACTATTAAAACTCTGTGTAAAATGTCAGCGTAAATACAGGAAGAAGAGTTGCTTTTTTTAGTCTGAGGGATTAACTCCAAAACCTGACATTTCCACTGATGTTTTATAATACTCAAATACTGAAAAGGTCATGTTATGAAACTTGTGACATTACATCATCTCCATATGACCAGTTACACACAGGATAAAAAAACACAGACAAACAACAACAGATCCAGACCTTAAAAATACAGATTATAAGTGTTTCTGGGTTGATTCTTCCTACTACTTCTTTCAATACCGAACACAGTATTGTTTTGATGTATTTCATGTTGCTCTCCCCCTCTCTCCTCTCTCCTCTCTCCTTTGCGCTCCACATAATGTTTAGGGAAATTAGTGCAGTCCATGAGGAAAACACAGACACTCTCACTGTGTCACTCACACTGCAGATACATGCTCTACACAATTACTAATAGGCTCTGGTGTGCGTTGATGGGGTTAGATCAAGTTAATAAGGAATGGCTTGCACCGGAAAACCTTTCAAACAGGGTACACGCGCACGCGCGCACACACACACACACACACACACACACACACAGCACTCTGATCTGAGAGATTTGCTCACTTCAGCGACGGCATAAGTCTATGTGACAGAGTGTAAACGCCAAGTGTTTAAATCTGCCTTGTGACTAGAAAACTACCTCAGCAGTTTCAGAGCAACTAGTTCCACATGTGGTGGAAGAAATTTTATTACGAAGGGATCAAAGTGAAAGCAATGAAACAAATCAGAAACATGATGGAAATGCCACAATGCTGCCAATGTTCTCCTCACAGTGCAGAGCAATAACACAAATGCCTGGGCATTAAATATAGTCTGCTTCTCACAGTAAATAAATGAAGAATAGTGGCTCTCAATCTCTGATGCCACTTATGTCCACATGGTAAAGAATTCCCTGATGCATTCAAGGAAGCTCTGAAATGTGACATTTGAGTGTCAGCTGCTGAACAATATGCTCTTTGATGGAAATGCAAATAAACCAAATTTACATTGTTTTTTAATAATGTAAATTTTTAAAGTGTTTTTTCCTTGCTTGTAGCTCCATTGCCTCGTAACAGTAAGGTGACACTGACAAAACATAAAGCAGCCGACTAACTGTACACTGAGACAGATCGCCTACATTGAGCAAGTTTCAAGTATCTGCAATATGATTTTCATATAGTGACACAAAGTGAAGTTCCTTCCTGAAACCTAGAAAATCTAAAAACTCATGATATGCTTTGGATAATGGTTGGAAGTAAAGTATACGTTATTTGTAGTTAATGGAATAAAACACACAAAACCTCCTGTGTGATTCTTTAAAGAGGTCAGAGGTGAAGGGCTGAATGGCAAGCTCGTGTTTAGACATCATAATTTGACTACAGAACCCATGATGAAGAGCATTTCATCAATACACAAGTACCCTCTGATGTGATTTTCACCACTGACAGCTGGCAGCAGAGAAACAATGGATCCCAGTGATGCAGAGAGTCTGGAGGTTCTCCTGAGAATCGCTGCTATGCGTGGCAGTAGAGATGGTCCCCTATGTCTGCTGCGTAATGAAGTCCGAATATTGTTGCATAACCAACCAGTTAAATCTGCAGTCCCATCCCTGCATACTCCGCCACCCACTCAATGACCTCCGCCCAATGTCAGCTCACATCACTCTCACTGTTAACCTCCACTGACAGACAGCTCTAAATCCACTTGTCACTCTCAATAACTGGCCCTCGTTTCCATGGCAAGGACAAAGGCTGCCATGACAACTGGCCAGGTTGATGCAAATGCTTCCTGCTTGCCAATAAGCTGTTTGGTCATGTCGGGGGGGGTAGCCGATGTTCCTGGAAGAGCTGCACTATTTATACCCGAGGACAAGAGAAACTTTTAAAACTGAACAGCTTGAGTCATAAACTAGCTAAGGGCTCCACAGAGAGAGAATACTGTCTGCAGGAGAGTTTGAAAGTCCCTCATTCACCCACTAAACAATGAACCTCTGCAGGGATAATATGGATTGCTCTCTTCCAGCTAAGCGCACACTGACCAGGCACAAAAGAAGAAATCCATCGTTGTGAACATAATAGATCTATATGTGCATCACGGCTCACATTTCAGCTTTCCTTTTTGTTTTGGTCTTCTGTCATGTGACAGCCTGCATGCCTGTTACTGCTAATATATTAATTAATAGAGGAAACATCCTCAGTAAAATACAGATTGGGTAAACTCGGTCTAAAAAATGCCTCTAATGCAGTTAAATAAGGAGGTTTCAGGGTGGTATGCTGATATTAGAAGACTGAGACTCAGCTCAGAATCGAAATTTCACAGTGACAGTGTCAGCTATGCAAAGTGTTTACCTATTTATGAGATATAATCATTTCCTGCTCCTGTTGGTCCCTCACCAGGAAGGTAACTGCACAGCAAGAATAGAGGAAAAAAAGGAACACGGGATTGAGGAACAAAAAAAATTGTAACCTCTCCTGTGCTGCATCGCCTCCTCATACCCACAGCTGAGTGACAGCTCCACTGCCTGGCCACATCACACGCATAGACCCCTGCTCGGAGCTGCTATGGCAGGAGGGCCAGTGTCCAGCTGTTTAACTACACTGAGCATTCAGTCAAAGCGAGGCCAGAGTCAACGAAAATGGCTGCTTCTGTAACCTCACCTTTATGCTCAGACATAAAGGGGTTTCTTTTATCTGTCTTTTTAACAGCAGGTTATGTGTGCGTGTGTGTCTGAGGGGAGGCAAGTAGCATGGGCAGTGATGTGATGGGTGAGCGGGACTACAGAAACCTGCTAAGGCATGCGTCACACAGCCGACATATTCACTGGGCTACTCGGGACCGACAGAGGCATCCATCACTCATGAATGCTAAAGCTAAAGCATACACACATATACAAAAGTGTCGGTGAGAAAAAAATAACATGAGCAATTTACATCAACTGCAAACCATTCCGCTATGTGGAAACATCAAAGGGACATGTTGGTACGCAAATGTAGCCGTCCTCTGCACAGCTACTGTACCTGCATGCCGAGATCACTCATTTTCTCATTGCCTACCTCTGAATCAACTCTAATACATAATGTAGTGGCAGCGACAGCAGTATACAAGTATCCTATGTGGGTGTGGACAGTGGCAGCAAATGGTGTGTATGTGGTGCAACAATACTATGTGTTGACCTACTGACAGATGAGTCGGCACTAATGTAAACATCTGTCCTCCGTCAGTGCAATTGGTTTTCAAATTCCTTCCATTATTCTAATGGTAGAAATGTTTAGGCTGCAACTAATGACTGTTCTTATTATCAATTAATCTGCCAATTTAACTATTGATCAATCATCCACATAGTTGCCAACACATTTTCTGGCAATCGACTAATAAATAAAAGGGCCAACTGATGCAGCTATAGAAATGTTATGAGTACTGCACCTACTGTAGATGCCTTCAAAATTAATGCTCACATTACATTTGTGAATTTGTTTGTTTATTGATTATTAAGTATCAATAGTAAGAAATAAGAAATAGTAAGAAAAAAAAAATCAATGTGTTGACTTCTTAGTTTTATTAAACTTTTGTGATTTTGTGGCATTTCCTTTGTAAAAACACATTTTCAGAATGCTGGTGTATAACTATCTGGTCATATTCTCAAGTACAGAAACATAATGAGAAAATCCACATTGGTTTCAAAAGTATTAGTAGCCTCAGTGCAGCAGTAATCCAGTGATTAGAGGAGCTGCCTTGTAACCAAAATGTCACTAGTTTGAATTAGGGATGTTAATGATTAATCATTAATCGATTAATTGCTGTTAAGAATTTAACTGATTAAAAATGTATTAACTGATAGCCAGTAGGATTTATGTTTATTGTGGAGAGGTTCGGAGTATTTCTTATTTTCCTTTTATACAGCATTTTATATTTATTTAAAAAAGGGTTTGGTTTGGTTTGGTCTGCCTTGTTAGTCTAGAAATGGCAGTAATTGCGGCCCATTTCACATTGTTTTGTTTGTCTAAAACTTAAACTCTTAACTTAACGTTTTGTATCTTATTAATTATTAATGATTAATCGATAATCGATTGTTAACGTGTTCAACTATCGATTAAGGAAAATGCAAGAAATTTGCAACCCGAGTTCCAATACTGATAACTGTGAGAGGAGAAACCGAACAAATAGTTTTTTCCTTGCTCAGCAACTACTGCAATGCTGCCCACACTTAACTCTTTATTTACTCCAGAGGACTCCATATAGCACATGAAGATATACAGCTGTAGTAGAATTGTCATTCATTTTTGCTGAGCAAAAACGAGACAAGATGCTGAGTCTCCTGGGGACAAATTAAAAAAAAAAGAAGAAAAAAGCCTCCATAGGATCTACTGTATATTGGCATCCTCCCAGCTCTCTCCCTTGTCCGTCCATAGGAGCCTGGACCGGCTGAGCAAAGTTGCAAACTAATAAAGTCGGGGAAAGGAAAAGTTGCTGCTGCAGTGTGAGAATTCATTCAGGGAGTTGTGCTGCCTTGCTCAGCATTTTTCTAAGGAAGAGGGGGATTACATCATGCCCTGCAGCCAGCTAACACTGTGTGGGCACCGTGAAGCAGTCCTGCAAACTGCCTCTGTATATAGAGGGCATGGCTGCAGTGACTGAGTGAACACAACACATAAATACACACTCGTTTTTACAGAAGAAATGTGTGTTTACGAGCCAGGACTGTTGTGCAGCTTCAAGTTTCTTTGGGGAGGTAATTAAAAGGAGAAAATGTGTGTGAAAGAGGATCAACATGTCTGTACATGTTTATTATTCAACCGTCTTTACTGTATATATACTGTATGTGCGTTTGTGTGTGTGTGTGTGTGTTCTGGGTGGCTGAAAAGATATTCCTCTGCGTCTTCACTCTCAAAAGATGTAGGTGAGCTCAGCCATGACAGATCCAATTCTCCGAAGACCAGATAAAAGACAGAGGGAGGAAAAGAAAAACAAAAAGACAGAGTGCTGCCTTTTGTAGTGTCCTGCTCAGCTACTAGTCTTCCCGACCCTGTGGAGCCATGACACCATGACAGTACATCAGTGGCTTGACAGATGTGTGGTCATTGTGTGTGTGTTGACGGAGTACATGTAGGCTTTTACACCTCCCTGTCCTGCAGCCATCAATCAGGAGGCGACACTGGGGAAATTAAAAGCCTTTATGAAGGTCTATCTTTACAACCCGGGGCCGTTACGCCACTCATCAACATAAAGTATTTCACCAGCAGCAACGTGACATGAGACTCCGAGGACAGAAGCAGCAGCTATACAGTATCACTGGAAACCAATTTAATTCCACCAAATGCAGATGCTTCAAATAAAGAGAACATGAAGAGTGAAGACAGACTCAAAGTTTGAAAACATTAAATGTGAAAATGTTGTGGTTAGATTTTCTACAAATTACTCAAAATCATCCAGCTGTTGCAACTGCAGTTTAAGCTACTCTTTAGCTCTAAGGACAGAAAAGAAACCTCTGAATTAAATTACTGAATTGCTGCTTCATTAGCTCTTAACAGATTCTTTTTTTTCTGTGAACCAGCCCCAAGAATCATTGGGCGCTCTGAGGTCTTCCTCGTCACATAATTTCTGTCCAAAAACCCTCCAGAGACAAAAGGTAAACCTGTCGGCTGACAAAGGCAGATGTGGAGCAACAGATTGCGTTCTTCAGCGCACGCTGCTTCCCCCAGGAGCCATCTCAACTGTGATCAATCCAGCTTAGGTAGTGATTAATATGCAGACACACCCACCTTCTTCCTTATGCACACATACACACAGATCCTCAAACAACTACATTTACAGACATGTGAGCGAACATACGGCCAAATGCACACAGAGACAGATAGCAGATGTTTAGAGAGACAAGTCTCACCGTGTGATCACAGATTCCAATCCAGTCTGTTATTTGAGCCTCGAATTGGAATTTTGTTTGACAGAGGAGCTCACCAATACCTCAGAGATGACTGAGGTATTGGTGAAGCATTTTGTTAACAGATGTTTGTTGTACAATAGTCGACTGCAGTACAACATAGTCTTACACAAAGAATAGTCAAGGGTTGAATTCAAGAAGATGTGCAAGACATTCTCTAAACCACTAAGGTTCACTGGTACGTTTGGGCGCATTTCAATAAAATATCAGCTTTTAAAGTAATTTGCACGGCTCACTGCAGCACCATGGAGTGAGGTTTTGTAGGGAATTTGCAGGAAAAACAGGTGAAGCTGTTGTAAAGTAGGCTACTTCTTAGTTTCCAAATCTATTTAATTTGACTGTCCTTGTGACGATATGTGTGTATTTGTCTGATGATTGCAGAGGACGCAGAATCAATTTCCAAAAGGATAATAAATCAACCTAAACTAAATGCACTAGTAGACCTTGATTCGCAAAACATCGTAGATGAGTCTTGCAGGGTATTTGTTTTTTGTGATAAGCAAGAAATGAAATAGCAATAAAATGGCATTTAATCTGACGTGAAAAGAGACAAAGAATAAAAGCAGCAGGCAAACTTTCCTGAAAATACAAACAACCTTATGGTCCCATAAAACCATCTAAACAAAATAACATACCAGCCCTGGATTCACTGTTGCAGTTATTCTCATTTCTCCTGTCTCTAAGCTATGAAGGACTCTTATTCTAACTGTGATTAATGAGGACCTGTACACTGATGGGCTTCACTTGAACCAGCTATCCTGCATGATCAAACTGATGATCTGTACAGTACATACAGCATGTACTGAAGATGTAAGCAGTGTTGGATACAAGCTGAGAGCTTCTAGAGCTTAATGCTCTGAAAATAACAGTCTACATGAATTGCACATGAATGCAGGATGTGGCAGGAAGGCAGCAATAAATACAGGTTAGTGAGTCTACACGTGGACGCTGGAGCATGGAGAGGTGTGAATGCATCATGGTCACCTTCAGCACACGCTGATAATCAAGGGTGTTTGGCCTGTGAGTAAATTCTACAATTCTATTTAAAGAAATCGGATCATTTCTGGGAATGATTCAAGGTGCAATCCAATTTCACAAGAGAGATAGGACACTATTACCTCTTACCAATACTAATGTACTTCCAGAAAAATGTATTCACCATAGAAATAATGGAATATATTCTCTTTACTGAGCTTAATCTCATTCTATTGTATAGAAATGATCCACAGATTAGACCTGAGAAGAAAGGAGAACAGTGGCTTTTCCACTCAATATTACAGCTAAAGGTCAGTGTGTGCACCTTCCGTTTCAACAAATAGGACACCCCCCGCTACTTTCCACCAGCTTGATGTTACAGTAATGCTAAGTGAATGCTAAATGATGCTAACTAAGCCAGTGTCAAGAGCCGTGCGCAGCTCTGGTCTGAAAGTCTGTGACTCATCCAATTGAGCCGGGGTCTTTGTTCCCCCTTTCCCTCTTCCAGCCTGATCAAGATGATAATGGGTCGGCTCCTCAGATAGAGCTAACCACTGTGCTCAGGAAACAGGCTGAACACACTTTAAAGGTCAATAAGCTGCAGGACTCCCACACATTAGTTACTGGAGAGAGAAAGAAAGACGAAAGGAAGCACAGACAGAGAGGAAAAAAGGACGAGACGGCTCCAAAGCCTTTGCGCTTTAATGGAAGACGACAGGAGCGCTGCCAAACCAAAATCAAAACTTTAACAGCACGTAACATCTAACACAGGCACACAGATTTTTACGCTGTGTATGCCTTCCACTACAAATGCACTGATGATGCTAATGAACATGTGTGCCCATTATCCACTCCACAACCTGTGAGCACACATCCAGAGCACTTCCCGGCCGGAGAGGAGACTGATAAAAGGCAATATTGTCTCTTTATACCTCAAATGAATGACAATTCTACTACAGCTGCATATCTTCACGTGCCATATGCCTGTAGGCTGCAAGAGATAAGGAGCCCCTCTGCTGCACATGCATGAATTGCTGTTACCCCCCATCCATGCAGCCCCCAAACCCAACCAACCAATGTTACCATGGCAGCCAGCCACTATACATTGTAATTAGCTGGCCTAAATCCCCAAGGCTCGGACTGGTTGGATACAACCCACTGCTTCCATAGATTAGGACAACCACTGTCGTACACGGGGCCCGAAGCCGTGTCTGTCTGCGCACACATACGCAAGAAGTGGCATTCAAGCGCAGACACACCTATGCACAAACAAACAAACATCTATACAACCCTTGCTAATGCACTATATTTTACATCCCACCTTGTTCCTCCCTCCCTGTGTTTGTAAGCAGGTACGAGGTAATCAAACCTCCACATGTACTGTAGAGCTATTCGCTGCCAACACACGCCCACATTCAGCAAAGCAACATACTGTACCGCGGCTCTACTGTGTGGGCATCTACACCTCAGTGTGCAGCAGTACCCTCTGCATTCGTTCGTGGGCATGTGCTAATGGAAAGTGTATCAAACCGTGCAGTGAAACAAAAGCGCTACAACGAGTGAAGCTATTAAAATGCAAGCGGCTGTCGATAGCCCTTGGGGCAACCCTGGCAGTGATTGTAGTGTCTATTTATTGCACTCCCCTGCCCAATTAGATGAATATGAAGCAGATTAGAGGCAGTGAGTTTGATAAACTCTAGGTGTGCCAGATAGAAGAGGGCGCCCTGAGCAGTGGTGTGCTGCTCAGGCAGGTTAATGTTTCACATCACAATAACACCATTAAAGTTACCGTAGATGAAAGGCAGACAAGAGCAACTCTTGATATCAAAAGGAGAGACCCTCTCCTATGGGAGTGAAAGTGAGCACAAAAATCGATGAAAAAGTTTGTGACAGAGAAGAAAGAAGAAATTCATCTGGAAACTAATTAGGCAAAAAAGAGACATGGAGATAAAAACTAACTCGTAGTGTGTGGGTGTACACTCCAAGTGAGAATACAGAAAACTTTCTGTTGGATCAAACCACTTACAAAGCCATTTTATAATCTATTTGAGCAGACTATGGGGATATTTTGAAGGCATTCAGAGAGATTTGTTGGCATTTGGAGAATATAAGTCCCAAACTGTTGTGGGAAAAGTGTTTATGGTGTCTTTATGTCAAAGAGGTGCTAAACGAGTTATTTTGAAAATGAGTCAACATCCTGTTGAATTCTGTCATTGTCACTTTGAAATGTTAAAATAGAAATCTGCTAACAGTCTGCAACATTAGTGAGTGCATATCAACCTTACCGATGTGAACGCTATTGCACATTATTGCACCATTCCAAGCCAGATATTTATGTACTTCTTTTTACTTTCAAGCTTTAAAAACCTCTGGGGCCAAACAGTTACTGCTATTAAAACCAGAGGCTGCTGATTTAAACAGAACACTTTAGTAGAGTTAGTGCCAGCTTGTCGAATAAAATCCTTTAGAATATAAGACTGGAATAACTGCACACTTTTAATCAATGCTAAATTGTGGCAGTAGTTATTTGGCTTTCAATGGGACTTGATCAAAGGTGGAGGAAAAAACGTGCACTATTCAGAAAAAAAGAGCTGAAAACAATCCCACGTTGTGGCAGCTCCTCTGTCCCTAGAGCATTGATGGCAGGTATAAAGAGAAACACCTGCATAAGGGAAAAAAAGAAAACTATAACCAAATGTAAATGTGACTTCTCAGGAAAAAACTGTTAATCTAATAGCGAACAGACCTCTCTGCAGATTTCTCTCACTCTCCCAGGGTCATGCAGCGATGCTTCGCTGTTCTTCTCTCATACTCACCAGCCATTAGCCAACTGTTACGGCTGGATATCTGCTGAGCAGTAAAAACTACAAGGTGTCTCAGGTGTCACAAACCATCCTGTTTGCCCGATTATGCACAGACGTGAACGAATGCAAATAACGCAGACTTTACAGACAACGAAGCTGGCCTCAGCATCTGTTTTAGAAGTCTATTTTAAGAGATTTCTATTGAACGAGACATTGGAAAGTGTGACAGAGGAGATTAGAGAGTAAGAGGGGATGCAGCATGATGCCTGATAAACTGAGAGAGCACTCGGAGACACAACGCCATCTGACATGAAAGACCTTGTGGATATCGCTCCATTGATTTAGGGTTTGGTCTTTCTACAAAAAGGTCACAGTTAAGTGGTGAATAAAAAGTGGACAGTGATTTAAAAGAGTGGCCTCGTCAGCATCCTATTTATATTACAGAGAGGGAGAATATCACACAAAAAAACAACGGTGAGATGATGGGCAAACATGAATAATTAAACTTCACAAATGTTAATCAAAAAGCCCTTACAGTTACAGAGGAAGGAGAAAAGCATGCATCTCTCTGCTACCTCTTACTATGCCTGTGAGTTTTCAACCAACCCATTATACTTAAAACATCCCCTGAAAATACACCCTATTTTCCCATACTATCCCAAATTTCCCTCCTGATCTCACCATCTCCCATGAAACACCTTTCGAAAGATATATTAACTCTCTCCCTTCTCTCACTGAAAGTCTCAGTAATGTTGACCAGGCTGAATGTGAACATCCACTATTGACCCCAGCAGAAAGATGACCTACTGAGACCAGAAAACCGAGCCTTACTGGGGCCATTAATCTTTAATGATACACACACAAACACGCGTGTAAACATACACACACACACACACACACACAAAATTCAAGATGACTACCCGCAAGTTGATGGATTCTTGGTTTCATAGCTTCTAATACAGACTGTAAACATGCAACCAAACATTTACAGAGTCAGATTTATGTCCATGATTTAGGAATGTGGTACGAGTCCATTTAAGAAAACCTGCGGCGATATATGACCTATATGCGTTTGCTCACCTGAGTCTGTATGGGTGACTGGTCGTTGCTCGAGTGCATCCATCAGCCCTCTCAACTCATAATGGCCTCATCTCCCTTTCCTGTCTCCCCCTCTCCTCCCCTCTTTTTCTCTCTTCTCTCTTTCGCTCGACTACCCTGAATGCTTAATCATGGCCCCTGCCTTCCGGGAGCACGTAAACACATCAGCCGCACCATTGGCCAGGACGGTGGTGTTACTCTGCGCCGATTGGCTGAGGGGAATGGGGCATGGGTGGCAAAAGAAGAAGGGGTTGGTGGTTACCATAGCCCTACAGGATGGCTGCTGTCCATAGTAACATACCACACACACACACACACACACACACACACACAGCTCTAGCCCCTCAGGACATGGTGAAGGTCCCCACAGACTCACAGAACACAAACACACTCAGACACATGACACACCCTCTAACATCAAGCACAACAAAGGATTTCCAGAGCATCACCCACGTGAAGATGGCAAGATATTTGGCATTGAAAGGAGAATCTAGCTAATGCTGCTATTTGAGGTATTATAGCTAGATTATCGCTCATCTTAAACCTGTGATTCCTGTGCAAAAAGGGGACCCATGCTCAGTCTACCATGTTTCCATAATTCCTTCATTTCTATGCAAAACACTGAATGCACAGTTGATTTGGGGTCAAACAGACTACAAAAATTATTATTACTAAAG
>NTHP01000270.1:304494-315179 GCA_003416845.1 Oplegnathus fasciatus
CAGCTGTTTAGGAAACACAAATTAACCCCAGTTCCATGGTAATAGTTGACCTGGGGATGAAGTATTTGCTTTTATCTCAAAATCTCAATTTTGCAGGAAAATGGTGTATCTAGAGGGGCTGGACCCGAATTTTCGACTATTCGGATATTCATTCATTGGGTAGGTATTCGGTTTTCAATTTTGGGATTCGGATATTCGTTTTTTCTTTTTTAAGATGTGCTGATTGATTCACGACATCAACTCATGCATTGAGTAACGTGTTATGGGCCGAGCCTTCCCCTTTAAGGAAGGTGGCCTTGTGCCGTAGTCTGCAGGTTTGTTACGGGAAGTGAGTCTCTCCTGTGTGTGTAGAAAAAGTACCTGTATGTGCGGCAGACACTGTGAAGCTTCCACAGGTTGTTAAGTTACAGTAGTCAGCAGGAAGTGTCCAGACAAGCTCAGGTTCAAGTAAAGCGGTAGTGTTCGCTGCACAGAGTGAATAAAGCACCTGTTTTATGCAACGTTACCACGACGTCTCTCGACCATTCTCCAAAGCAGAGTTTACCCAGACTGCAGAGGCTAGTTACCAGCTAACTGACGAACCAGGCTAAAGCCAACTGAACTAGCCTGAAGAAACCAGAGGTCTCCCAACTACGAATCAGAGGACCGAAGCTGGAAAGGTAACACATGCAAGAAAACATTCCACCTTAAAATTTTTTCTCTAGTCCACAGCTAGCTAACGTTAACTAGTAAAGATCAAAGGGCGGCTAAACATCCTTTAATTTTGTTGCAACAGCTAAAAAGTTAACGGTTTGCGATGATGTAGTTAAATCATGTATATAAACTTGCCACCGTAGGAACAGTGGTTACAGAACGAACCACAACCAGGGCTGCACGGTTATGGTTCGTTCTGTCACCACTGTTGAAAAACCATCTTGGCTATTTTCTGGTTAGTGCGCTCTCTGACTGTCGGTGTCTGTACTATTTACTGTACTTGTCTGTACTATGTTCCGTCAAAAGATGGTTTCTATAAGAAACTCTGTATCATGTGATATTTGAATAGACAGAGTGGACTGTGTCGTCTAGCTGTTCAAAAAAGACCAACACATTGGAGAGAACTATACGCATATTTATGCTGAGCACAGAATCACCTACATACTGTATTATCAAATGATTATGGAAAGACATTATGAGATATATAACATAGGCTCTGACTATCAGCTACAGTTAGAAGTTAGAAGTGCAGCTCTGCCAGCATTATCATTTATAGGTTGTCACATATCATTGAGGTAGCTCTTTACTGTCAGGCATCACTTACTAGCAGTTCATCATTGTTACAATAACATGACAGTTTTATGTAGACTGATAGAAAAGAGTTGCACTCCATATCACGATTGCAATATTGGTCACAAGATCAGCATTCGGATATTCTCCCCAAATTGTTCAGCCCCAGTAATACACACAAGTTCTTTGCCCTGGCTTATTTCCTGTGTGTGAAAGAGCCACAACAACATACTCAGCTGAGCCAAAAGCTTTATCTATTATTCACAAGGTTGTCATTGAACGAACGCAGATGGCCGTGGCACAGAGGAGTATAGCCCCAGCAGGGATGTGGGTGAGCAAGCAGCTAAGTTAATGTTATGACTTAGTGCCACATCTCTCCTTCACTCCTTTCAGCTGGACTTACTCACTTGGAACGATGAGAAATTAACCATATCCACGTTTTAATGGGACTGTCTCTTCACTTCTGCTGCACAGTTACTGCAATTGTCTATAAGTGTATGTGACAGTTTTTGTTTCCACAATAAAGACCTGTAGAACAAAGACATATCGGAAATACCCCACCTGTAGTTATGTATGCATGGTCAGGAAATTGATATTAAATGGCAAAAAATGTTCTTTCCTCATATTTTCAAGACTCTTTACTCTTAGTGATGGCTTAGTGATTATGGGATGCTCTTCTCTATTGTAGCCACAATATGTAACAGGTGTGTTTTTATACTAACTATGCGAAGAACTGTACTATGTTCTGAAGTGGATGCTGACATGGTCCTTAAGTAATATCTATGGTACAGTATTAAAAATATATTTGATGGGGCATGTCATTTGGGTATATCTGTAGATAAAGGTGGGATTTTCAGAGCATCAGTTATATAGTTTACTTTGCCATCAGTATTTCCAGTCTCTCTCTCTCTCTCTCTCTGTCAGACACTCAAAGCACTGAGCATTTGGTTTCTCCCTCAGCAGCATCACACAACTGTTTCCTGGCTGTTTTGGAGAAGTGAACATGAAGCCGATTACATAAGCATGAACCCCTTAACAGGCCCGATGGGATGAAGATGCTTGAACACAAAGCGGAGAAGCATGGCACGGAAGAGGCAGTAGAGATGACGGTATTACATAACAACACTGCTTTAGGCTGACTCAGATTCTGTCTCTCGCTCAGTATGTGTGTGTGTGACAGATTAAAATGTCTGTTTCTATAGCTACAGCACAGGGAAGGGAAGCAGCAGCTTCATCTATTGATCAGGATAATGGAGGAGCTTGTACAGTGGGAAGACAATGACTCAAGACAGCACAGATTAAATTACACAACACACAGTTTCATTCCTGAAAAGCAAAACCTTACTCTGTCTGCACATTGGACAGAAGACACAGTGGCTATTTTATAGTGACTATGCCACAATGTGGTAGCAGCTGTAGTGCTAACAGTAATTAATTGATTAATAATGGTATGATAAAGCATTTATAATCTTGCAACCATTGAGATCTGGGGTTTGATTCCTGACAATGGTTCACCCGCTTTTGTCATGTTTTCCATCAAACAAACGCTGCAGTGACATTGATCTCTTAAAGTAAAATAAATCGATCAACATTCTGACCTGGTACCAGCAATAAAAACGTTGTATCTTCACAGTAAATCAGAGGTTTAAGGACCTTTTGGCTTGTATTGTGCTGTGTTCTTCTCTGCGGTCAAGCCACAAATGACATGTATGGTAACACTTTCACATCCCATTGATCTGGACTTTGAGTAGAGCCATTGGCTACTCAAACAGAGTGAGACAGAGAGAGACCGAGAGGGAGAGAGGTGGGTGGTTTGGTCAAAATAGATTTTGTAGGGTGATAAATGAGACAACCCTAGTTGTATTAAATTCCCCTACGACACTCTGCTGGGAAGCTATCCAGAATCACTTTGCTGTGCCCCTGTTTGCTGAAGCAGGCCATGTGACAGCCAACTAACTACAAACATTAAACACTTTGAGACAGAACTGGGACTGGATTGAAGGCAGCCAGGAGCAGCTGGCCAGCAGTGAAGCTGGCTCCATCCATCACAGTTGCAGAAGGGGAACCAGACCAAAGGTTTGACAGCCAGGGAAACCCATCACTGTGTGGTAAAATTTCTGGAGGCATCGCCCGAAAACTGTTCTTTGCATCTGTTTCATTTCCATTGATGCAATCCGCTCTGAATACAAAAAAACAAATAAATTCTAACTCTCCAAAATCTCTGCTTTAACAGCACCAGCCATGCATAGGTGTCTCTTCATGAAGCAAACAAAGTGACTCTAACGTGTGTTTTTTCATAAGAAGTCAGGTTGTAAGCTCGTGAAATGTTCTTTAATGTGTGTCTTGATGGTGACTTAGAAGATTTTCACTCCAATAAGATGATAGAGAAGTATTTGTTTGGAAGCACATTTGTCTTGATTGACAGGTACTTTAAACTTCAGTATTTAGCCGGGGTGGTTACTGCTTGTTTGTCCCACATCAGCTCCAAACAGGATCCACTTTGTTGCCCAAATATGGATTTTCTGAGTCAACACTACATTCATGTTTTTCTACAGTTTATGATTACAGTGCACCAGTTGGATGGCACCAGGACAGACAGCTGATTACTTCTCACCAGAAACATGTTACTTCATATTACGGTCTGCATATACTGGCAGCAGAAAGCAGGGATTATACAGCACATATTAACCCTTTACAAACTGGTAAATGGTCTGCCCTGATTCACACAGTGGTATTTTAGCCTGGCTTGCTCGGCTGAACTCAAGTACTCCCCAAAACACTGACAGGATGTACAAAAATGAGGATAGATTTATTTTTAATGCTCGCTCAGAGCTGCAAATATATTCAAGCCTTCCTCACTGTGACTCGGATTAGGCAAAATCGTTTTGACACGTGCACGTGCCACCTCGGCTCCGCCATGCCAAAATGCCCATATTCTGGCTCTTACATAATCTAGCTTTCCTTTGATGTTGCCTTAGCGTCACGTGGTGCCGAAGCAAGCCAAAGAGAAGACTGGCTAATTCTCTGAAGGTTACAGCGCAGGCTGCAAGAGTCAGAAGCCAGAGTCAGTCTGCCACCTCCACAGCAGGAGTGCAGCACTGCGGTTTAGGCACAGAAATGATGGTCTTGGAGGCAAATGTGCCCTTGAAAG
The DNA here is from genome assembly GCA_003416845.1 of Oplegnathus fasciatus. Classification (NCBI taxonomy): domain Eukaryota; kingdom Metazoa; phylum Chordata; class Actinopteri; order Centrarchiformes; family Oplegnathidae; genus Oplegnathus; species Oplegnathus fasciatus. The sequence goes on from NTHP01000270.1 coordinate 308,909, forward strand.
CTCATAGATTTTCTGTGTAATTGAAAATAAAGGAAACTAAAATGTCCCTGTAGGAGATTCAGTGATTCAGTGATTTCACCCAGTGCAAACTAAGGTGCTAAAATTCATATGGTTTTTAAAGACCAATGTAGATTCTGTTTGTTTTCAACAGAAGCTGCCAGCACCCATATTCAACATCTTTAACTTTGAAAATGACTATAGCACTACTAAATATAAATAAAAAACCCCTATATAAAATAATTCCCATAATTCACTATTCATTATCATTGTTTGAGTAAACAAAACGGCAAGACCCAATCAATATCAATCCATATATATACGCATACATAATATATACACATCCATGTTAGCGTTAGCAATCCAAATGCAATGTAATTTAGAAAGTTTAGCGAAGTGAATTTGGCCTGATATTATATTCCTACTAGGAGTTGTATTTGAAACTCATGTTCAACATTGTCCCCTTTTATTCACAACCATCTAGACAGCCTATTCACAACCATCCAGACAGCCCACTCGCCCTGTAAAAGTTGTGTAACAAAGAGTCTCAGGTCAGTGGTTACAGTTGTAGCAGACAAAACTGCTGGGCCACGGGGCAAATCACAAACAGGAGTATGAGAACAGTCTTTTTCCTATCTCATTAAAAAAAAGTCTAATACTGGCCCAACACGTCAACATAAGGCACGACAAATAAACACTTTTTCATCAGTGAAGGACACAAATGTACAAAGCAGCTGTTACAAGACAATTTCCAATGCACACAAACCACTGAAGCAACAAAGAAATAAAACAACCAATATGATACACAATACAGGGCTAACTAATGGACTGGTTAGAGACAGAAAATGGAGACAATGGCACCACCAAAATGCTTCTAAAATCAGATCATGGCTAAAAAACCTTTTACCCTGCTGCAGAATATAATAAAGCTGATGAGCCTCGTGTGTATGTGTGAGAAACACACTCAAAAAATGATGAACTACTTAGATCAAGACAAGAAGAAAGACAAAAAAGAGGTGGAAAAGCAAAGGATGAGAGGAAAAATAAGAGGGTTGTGTATTTACACACACGTGCACACACACAAAAAGGCTAATAGCCGCCTGGGAGTCTACCACTTATGCTGCTGACTGGACAAATGGGGCAGAGGATGACTGATGAGAGGTCTGGGCCAGCGATTTTGTTTGGGAGTGTGTTTGTGTGCTTACAGTGATGTGAGTGCACACAGCTCTGCACCTTTATTTAAGCATGTGCAGTTTTCATGATTTTTCTTTTTTTTATTTCTGCAGTTTGTGCGCACATGTGACCTAAACTAGCATCTGTTCCTGAGACACAGTGCTATGAAAAGATGCAGAAGAATAGAAACACTAGAGGAAATGTTGCCTTGATCAGCTGTGGAGCTGAACAGAAGGACTTCAGCCTCTTGGGGGGAACAAGGCGGCTGTGGCTTTAAGCATCCACTCCCACTTTACTCAGTGAGTTAAGGATGTGTGGTCATCGCTTAACATTGAGCCATTAACAGAGTTTCAGTGGCTGAAGAGAAAGGATGCAATTACAGCCTCATGTTTGGTAATTCACGACATTACACTCCACTACACCACAGGAAGGGTGGGACTGGGTCGTCACACACCATTAACAACCAGGTATGAGTCATCTTCCACAGTTTGGTCTGCTGTGTGCTGATGTGTTATAGCCTGTGAACTGGTGAATGGGCTGTTTCAGGGTCAGTGTAGCGGTACTGAGGGAGTGAACTTAACAGTAGCCCTTGAAAAAGCTCACAAAAGTGGTGGTGTATTTTTATTCCCGAGTGGACGAAGGGGGTCAGTTCAGCAGCCCTTGATGTACCAGTTTACCCATACAATACACACACACACATACACGTACACATAGACACACAAGTACAGGATAAAGGATGGTGAGAAAGCAAAAGGATGATGAAATGACAGGTGCATGAAAGGATTGTGCCCTTTTCCCTCATAGTAAAGCCTGAGTCGAGCCTGTTGTGATGTTAATAGTCTCCTATTGTACACATTCAGCCTCTCACAGAATCTCAAATGTGTTAAAGCACATTAGGTGTTATATATTCCGTTTCTGGTCACAGCAGTGCCAGAACCAGAATAGCAATATTAAAATAGTACACAGACTAAGTATACAGTCCCTGGTGATAAAAAATCATTATCATATAGTTACACTGACCTGATCCATTTTTGAAAAGTGGACTAATGCATGCACTGAGAATTCAGTGATAAGATAATCCAGAGCATTCATGCTGGCAAATTCATTTTCTTGCCCAGAGTTAGATGGTAAGATACCGCTCCCATGTCTGTACGCTAAATATGAGACTAGAGCAGGTGATTAGCTTAGCTTAGCATAAAGACTAGAAGGGGATTCTCAATGGATGGTTGGTGGAAGTCTTTGGCGGGGCGACAAACTCACACATTAAAGAATTTGAGGGAAAATTCAGAAATTGAAAAGTAACTTATTTTGAAGGGATCCTTCAACATGATTTTCAAAATCAGATAAACTAAAAATGATGTTATTAATTATTTCTCCTCTAGGATCATCGTTTTTACATATCATCATTTAAAGCTGCATTGTTCAAATCACAATTGACAAAACTAAACGGAGGTGAAAGAAGAAACGAGGCAGGGTGATTGACCAGACACCTTCAGCTTTCTCTGTCAGTCACGTGACCCTTGCCTTGCAAGTCGTAGTGGTCTGTCGAGAGTCTCGTGACTAGAAGCAGGAGGACATAGCTAGCCTGGAAGTCACTGCGCTGGGCCAAGAAATATTCATGCGTCGTTTTTACACTTACAAACTGTTAAGTCAACTGCAGTCAGTATCCTGTGCTTGCACTCGCCGGTGTGCTCGCACTCGGTTGGCGCGAGCCAGCATCGGCCAACACAATGACGTGACACACACGAGACTGAACGTGCTTGACAGGCACCATGTTGACAGCTTGCTTTTCAATAAAGTTGTTTAAAAAAATGTTGATAGCTTGCTTGTCAGCTTATCACTCTTTGTCTAGCGTTCACTGAGAGGCTCAGCAACGGTGAGTGAACTAGATGGAATATTATAAATAAGATGTGTTGCCTGCGTTGAGTTGTGAGTCTGTGTTGTGGTGTGTGCCGGTCGTTTGTTGATGTTAGCTTAGCGGACTCCACTTACTACAGTGATATGATCCCAAAACAAACAGATTTTGCTGGGATTTGATTGCAATAAACGCATCAAAAGGATGCCAAAATAACTACATCATGATTCCGATTTGTAAAAAGTCTGAATTCATGCTTTATCATGTCTGTCAGCAAGACGACAAAGAAACAATTTTTAAAATGCTTGTTTTCTGAATGGAGTTCGGATAGATCAGGGCTATGCTAACATTGCAGCTGCTCCATCAACATTCAAAATAACATCATCTAAATTCTGTATAAATATGAAGTAGTATCATAGAGCTAACGTTAGCTAGTGTTGCACAATGTTAGCGTTGTAGCGGAGCTGAAGAGAGTCAAGGCACTCGGGAGCGCGTCCTTTACAGAGAGATCAGTCTACAGGGTGTTACAGTCAACCGAGAAAGTCGGGGAAGATCTCATTTTTTAAGTTATGTTTCTGTTATGTATCTGTTCACACATTGGCAACACAAAACGATTAAAAAACGCTTAATACATGTAAATTATTACATACAGCCCCTTTAAAAAGGTCCTGGCAGGCGGATTTCTTTTTAACCTATGGACAGAGCCAGGCAAGCCATTTTCCCCGTTCTCCGTCTTTGTGCTAAGCTAAGGCAAAGGCACTACAACCACACATATGTTTATCTTGCAGTTATTCATTTTCACACCTCATTCAGCAAAAAGATGAGTGCTGAGCAACAATGATACAGAGATAATAATGTACAAAATCACACACTTGTGTTGATTATTCATAATTACCAAATGAACAGGCTGATGACTGTATAGTGTGATAATAACACTATCACTCCTACGTAGCTTCCTTCAGTGTCTTTGTGACAGTCCCTAGACCTCTCTGAGGAACTCGAGTAACCACTGCCCACCAAATACACTTCTGACAACATGCTTATACTTTGGTTTTCTTTCTTTCTATTTCTCTATCACTAAAACCCCAGACACCACCACCCCGTCCTCATCTTCCTCTCCTATTCACTCCCTCTCTGCAGATTAAGCCATGGTAACAATGGTGACACAGCAGAGCAAATCCCAAATGGCTGTGTCATGTGTCCAAAACTCCCAACACACACGCGCACAGCATCTCAACAGCACACACCAACAGGGAATCACAGCAGCGCCTGATGGGATGTGTATAATCGCTGCAAAGTGGTAGACACTCACTGCTCTGAAAACCATTGTTCATATTCTGGTCTATGGAAATCATCCTCATTAAAATATTCAGTTTCTACAAAATGTTGCACTCAAGGTCTGGCTAATTTAGGAGGGAAAGCAGAGGGAATTGTTTCTAACTCGTTGTTTGTCATCATAACCTGAAAGCGCTCTTAACCTGATCTGAAAACAGCGCCAAAGTGACCCCGCATACAGTGGGACATGTCAGACCGTGTCTCCAGCGCAGCATGAAGACGACAATAAAGAGCAGATTAAAAATTCAACATCAGACAGCTTGTGTCCTCGATAGGATGGAACATAAAGTTCTACCTCCAGGTTGTAAGCATGACTCACTCTCCCACACTAGATTTCTCCAGGCTTTCACTAGACAGGGAAAAGCCCGACAACAGCTGACACGAGTTGTTACCACTTTGGGGGAACGGAGGGAAAAAGAAGGAGCGGGGGGTTGACCGTCTTGTTATGGACAGCCACAGTGATGCACGCTAATTGGAAGTCCAGAGAAAACGCAAAGTGTTCTCTGTGTGCATGCAGCTCTGGCTCTAACACGAACAGGCAGCCCGTGAGATGGAGAAGGAGGGGGTGTGCTGGGTAAAATGGCTAGAGGTAAAGACAAGCGCATAGATAAATGGGAAGCGATGTGTGGAGAGAGGAGTGAATACATGGATGGAGGGATACGTACTGCTGTAGAGGGTGTCGATCCAGGAGAGCCGGGGCAGGCCACGAGCACTGAGGGGCTCCATCCTCCTTTTCTCTCCCTATCTCAGTCACTCTGCTTCTTTCTTATTTCTTCCGTCCTTTTCTGTTGATGCTTTTCGCGTTGTCTCTTTTCTTTTTCCTTATCCTTGAAAAACAGCCTTCATCTCGCAGGAGGAAGCAAAGAGAATCATTTGGGAAAAATGTCAAAAGACACCCCGGGGTCCAACAGGCAGGCGAGCGAGCGAGCGAGCCGAAGAAGGAGTGTATGAGTGAGTGGTGTGTGTGTGTGAGAGAGAGAGAGAGAAAACAACAGGCTGGAGACGACCACCGCCGACCGTTGCTAGGGGAAGGGAGAAGCACTCCCTCTCTCTCTTTGGCTTGCTCACTCACTCCCATCCACCCCTCCTCTCTCTCTCTCGATTTTGCGCGAATGGCCTCTCTCTCTCTCTCTCTCTCTCTCTCTCTCAGCAGACGCAGGAATTCAGAAGCGATGCATAATGACTGTGTACCAACGAGGCTCGTGTCAAATGTGAGTTAACTGGCACATTCTCTGTCTCGCTGCTCTCCTCTCTCAAAGTTAAGCCATTGAATGAATACCAGAACCAAAGCTACTTTCACTGTCTCTTGTTCTCCTTGTTGTAAACTCAGTTGCTTTACCTTGACTTCTTGTAAGTACCTTTAAAAAGCCTGACTTTTACTGACTTAAATTCTCCATCTATGTCTTGAGTCACTGCCTTTCTTTCATTTGCTTTTCCTTTATTTAACCAGGTCAAAGTCTCACTGAGACTAAAATTCAAGTCTTTTTCAAGAGAGGACTGATCAAGAAGGCAGCATAAAAACATTGTTGTAACAATGAATACAAATAGCAAACAACATACAAAAAGCTAAACACTACGAAGGACCATAAACAATATGCAGTTAAGATGCATATACAGGTATTTCAGTTTTCAAAACCATCCAAATTAAGAAAAAGTAATAAATTAGAAGCAAAAGCACTGAGCAGAGCACCATTTTCCAGATTCTTGAAAAACTGACTTGAATTCACCAATTTCAAGTTCTTTTGTGCATTGTTCCCAGTGGAAAGGGAGTGTATTTAAAAGCTTTTTTTGGTCCAGCTCTGTCCTAACACTCTACATACTCAACTCTATGTACACAGGTAAGGAGTAGCCCAAGGAGAGATTTGGTTGCCTCCTCCTGAGGACGGTTTAATGTGTTTGTGTGGTTTTTTT
>NTHP01000270.1:317562-355929 GCA_003416845.1 Oplegnathus fasciatus
ACACACACACACACACACACACACGTTAATGTAAAGGGAAAGCCAAGCAGGCAGAGAAGAACACAGGGTTGGTGAGTGGCACTTCATCAAAAATAGATTTATCTACTGTACAGCCTTACACATCCTTTGTCCTAAATCTGGGACAATAGGGTGTTCTCTCTCACACACAAACACACACTCTCTCTCTCTCTCTCTCTCTCTCTCTCACACAAACACACAAACACACACACACCTATAGCTCTACCAATGAGTGCATGTACCTGTCTTCTAGGGTTTTAAGCTGCCCACCTCCCCCTCCTAAATGCCTCATCATTCAAGGTTGCAGAGCCAAACAAAGAAAACACACACATGTCATGCTTTAACACACACACACACACACACACACACACACAGTATATGCAAACACACCACAATGCATGTTAGTCTTCCTGGAGCGCCTCAAACGTACATTTATCAAATATTAATAGGCAGCCAAGCTGTGTAGTAAAAAGGGACATTACTAACTGTCTCTACAACTCATTGACAAACACATACACACACACACACACACAAACAACACGCACAGCCAACCAGCTTGCACAGTTGGTTCAGGTAAGAGCAGCTGAAGTATCATTTGTCTAGTTGCAGATGCTGGGGGGGAGCAGTCTGGCTCTTTGTAACACAACAACAAAGCTCAACACATCAGCGATGGTTCATTCTCCATAAAGGTCAACATTCAGCAACAGTCCTCCACTGTGTGTGTGTGTGTGTGTGTGTGTGTGTGTGTGTGTGTGTGTGTGTGTGTGTTGGCATAAAGGCCGAGCAGGTGGATTGACTGGATGGATAAGAGCTAGACTTCAGGCCATCATAATTTTAAATGTCTCCATATCGAAACCGGTTTTCCCAGGAAAGACGGTGCATTGTGTGGGATCACCTTCAGGTCAGGTGCAGTCTAAAATCGACTCGTATCATCTCCTCTTGTGGACACTTGCAAAGAATCACGTGGGTGCGTGTAGATAATGTGGGTGTAACACAAACAGAAATCAACAATACATCATTACTCAGCTAGAGTTTTGTGTTGTAGCCCATATTTCTAGCTACAGCAAGAAATATGGGCTACAACAAAAAAAGTCAAAAATCAATTCTTGCCTTTGATCATGCATGTATTCCCACTGTGAGCAACCTACTGTACTGCATGATGCTCTAAGGCATATTTAGGCTTCACAAAGTCAAATTTGGGTTAGAGATCTTCTGCACCACTGTCTCCGGCAGGAAATCTGATTATTCACCCCACTGTTTCTACTGGAAAACTGCTTAATGAGCCACCTTAATAAGGCTTATTGTGAATGTGTAAATAAGCATGTGCATTTAAAAAACAGTTCCTACTTGAAGGAGTCAAAACTAAAAGACAACATGGATTTGGTGTTAGTGTATACAGAATGAAACAATCGACACACAATATGTAACAGAATATTAATCAGGATATGGATGGAAAAGATTTACTGAAACACAATGTATTTTACCAGCACCAAAACCATTATAATCATAGTGGTTATCATTGTTTACATGTAAAAGCTTCCATAAACAGGCTGTAGGTTGATCTATTACTGTGTTATAGCCTATATCAATAAGGGAAAAAATAGACATTTATTTAAGCAAAATTGTTACAGGCTCTTAACTTGAAATTTCAATAGGTAAAGATTTCCAGTCATAATGTCTAAAGGGAGATGGTGGTCATCGCCAGGCCAGTGTGAGTATGAGTGTGTGTGTGTGTGTGTGTGTGTGTGTGTGTGTGCGCGTAATTAGGCAGCGTAGCGGCCCACCAGCCAATCAAGCTGCCACCCACCATTCTCCCACCCCTCCATCCTCTCTGTTCTACCCAGATACCCCTGCCCCACCCCACTCCACCAACCCCACCCACATCTACCCCTCTTACTCTTCTCCAACACTTCGACCCAAACACCAGCCCTGGAGGGTTATTGGGGGTAGNCCCACCCACCCACTTTAAAATGTTTTCCAGCGCTACTGGTTTGTGAGTGTACGCACGTGAGAGTGAGAGAAAGTGGGGCCGCACACACAGGAAGTACACAGCTGTGTTTCCATATGAGTAGCTTCAAAAAAGCCTAATGAAGCGCTGGAGCGAAACAGAATTCACAGGAATACAAATAATTTAGGCTAAAAAAAATGGCAAAGAGAGAGGATGAAATTAAGTCATCACTACAGAGGCAAATTAATGTTCACTATTGTAAATTAAGAATTTTTTTTTTTTTAAATAATATTTTTCTTTCAAAATTATTTATATGCCAATTTTGAAGGTGGAAATAAACAAGCCAATGAGCCTACAGTCCCGTCAGTGGCCCTGTGAGGCTGTATTTTAAACACATCGTGCTTTGAGCTAAATGCTAACGTCAGCATGCTCAACATGGTCACAATGACAATGCTAACATGCTGATGTTGTCCAAGGTACAGCTGGGGCTGATGGGAATGTTATTTGTATTTCGTCATAAACCAAAGTATTAAAATTTTGACCTGATGATGGCGCTAGATGAAAAGTTAAGGAATAACCGAAGTTATTACAGTTCATCCTGCGGGGGGACATGAATGTCAGTACATACCCTGTTAATTCTTAATATTAACACAGAGACAAATACCAACAAAAAGAATCTTAATGAAGTTCAGCATCTTCTCTGACGATGTATCATGAATGTGGGATTTGTATCGTCACTTGCACTCAGCCCTGTGTGAGGAATTCTCTCTTTAGCGTGATGGAGACGGATGACGATATTCTCCAGCAATACGTTTTTCAGAGACATCCCTTTGTTTTGAGGGGCTGGGGGGAGATGGCAGAGGGAACGAGCAATGACTATGCATTATTAAAAAGCCCGGAGTGCAGTAGTGATGAACGTCTGCTTGTTAAATGGGAATGCCTGAAATCATCTGGGGCGTTTTTTTTATCGTTTGTTATTGTCTGCTAGTTTCTTTTTTTTTTTTAAAGTAAAAATGATGTGATAACCCCCATGGGTTTTGTTTTTATCTCAACTGCACAAATATGACATTTTTCTGTCCTCTATGTGTCAAAATCACTGTATTTTTTCTCCATCAATTCTAGGTTGTATCAGTGTGAAAACAGTCATTCATTCATTACTTCACTGACTCTCCTATTCCTTCTTCCACTACTCCTATGTGTGTGTGTGCATGTGTGTTTTAGAATAAGAATATTCTATACATGACTTTAGCTGTTAACACCTCTCCATGACAACTGAGGTCTCACCATGAAGCTGAGCTATTTGATTGACAAAACTACAGCGAACCATGAGAGCTTATGTGTCTGTGTGTGTGTGTGTGTGTGCATCTCAGCATGTGCTCTGGCAGGCGAGATCCCCTCTCACCTCATTTGCCCTGGATCTCCCCCCCAACTCCTTCACCATCCAATTATCTGGAACGACCCCGTCTAGCCGACCACTGTGACATATCTGTGTGTGTCTGCTGTTTCTATATTAAACCAGCCACTGATTTATGATGAGATAGAGCTTCCTTAAATACAATCATGTGCCTGTTTGTGTCAAGGAGAAAGACAGAAGAAGGGACAAAGAGATTGAGGAAAGTGTGTATGTATGAATGAGAGCGCGAGAGAGCGAGAGAGAGAGAGAGAGAGAGAGAGAGAGAGAGAGAGAGAGAGAGAGAGAGTATTCATCCCATGCCAGCTGAATTCACTTTGATCTATTGAGGTCAATGTGGAAATCATCTGAATCATGCTGTGATTGGACAGACACCAGATAAGGAGAACTGCCCTTCTACACACACACACACACACACACACACACACACACACACACACACACGTGCACGCACACACACACGTGCACGCACACACACACGTGCACGCACACACACACACACACACACACACGTGCACACACACTGTAAAACATCTCATGTGTTATTTACGTGGTTTGCTCATCATTAGTGTTTGTGAAAGAGGAAAAATGAAGCTCGCCTGTGCAAGAAACAGACACACTTGCATAGGGAGCTTGTCTGGCAATTGGAAACCAACCCAGAGAGGAGATAAGACTACTCTATAAGAAAACAGTGTCTGTGTGTCTATATCCAGCTGCATGTGTTTGTTTGTTTGTTTGTGTGTGTGTGTGTGTGTGAAAATCAACACAAAAGTACCGTGTGTATATTCACTCGACAAATTGATTTCTGATCAAACTGATTTCACCAAGTGCCTGCCTGTAAACTGCAACGCCACCATCAGGCTACAGAGACAAACACACACAGCCCATTAATAAGGTAGACAGGGAGGACAGTGAAGGTACTGATGTCTAAATACAGAACTACTGCACTCTAGTGTTTAGTTTCTGTCAACACAAGTTCAGGGGCTCAGGTAAAGATCTTTAGTGTGTGTAGTGGACAGAAATGTTATAAAGCCAGAAGAGGAATTGATGTGAAGGGATTATAAATAAGCATCTGAGATCCAAGAGTCCACTATTACAGGAAAATAGTGTTTTGCAAGACTGGTTGTTTCTCTTCTGGAAAGTTTGTTGGACTAATGGTTAATGGAATGGATGGATCATGATGACTGATTTTGGTGTTTGCGTTCCACAGTAAAAAAAACAGTCAGTTTACCAACATCAAAACTCTGTGATTAATCTTGAAATGCAATGTCAGTCCTCAGATTTTTTCAGCTTGAGAAGTAGACTGACACTGACTCAGCTGACTTGCTACAAAGGGGAAAAATATATCTGTGTCAAAAAAAAACAAGCTGTATGTCCAAAATCATGACCATTAGTCTATTGGAGTTCTGTGGACAGCCCATTAATCGTTGAGGTCTCGGTAAAACTGTAGTCATGGTAGGAAACATTATCAACAACTTCAATTTTTAACACAAACAATTCAATTCCATTATTCTGAACTGCTACTTACAACAGTAAATTAAAAGGATGAGTACAATTTAGTGAACTTACAAAGAGTTGCAGGGACTCAAGAGACAGATGGTCAAAATCAAAGCACCAGAGGCCGAGATATCCTGACTTTTAGTCACTAGTATGAGTCAAGCTCCTAAAATGCAGAATCCTACATTTTCCATAATGTAACTCATTGGCATCTTTATTTAGATCCCCCCTACCTCCTCAATGCCCACTTCTTTAAACCCCAAGCCCCAAGTTCGTACCACAAGCTTCCTATTTAAATTTTAGGTCTCGTGCCCAAGCTGAGTTAACCCTGATGACATCACTGTGACATCATCAGGGTTATTTATACAACCGTCTTCACAGGCTGAGTAGTTCTCCTCATGACAAGTAAACAGGACTTCATGTGTAAAATTGGTAGAGTGCCCCTTTAACGGCGTGTCTACTTGGGAAATGTTTCAGAAGTCCATCTCACGCATGCATATTTTTAAGCTTCAAGTCAATTGTCCTCCGTTTTACGCACATAACAACAGTGATTGTGTATTGGGCCCTGAGCGCCACCAAAACACGGGTGACCTACAACTCAATACTGTGCCTGAACACATCCTGTGTAGACCCACACAGAGCACTGAAGCTGCTGCTCTGGTAACGTGTTCTCACTAACGTGTGTAGACACGGTGTAATATTACGCACAAATGTAATGAAAATAGATACGAGGAACAAGCTCACCCTACTATACAGAATTACATTACTGCTAGCACTTAATTACCACACAACCCCAACATCTAACTGAACATTTGAAAAACAAACAAACACTGAAACACTACAGATAGAAAATAAACACACCACAGCAAAACTGTCATGGTTACAGATGTCCACATGAGGGTGCTGTGTCCATCCTCCCAAACATCCCACAATCCAAGTGTTTGAGCATGCAAACCAGTCACCTGTTTACCTTTGGGGTATCTTTTAGTCTGACAGTATGCAACAGTGACAGGTACAGTGGTGAAGGGATGAAAAACAAAAACCTGCAGCACTCTCTGAAGATCTGAGGAGTCATCAACAGTGTTTATCGACTCCTAGTTTCGCTCAAAGGCTCGAAGTCACAAAGGAAATTCAAGACATTAAAGCATCAATTGAGTTCCTATTCTGATTATTGGTGGAAATAAAAGGTTTCATAAACACAGCTACTGGTGGACTGTGGCACAGGTGAGTGAGCTTGATGCTGGAGCTGCAGAGGGATTGGCTGGTCAGTCAGCACACCTCCCGAGTCAGGTTAACTATATCATCAGGCTCACACAGCGCACACACTCACTGACACATGAGACGCACACTCACTGCGAAACAGAGAGTGAAAGCTGCATTGTAGAGGCAGACTCCATTCACCCAGATCGGCCTGTTTTCAGCTTGTTAATAAATGTATGGATTCACTGTTAAAAACCACCTCTAGGCCACAGCCATTTGTCACACATCTTTACAGTTCTGCTCGAAGATAAAAACAAGCAACTTTCCTCTATGCTAAAATATACCTCGACCTCATGGGTTTTAGCATTAGCGTCATCAAGCCTCTTACGAACATTTCATGCTCTGGTTCCTGGCTCCTACAGAGTGTATGCATTAACGTCTCTTTTTCACATGCCTCCGCCCGCCTCACCACAACTGAGTAGCAGAACAAACCAACAAACGCTGAGATCAAACAGCACTGTGTTGCATTGTGCCTAGTTCAGTACAAAGCAATTATGATTTGCACCAACAAACAGTGTCTGGTCCTCCAGGGAGTCCCTCAACACTGTGAAAACAGCTTGAACACAATGGAAGGAAGATCTTCCTCTAGTGCAATGCCAATACTTTTATCCCTGGACCTGCAGGCTCAGTGTAGCTCGAGTTTCCACATGGGATCGCACACAACGACACTCAATACCCACATCGGGAGCTCCTGTGACCTGAAACTCAAACACTTCTTTCCTTTCTCTTATACAGACATTGACTTAGTCAGATAACCGGTAAGCAAGCTTTTATAGCTTATAGCTATTATAATATTATTATGCTATCATTACAGAACCGAGTGGTTTAAATTATGCAAATCATATAAAACTTTCAGTTCACCTATGTGTTTATTTGTCCACTAGTTTCTATTTCCACCTAGCAATAAGAAGAAGTGAAAGTGATGAGCGTAGCAAAGGATATCCGCAAGATAATAACCAGAACACACTGAGACAGAGAACTGAGAATGCCTTCATGTTCTCAGTGCAGGTGTTTTAAAGCCGCTATACTTCAATGAAGGCCAGTGTTTCATTAATTCCCCGGTGTGCAACTGGCAACAAAAATAGCTTTCTTGAGACACACACAGAAGGGAAGGAGTGACAAAAACTGGCAAGAAATTATGTCCTGTAGCGCTGAGAAAGAATAACCTTGTGTTCAGAGCGAGAAAAAAAAAGTCAGTTCATGAGAACATCTCCTGCTGTGACAGCTATGAAAGCTAAAAGTCTGAGCCAAGTCTCCTTAATAGAGGTGATGGACCACGATAGTCTGTGAAAACATTTTTCCTCTGGCCTGAACATGGTTGCCATCTGACACTGTCACCATGAGAACTTCACACACCAGCAGGGAGAACACAAGGCCGACATTCAGGGGCAGAACAAGACCAAGACCACAACTTGTTTACTGGACATTTTGTACACTATCATCCCACGTAGTTTGGGATTTTGGCGGGGTTTGATGGACTTGTTTGTGGTTTCTTTCCCTCCTTTATTTCTCTGTGGTCAGTGTATCCAATAAAATGAAGGCAGTGTTTGGGAAGGTTACAGAATTAGGGTGAAGAAATCTAATCCTGAGAGCAAGCAGCACTATGGTGCATTGCTCTCAGTTCACTTGCCAGGACCTTTTGTTCTTTATGCTGTAATTTACTTAATCTGGCCTTTAAACTAGGTAAGTGCACATTAACAAATAAGCATCAGACCAATCTGTGGTTTTCCCTCCTTTTGTTACACTAAGCCTTCTAAGCATTAGGAACTTGTGGTTATCAAATGTCAACACCAGTCTCCTTATACCCATTAAATCATATGAAACAGCTGAACAATGACTAATTGTTGTTTAGATCGTGTTCTCTACCCTAACCAGTCTGAGTCAGCAGATAATGACCACTGGAATATCCCACTGGAACTATTCCATTTAGCTTCCTTCTGCTACAAGCGATCGACCTAAAACACTTCTTACTACTGATAGAAGACATGACAAAAACTTTAATGGTGTATAAGGCAGGAAACTAGCAGAGAGCAAAATATTAACCACCTGATAGCCATTTAGATTTCCTCCTCCTTCTAGTGTAGAAAAACAAGCTATGACAAATTTACTGTAGTACTGTTACTGATCGCGTTTATTACCATTTCATTACACAGCTCTCGCCCTTGGTTAATGACCTGAATTAGGTTTTAGACTCATAGAAGCTTGATGCTACATGGTTGATGCATGAATTCAGGAACAACATAGGTGAACTGAAAGTTTTACATGAATTGCATAATTTAAACCACTCGGTTCTGTAATGATAGCATAATAATATTATAATAGCTATAAGCTATAAAAGCTTGCTTACCGGTTATCTGACTAAGTCAATGTCTGTATAAGAGAAAGGAAAGAAGTGTTTGAGTTTCAGGTCACAGGAGCTCCCGATGTGGGTATTGAGTGTCATTGTGTGCGATCCCATGTGGAAACTCGAGCTACACTGAGCCTGCAGGTCCAGGGTTAAAAGTATTGGCATTGCACTAGAGGAAGATCTTCCTTCCATTGTGTTCAAGCTGTTTTCACAGTGTTGAGGGACTCCCTGGAGGACCAGACACTGTTTGTTGGTGCAAATCATAATTACTTTGTACTGAACTAGGCACAATGCAACACAGTGCTGTTTGCTCTCAGCGTTTGTTGGTTTGTTGGTTTGTTCTGCTACTCAGTTGTGGTGAGGCATGAATTAAGGAACAGGGAATATTTCGATATTTCGATATTTCAATTGCAGTGTAGAGCTGAACAATTATCGAAATTGGAATGTGGCCAAGTGCAATATCCAAATCACAGGAGCTGCAATTTTTTGATAAAGGTAAAAAAAATCATATTCTCCAGATGTAAGGGAACATGTTTGTTTGGTACAGACCCCCAAAATCACATCATCACCGTTTGTTTTTTCTGTTTTTTTCCGTGAAAATGAAATTCAAAAATTCCCACTAAAATCGTGACTCATATCGCAATCGCAATATCTGTCAAAATAATCACAATATGATTTTTTTTGCATATCGTTCAACCCTAGTGCAGTGTCTTCATTTGGATTCTATACAGCCTATCAAATTTGACCTTTATCTTGCTGGGTCGCAGAGATATATGAAGTTGTGCTCAGTTTTGAAAATAAATACAGAGAAAATTATAAAATAAATATTACCATTAAGTACCCAAACTAACTTACTTGCTCTACATTATGGAGCCCCAATGTGTTCAATATTAAATAAACAATTATTAAGTAATTATAAAATAAATCATCATACAATCAAATATATAAATGAAACAATAATTTGTGACATAATCTAAGAAATTATTAAAACTCAACTCATTATAAAATGTCATTTCCTCATTTATTGTCATTATTTCATTTCAACAGAGTTTTATAGGAGTTTATTTTTTATTTCATATTAGAAATTTTATTTCATAATGTCATTTGACAGTGGTGTTGTCACCGCCCTCTCACCTTTAAGCTGTTGTGTCTCTAGCCAACAGGAGCTAGCTAACACTGCTAACACTGGCTCTGCACTTTGATACTGAGTGATAATCTAAAGGCAGGGGGCAAATAAAACTGGAAAAAATGCTAATATGAAATAAAAACAGGCTTCTGAAATAAAAATCAAATATAAATAAAAACTTATTATGAAAATGAATGATGAATTCATAATAATGAGTTAGTATATTTTACACAATTTACTATTATTATAATTATTTACTTCATAGTGTCTTTTTCATTCATTTAATATTGAACCCTTTGGGGTACCATACCACATGCAGGAATATTTAAGAACTGAAACCATCAACCTCATAATTTTGGGGTTGCATAATTAAATGGTTGCATTATGATCCCCCTACCAGTCAAAGTGGGAGTAGCTGCAAAATCATGTGGGGGTAGTGAACAGATATACAGTACTGTGTCAGAGAAAAATGCAGGACTCTGTGGGCCCATAGGCACTGCACACACACCCACACACCCACACCAGCTTCTTACCACACACACACCACACAGGGGTCTCCATGGCAGCCATGGCACTCAGCCATCAGATGTGGCCTGGTGTTGTGCCTGTTCTCAGACTGAGAGGAAGTTTTTCTTAATGTCAACAATAAAAAAAAGGAGTTGAGCTGTTTGTCTATGTCTGCATGCAAGGTGCATCTATATTACGTTATCAAAAAACTACAGATAGAAAAGCATAAATGAACCGAACTTGCTTTGAACTGAGCACAAGAAAAAAATGACATTTATAGCTTTCATCATAAACATGGAGCTCAGACTCTTTTATAGAGAGACAGTGGAGACTGTGAAATACCAACAAATCTTATATTAGCAACTAAAATATTTAGTGCTCTGATCAGAATCACAGTGCCTGTATGGACTGAGAACTACTGTACGGGGGGGGAAATAGAAACTGGAAGCCTTTCAGAGAAAACAGGATGAAGTGAGTCTCTTCTTCTATTCTCAGCTGGGGGGCCAGAGGAGAGTAGTGCCATGTGGTGGAGTTATTTTAGCTAAATATAACATGTTTAACATATTCTTATGTGGTTTTCCTTCATTTCTGTTCATTTACAAACAACAGTGAGACACATTTATTGATGTCACTTTCATTTAGGACACACGTGTGGTTTGTTCAATTGGCAGTGCTGTAGCAGAGCTGTATGAATCAGTCAACTGACAGGAAAACCACCATTCTCAGCCGCCCCCTTGTCCTGTAGCTGCTCAACTCAACTTGACTTGAACTGAGAGAGTTTCACATCAAGAATGAGTATGCGTTTCCTGTACGTCCCCCATGTAAAATCTTAGCCCCTAATCATAATCTGAAGGAAACACAGTAAGTGAGATAGCTGGTTTAGTTTGTTTGTTAAGTGTTTGTTTATAAAATGGGTTGACTCAGGGCAAGAGAGGGTGAATGAGGGGTAGTCCAGGTCAGCCCTGTCTCAAGGGAGATGAGAACAGTAGCAGAGGCTATTGCTGGGGGATGGACAGTACAGCTTTGTTTCTGGATGATCTAGTAGCCTGTGGCCTCTCCCTGCTTCTCTTAATGTGAAAACCTTTCCAGCATAGCTATGTCCCTAATCACAAACTCCTGGGAGGTCCACGCCTTTGTTGATTCTAGGAAAGGACGCACACACGTACAAAGAGCAGTGAGTGAGTGTCCCTTTAATAGTAAGCTGGTGGGAAATCAGGTACCATTAACAAAGCTCTACTTTTATGGCACTGAGTTCAGTACTCTCTTCAGGATCAGACTAGCTGTCCTGCAATGAAGCCACTAACTTTGTGGAAACAACTTTTTTTTTTTTTAATCAATATTTTCTGCAGTAATTTAAAGTAAAAGTGTTCTACCTCAGTAGGTGCAACCACTGTCAGAAAAAAACCAAATGCCCAATATATGTCACTTTTTAATCTGTCACGTTGTCTAACCATGGCATATCATAATCACCATCATGCATCTGGTCTGGCACCCTAACCGCTTTCATTGCTCATCACAATTTCAGCAGTTAATTATTGTGGCTGCTGACGTCAGCAGACTACAGGAGGACACTGCATCACAGGATTTTATGTGAGGTGACAGTAACTACACTGAGTGTTATTTGAACCGGGGACTGCACTGAGGGAAATCCTGCTATGATGAAAAAAGCCCTTTAGAAGTAACCACACTTCTGTAAAAGTCTCCGGGTCCAGTTTATAACTGCGGATTGCTATGATGGATAAAAACAGTCACAAGTGAGAAAACACAGGCTACAGTTATATATGCGAGATGCAACAAACTCTGAGAAACAGATCCTGTCCTTGATTTTTGTTTGTGTGCATGTGTCTGTGTACATACTGTGGTAGATGTATATTTAGATAAGAGAGCACCGAGCAATATTAAAGCTCTTATTTGCACTGCAAGTCCTGGCTTTGCATTTCACACCTCAGATATAGAACTAGAGTCAAAGCTTCCGCACACGTACAAATATTCAACTCCTGCATCCACCTTCTAAACAAGAAATGATGCTGCAAAACCCACACCTCCTCCTCCTCCTCCTCCTCCTCCTCCTCCTCCATCACAGAGACATCCTGTCTGCCTGCCTGCACCACCACCACGACACATTCATCACCAAGGTAACACCGGGACAAGCCAGACCATAAATAGTATTTTAGTTGTGAGGATTTAAAGCCATAGATTCTTTGACTGCCATCACTTTGAAGAGAGTTTAGATTTAAAGAATGTGAAAAATTGTCCCACTGTTGTTCCTATTACTGCTCCACAGGAGCTTATACAGTAGGGGTGGATCTTAAACAGGAATGGCGGCCATATAATATTCAAAAAATATTTTTAAGTTACTTGAACATAAAAGGAATTATACTTCCATTCATGGAGAACATGCAATATAAACACTATTTGAACAATACTAGCGCTGCAACCAATTATTTTCATTATAGATTAATCTTCTGATTATTTTCTTGATTAATCACTGAGTCAATGAAATATCAAAACATACTGAAGCCCATAACAATCGTTTTAACTCCAAAACAATATCATACCTGTCTAAATTTGACCTTTTCCAGTTGTTTTCCTTTGGAAGTCTTTATACACAGTTTTGTTTTCAACGGATGTATAAGTTTAAGGGCAGGTGCGTTTCTGATTAGTCAATCAATTCATCAGTTAAGTCTATAGTCAGAAAATATTGGAAAATACCTATCAGGATTTCCCAGAGCCCAAGGTGAAGTCTTCACAATGCTTTTTTTTCTGTCAGATCAATAGTTAACCCAAAGATATTCAATTTACAATTATATGAAACCGAAAAAAGAAGGAAATCCTAACATTTCGACTAATCAATTAATTAGTTTCAGCGCTAGATTAGTATCCTCTGAAAAATATTAAGAAGGTGTTTCTCTATATGTTTTGTGCTACCGTAAAGAGGCAAACAAGAAGGTGTCATACCACAGGAGCAGCCATATGTCCACCTGAGCTCTACAGCAGTGTTGCCTCAGAAATAACTCCAATGTTTTGGGAGAGATTTACCCTGATATGTTGAGATTTTTTGCCTACATTCTGAGACGACAGGGTATACACTGAGGCCTCAGAACCTAAAAACTTTAATGCACAGGTTTATGAGAAAAGCGCAAACAAATCAAATAGTCTGAGCAGCCATTTACACAACAGAGTGTTAAAATGGAAACAATATGACAGGCTCATAGTTCCCCTGCTGCGCATGCTTTTCAGGACGAGCCTGGACAAGCCCCGCTTTGCTGAGGAAAGAGCCAATCCAGGGGAGAGGAGAAATATGTGTGTCATATTCAGCAACCGCTCTCTAGCAAAGTGACAAGAACAGGTTTGTTCTCCAGTTTTCCTCTCTGAGCAGATGTTGACTGAACTCTTTTCTTCTCATATCTAATTATCAACACCAACCATGCAACAGCCTTGTTACAAATAATGAGCGTGTTCTTTTTCTCTCATGCCTCCAGCACACAAAGATATGAAAACTGAACCTATTAGCAGGAAGACACCGCATGCACTGCCAAGCCTGCCTGGTGATACAGTTGTATTCATTATATTACAGCAGTAGTTCATCGTGCCAAAAGGCACTACTGTAGCACTACTTTTTGGGAAATAATTTCCTAATCTTATGAAACAGTTCCTGTGACTAGAATGTGAGTGGTGATCTGATGTTGAAGCAGCTGGTAAAACATGAATGCCATCCTTTATCTCTTCAGTGTTTACACTGTCATGTCGGACCTGATCATTATCTCACCAGTCTGCGTGTTCATTTACACTTTGGGTCGATTAGGACTTTACACTGCAGTGCTAACATTAAACATGTTGTTCTCTAATTGTATGTTTTGACAGGACCTTCACTCCAAAGACTTTAATTCCAAAATGATACATCCACAGTCCAGACCTGAAATACTTGTTACCGCAGAATATCTCTTGTTACCATGTTATCGTGTTACCATTTATGTGATGACTCATCTTAACATGTTGCCCACAAGGTTTTTAAAATAATTACTCTATCAGGCCTGGCATATTTAAATATCTTAAAACTGCCACACATTTGAATGCAAGTGAACTGTGGTTTTCACACCTGGCTATTTTCTGAGCTACAAGATGCTTGACAGAGAAGTGTGTCATAGGTAAGAGGAACAGGAAACAGTCCTCTCAGCTGGGCCATCCTGTTGGCAAAGTGACTTAAGAGCAAACAGCTCTCAATTAATTGACACGATGAACTTAAAGTAAACTATCACGCTTGCTTTGCCAGCTGAAACTTTATCACCGATTAAACAGTGAGTCATCACGCTTTACTGTGAGCCGTGCAGAAATAAAGACATATTTCTCTATGTACATCAAAGCTGCTGTGGACTAAAAATAAACAAGGTATTACATTCTGCCTTACTCTTGCTTGCACTCAATAAAAAACAGATATTTCTCTGTTAAAACGCTTTAAATGGTTAGGATAGCTGAAAACTGAAGTCTGTCCATCACTCTTAGTAGTTGTCTGCTGTATGCTGGCCTATTTTCAATTTTCAGACCCGCCCTGTGAGATTTTTGAATCAACACAATCATCAAAACACAACGAAGCATAGGTTAACAGTCTTGAAATAACAGTGGATTACTCCAGGGTTAGACAAACACTGTGTCGTGAATCAGAGGTGAATCAGGAACCATACAGAGAGGCCGGACCTATAGCTCCAGACACACGTGACATGATGGATGACTTCTTCCCAGGAAACGCATGTTACACAAAGGCTTTAGCATGAGCAAGACCCCAGGCATGAGCCCACCGCTGATGCGTATGTGTGTGTGGGAGTAAGAGAGGACTGCATCCCATAATGCTAATTGACCAGAAGCCAGACAATTGTTGTTTACTTCAATTAAAAAACTGAACCTCACAGCCAAGCAGGCAGAGGCCCCCAAAAATACTTCCTAGTTTTTCCCAGAGCCCTACACACCCTCCATTGTTTTTAGCCACAAACAATTGCCTTGCCACTGATTATCCAAGTTGTCAGAGCACAACATCAATATCCTGTTGGACAACAAAGATGGAATAGATTAAGAGACTTACAGTAAGTGCTTATCCTTACTGACCCCACAGGTTTATGGGAAAATACATCCCCCAACCCACTACAATGGAAGAGAAACAGTGTCATGAATGGAAAAGAAACAGTGTCATGATGAAAAAACAACACAGGTGTTTTCTTTTCTTGGTTCATCCAATTTTGTATATGAGATACGAGACCAGCTCCTGGGACATAAGACGCTCTCACACTGAGTCATATCCAACGCTTTCCTTAAGAGCCATCTCCCACACATTCATGTCTCCTTGATAAAGTACAACATTTCAACAATGATGCGTCAGCCCTCAAATATGACATCTATACAATTTTCCACTTTTGCTTAAAACTCTTTCAACATCTAATCAAACAGAAACTGAATGCCTTCCTCAGTCAAATCTACACAAAGCAAAACTTTGCCTCCTTAGTGTCAGTATTCATTGCACTGGTGCCTAATAAACTCATTTCCCCAAATCCTTTAATATAATTCAGACCAGTTAATATCTGGCAAATCACTAAAGTTATCATTAAATGCCATCAACAGACCACAAAAAATGAAACCATGAGCTATTAGTACCAATTAGTACATTAGTACCAAGCCATCCATAATCCTCAAATATTAATGGGTAGAACAGACTGGGGCACAAGGATGTGTCACAAAAAAATGTTTTGTCTTCTCAAAAAGCCTTCCTTAATCTATTCTCATGTTCAAGTTAGTCATTGACTCTTGACTCGTGACATGCAGACAATCTCAGTCAATATTGCCACACTTTCTTTGAGGAAGTCTTAAAGTAAGGCCACAGTATTTGTGTAAATCCTGCTTCCTGGATTAACCTTCATATTATTGCTTTAACTCATACATCCGTTCTTCTCCTGGGCTGTGAAATAAATAGATTTTGTGTGCACCAGAGTACCAACCCTACATCTTATAAAACTACTACTAACAAATCTTTGGTGAGTGCTTTGATTTTTGTTGCATATCAATGTGTGTATTCCTAATGAACTGACACCTTAAAGAAACAGTTCAACATACTGGGAAAGAGTCAGATGAGAGGATCTGTACAGTAAATTAGAATCTAGAGCGAGGAGACAGTTAGCTTAGTTTAAGCACAAAGACAGGCCTGTCAACCTCACAGTCACGACACGACTCAAAGAAGTTACAACGTGCTGGTAAAAAATAGTACACCCCAGTAAAACTGCATGTGTCATTTTTACACTTAATGTTTTTGTACAGATTAAACATACAAATTAGTGAGCTTTAGATTTTTTACCGTTGGACAGACTCAGGCTAGCTGTTTCCCCCTGCTTCCAGTCTTTATATAAATATGAGCTAACTGACTGATGGCACTAGCTTTATATCTACCGTAAAGACATGAGAGTGGCATCAATGCTCTCATCTAACTCTTGGCAAGAAAGCCAAAAAGCATATTTCCCAAAATGTCAAACTGTCCCTTTGAGCTACCTTTTATCTTGTCAGTGAGCTTTATACAAATAAAGTTGCATTCACTCACTAAAATTAGATAAATTGAATTAACCTTATTTACATTTAACCTGTGTCAGATTATCAGATGTGTGTATTGGGGCAGTTTAATTCAAAATGTACATTGTTGGCTCTCATGCTCATTTCATGCTCATCCTTTGCTGCTGCTTTCACAGTCATACTGTATGCATATACTGTGTGTATTTACGTGGTGCTTAACCCACCGATGAACTCACAGGACAATACGTGAAGCAGCACGTGCCTGACATCATATCAGGAGGGCAATAGGGGAGTGAAAGACTTTGAATTTGATAATAATAAATACAATGAGTTAAACAAATGCAATCTGAGACAAATTTTAAAACATATGAAAGGGGCTACTGTCTGTGTTGAAAGGGTTTTTTCGCTGTCTGCAGCAAAACAACAAAAAAGATCCAGCTGGTATCAAATGTCAAAACACTGGATTTACTCTGTGTTGACACTGTTTCAGTTCCCTTAGCTCCCACCCACAACTACGCTGCAGCTCCTTTTGGGCTGATCTAACCGCTACAGACCTCTTTATTTTGGGCCCTTAGCTACAATTCAGAAATCTGTTCCTAAAGGTCAGACCCCAGCTCCCATAGGTCAGGCTCCTAGATAGACCACTTAATGTAGACTACACAAGGACTGTACACACACTGTACGAAAAAGCACATACACAGAATACTTTGGGCCCAGTCTGAGGTAACCCACTAATGTACATGATTAAAAAAAAACAATGTGACACTGGAGCAGAGGTTTACACAGGAAATAACTTCTTTATCAGCTGTTTTGCCCCTACCTGAAAAATGTTATGTTGCTGCAAACTTTATGGTAATAGGTGTTAGTTCCCTTAAGTCAGGTCTGATATCTACAACACCATTCAGAGCATTTAGTTTACTTCAAATCTGGGTCCGAGCCAAACTTAGGCAGGGTGTCTTTTGTTTCATGATGTCCACTCCAAATGGAGAAGCTGGCTAGTCACGGCAGGAGGAAACAAGAACCAGGAATAAATAAATCACATAACATTGTTGATCAATTGTAAGCGACTGTGTAGTGCAGAACAGTGAATTAGACTGTGCTAAAATATTGACCAGCTGTGTGCACACTGAGGCATCAAAGTCAAATGCAATGCTTGTATTGATAAAAAACATTTTGTCAATTAAAACATGTCATATTTAATTAAATGTGTACTGCCATCTGTAGAGATGTTTTAGTTCCCTTTTGTCTCTCCCTTTGCTGCACTCCTTATGTCTTTAGTTCCTAATATCAGGCCCCTTCCCACACTTCAAATGTATTAGCTCTACTTGAGCTGTTCTGTTCTGCCACGACATGTCATCTTATTTTATATGTTGAAGTTGTAATATTATATATTTTAATTTCTCATTTTATTACCAGCAATAACAGGAGTGGTAACTAGTGTTAGCAATAACATTATTACCTGCAGAAGAGGAGTCGTCATGGTCGGAGCTCAGGTACCCATCACTCCTCCTGTCAGGGGTGCTACACCCGGAGCCTCGGGAGGCTCTGCGGTGGATCTGCGAGAAGGACGGGGACAGCCTGCCGTCGTCGCCGGAGTCAAACTCCCTGCTGTGGCGGAAAGGCCGCCGGGTGTCCCGGCCGACAGTTTTTGGTGCCAACAAGTTATTCCTGACGAAATTTTCATTCAGCTCCACATCCTCGTATTCTCGGTCGCTGCCCATCTCGTTGTCATTCGGCTGAGAGACGCCAGTTGGGGCCGTGTCCAGTCTCTGAAAGCTGGGTTTCGACGGCGGGACAGGGATGGGGACGGGCTTACCTGTCTTGCCGATGAACCTGCTCCGTTCCCGGCCGAAGGAGCTTGTGACACCCGCTATGTTACCTGCCGCGTGGAGCCTCACGCCTCCGGTGTCAGACACCCTGGTCCTCTGCCTGTCGCTCTCATCATCCCGCCGCTGCGGTTTCCTAATATTCCCGGTCTTGGAAAAGCCAAATGTGTCAGCGTTAAAGTTTTCATCTTTGCCTTCAAACCTTTCCGGGTCGTGTCTCTTCTGTCGAGCCACGGTGGTCTGCAGGTAGATCACCTTGAATTTCTCCTCCGCCAGAGCCTTCTGGAGCCTCTTCAGGTTGGTTTTACACGTCTCCAGCTCGGACTCGATGTCCTCCACAGAGTTCAAGTCCATTTTGGGTACTTCTCCGTCTGGAAATTCATTCCTCCAATGTTTTGCGAATTCCTCCTGTTCCCACATATCGATGTTCAGAGCGGGCTTTGCGCCAACCGCAGTAACAGTCAGAGAGAGAAGCTAACTGTGTCTTCACCGACAGTTAGCAGCGCGTCTGTCGCATATATCCACCGTCCTCTCCTCCTCCGGTTCAGCTAAATAACTGTCTGTCGATATTAACTGGACCACTTTCTGACCATCTTCAGCCTCCTACACATTCAGACTGCAGGCGTGTGCGCTGTGGGTGCGCGAGAGATGCGGATAACAAGTTTGCCACTACGCTGAAAAGTTTCGAGACTTCCTGTATTGAGACGTGCTGCCTTCAAGTGCTGCTCGGACAAGTGTGTGGCATATATTGTTTTATGACAATAAAATCAAACCAGTGCCTCACAGTACCGGATTTTAAAGAAGGTGTGATCGGCTTTGGTTTTAAAGAAAAATCATTGCTCATGTAGCTTTAACATTCATAAAAAAAAACACCACAATAAATAATTACAAAGTGAACATAGAAACACCATAATTATTTAGCTCAAATTCCTAAATTCTACAGAGGAGGTAATCGTGTATAGTAGTAATATCAGGATGTTTTTACCATCAAATATTTATGATTTGAGTGCCACGGGATATTCCCCGTCATGCTCAATAGTACAAAGAATTCCGATAGCACGTGAATGCAACGAGTACAAGTGAAGTGGAGGCAGTCGATGAGTGAGGGTTCATCTCTTCACTCTGATAACAATCAAGCAACTACCAGGCTTTGCTTTGGGGTTAAATGTTCACACCATGTGGTGCAAATTTAAAAGTCACTTTTACTCTCTTTTTTTTCCTTCTTCTTATGTTTACAGTTAATTTTACCGCCAGCTGCAAACTCTGCATGTATTGCTCATGGTTTTCTATTCAAGCTGCACTGGTGGCACATTGCACAATGACAATTTTTGCTTGCCACAGTGCCACAGAAAGACAATGAGAAACCCTGGTTTATGGAGCCTCCCGTACTGGGTTTATATAGGTCCATTTGTGGGTCTCCTTGTCTCACTTATTGTTTTAACAGCATGGACAGGCATTTCCCAAAGACACTGGACATCTTATTGCATGTAAAAAAGCACACGTCAGTGCTATTTACATGCCCTTGTGCATGCATATTGGATACGGGCACATGTCACAACCTACAGTAGATAAACACGTCTTCATTCTTGTTTTGACTGATGCTATTTTATCACTGCAGAACCATCTTGGCACACCAGACAGACATTTCACATTTACCAGTTCAACATTTTTAAATTTAGCAATGGAAAAATGTGTTATATCTTACCTTGAAAACGTTTGATCATAGCGGTTTTCATGACTGATGATTATACAAAGAAGTCTTCATCTCAGCAGGATGAATGTAGCTGCATCCAGGTAAACAGTCAAGCAGGAGACTTCCAGTAAAACAGGTGTAATGCTACACAACAGAAGAAAAAGTTGTCACTACGGACAGAGAAGGATAGGGGAGGGTGGAGGCAGGCTTGGTATTTTCAAGTGCCCGTTTGGATCCCTGCCCAGAACTGAAAGATCATTCTCCTAAAAGCTTTCAGTAGCCAGGAGGAATCATTGATCAGCACTCGTTGCAGGCCTGAGAGCCCTGATTGGGTTACTGTAATGAATAGATGAGAAAGGCTATGACCAGACTGTAGTCATGAAACTGAATTACTCATCACAAGTCTGACATGATATAGCAGGAAATGTATGGGCTTTTCTGGTTAATCTACAAGTGTTCAATACAGTCAGCTTATGGAATGAAGATGTATGACAGTCTTCTCATGCTTTACTGATGAGATTGTTTCACATCAGTAAAAACAGAAGCATGATGTGCTGCGTTCATTCCAAAGATAATGACATGACAGGGGAAATGCACAAAGAGTGTAGTTGGCAGACAACATCCTTTACATCTCATTCCCAAAGTGCTTTCATTCACCAAACAACAAATTCGCCACTGTTTTGATCCAAACATACATGTACTACAGATTAAATGACACCTCCAGCAATTGTATACTGTGTGTTTTTGCTCATTGTTATGTCACCAAACCCTTCATACACCACAGCTGAACATATCTTTAATTGTTTTGCCTCACCTCTCGACCTGCTTCGCTCCCATTCACTTCCAGATGTCCTGGGCGCCTGAGACATCTAATTTAGTTGTTGAATGGAATTCATTGCTGCGAATGGGAAGCAACCAACAGCGTGACGCGAACAATAACAGGATGAAAGAGGTGAACGAAATCTCCAGTTATGCTGTAAGTGTAGCATTTACTGTATGCTCTGAAAGAGGATGCATCATGCAACATATTGTATACAGTATATACACACAATATCAGTAACAGCATACTGTACAGTGTTATGATGCAGTGTCAGCAGTGTGTTCTGTGCCAAAGAAGATACAGAGCTTTGTTAAAATGACACAAATTAGAATAAGCTTTGGTTAGGATTTTTAATTCTCAAATTTAATATCTATTTAATTAAAATTAATAGAAGTCAGGACTCCAAACGTCTTCTGGAAACTCCCAAATCACACCCATTCCCTAATGGCTTCATAGCGAGTTTCAATATGGACATACTTCCAAACATATGGAACATAATGAATGTGCATATATATTTGAATGTAAGTGGAGTTTCTGCTGAATAAAAAGAAAATAAAAAATGTGGGTCTGTGCTTCTGGGACAAGGAAAGCATTGAAATAGTTACAGGGTAAATTCCTCGAATGGCTGCATTGACATGCACTGCACCAGCAGGCTAAGAAGCCAAAGGTGCAGTATACTCTATACTGCATCAGTGATTATGTGATGCCCTCTTGTGGCTGCAGGTGCTACCCTATATGACAAAACAAGCATGACGAGTCAAAGCAACACAGCATGAAGGGTGCAGCTACAAACAATCAAATAGCACAGTGTAGTACAGTACTACATTTATTCAATGGATAATTTCCACAGGACTCCAAGGACAGTAAACTTCACTAATCATATAAATGGTGCTACCGAAAATATTGCTGAATGAAAAATGAATTACTGTAAGACCACAGCGATACACTTTGAGACAACAAAGACGTAAAAATATTAGAAAGTACATAATGCTTTCCATGTTCCAACAAGTCCTATACATCACTTTAAACCAAACATACAGTACAAGTATATCAAAATAGACACAAATATATTATTATAAAACATGTTTCAAACTGCATCCCATTTGTATGGCGGAACAGAACATATACCATTTCTTATCAAAATAATATCTTGTTATTCAACACATATAATCTACAAATTCCACTCCAAATTTGTTGTGCAATTTTCTCTGAAATCTCTAGTAAGGCAACGATAGGACAGCACCACAGATGCAACCACTGGAGTTACAGGTAGGTAGTATCAAAGGCCACGAACACCCTCCCAAAGATGTTACAAATATATTTTCAGAAGAAGACAAACAAGTTTTGGGTACAGTTTTGGGGGTCAAAAGTTGCAGGTTATGATCCTCAATGGCTGTCCTGAGCAGTAGTAGGAGTGTTGTATAATTCATAAGATTCATAAGCCATCAATGATTAGGCCTGGCCTTTAATATTATAAAAACTTAGTTGATTTAATGTAAATGTTTAAAATTACAGCAGTATCATAAATACTTACCACAGCAGTATACCAGTCTTCATATCAAAGACTTTCACAGTGACTCTTTGCAAAGCCTCCACAAATGTTCTTTGCATAGTTAATAGATTTTCTGATAGTAAACGCATAGAAAACTAAATCATTATGTAAAAGATGGTGTCTAGTCATTATGTGAGGAAAGTCTGTCATTTGCTAACAGAACACAGTGCAAAATCTATACACAGATTGTTGCTGTGGCTAACAAATATTCATGATCGCCGTTAGCCTTCTGAAGCAGCTTTCATGCTTTTCTGATGGCACTTGCTACCAAGGTTTCTCGCCTGGTGGTTACAAATGCCTGTTGTTTTTCATAATAGGCTGCCTCATTAATAAAAGTGGGATAGACGGTGCCTGAGCCTTGGTAGTGGATGGTCTTTCCATCAAATGTTTGGAACATAGGGTCACCGGGGTTCAGCGGTTCCCAGTCACAGTCCTGAAACAACAACAAGCAACAACCACAGAGAGAGTAACTTGAGTGTGTTGCTCAAACTAAAATAATATATTCTCACATCAACCAAAGAGGTCTCATTTCCTCTTTCATTATAACTCATATTTACAGGTTCAACAGGTCAGATATATGGGCTAGACAGTGAAGGCAGGCGTAATTCAGACTATTGTATTTTTACCTGCAGATTGGGGTGCACCATAGCAATGATGTTTCCATTGGCATCTCTGGGGTAGTCAATCCTCTCTAAGACCCGGAAAACTTCCACCGTACAGGGAGGGAACTCCATGCCTAAACACCACACAGAAAACAGCATCCCAAATATTGTAAGCATCCTGGAGAATCCAAAAATGTGGCTTAATAATGTACAAAGACACATAATTATTTTCCAACAACAGAGAAGGAAAGAAATAAATGAAGAAAAAACAGAAATGGGCAATCTCAATGCTAATACAATTCCTCCTAACAATAAACACAAAGGTAATGCCTCTGAGTACGCAGGAATAAAACAATCTAAGAATAGAAGAGAAAAAACAAAAGTGTAAAAAACAGGGATACAGGAAGGCAAAACATCAAGAAAGGCAGGTGACCAATCAGCCATAAAGACGGAGCGGGATGCTTTTCAGCTGCAAATGATCAACTTCTGTACGAGGAGAACAGACTGAGAAAGGTTTCCACAGGATCCTGAATAAAAACCTCCCTTTCTTAAAAGAATACTGCAGTGAATACTGGGAATATAAGTACTATTTTTATCCAAGGAACAAAAGCTGCAATCTAGCGATGATCTGACCCTCATTAAATGTAGTCAACATACATAAGGAGAGACGTACATTCTGTGTATGAATTTGAAGTGTATATACGGATGGCTGAGATAACGTGACAAAAAGACAATGCCTTGGGAGTGAGCTCTCACTAAAATAACACTAAATAAAGGATAAGTTCCTAAATCCCCCGTCAGTGGGACTCCACAGGCTTTCATGGCAGAGCATAATTGCAAATAAAAAAAGAACGCGCTCCCTGGGAGACTGTAAGTTTTGGCGGGTCCTGAAATAAGCGGAGGCCTGAATTTTCATTAATATCAGCTACGGTATAAATACCCCTACTGCTCCACAGAAGAAAATGGGTTGAGAGAGTATTAATCAGCCAGGGGATCATCAAACGCAATTGGATTCATCCTCTGGGAACCACAAATGTCTGCAAAAAATGTAATCTTCCATTTTCCATCAATCCATTGAGTAGATGTTGAGATATTTCACAGGATAGTAGAAAACTTTGACCTGCTGGAGGCGCTAGAGGAAAAGTCAGGGGATCACCAAAAATCATTGAGATTTATCATCTGGGTACTATTGGTATCTGTACCAAATTCATATATGACACCAGAGTCAGTAGGATTCATCCTCTGGGGACCATGAAATGTCTGTGCAAATTTTCAGGGTGATCTATCCAATAGTCGTTGAGATATTTCTTTCTGGATCAAAGTGATGACAGACAGACCCGACATCGCCATTCATAGAGCCATGATGCTAGAATGGCTAATAAAACGATGTATTGATGTATTACTAAGTAAGAACAAAACTGAATTTTAAAACTTGAATAAATATTATTTTTGTGGGGCACCATGCTGTGATGTGATTGAAAAAATACTGTATATGCTTAAAAATATTAGAACAGTGGAAAGAAACTAGTTAGTTTTACTTCATAACCAGGATTAGAATGAAGTGTACAGACAGAAAGACACGGATTTTTATTTTTTATATGGCGGTCGTCAAATACTGAAAAAAATATTCAAATGATCTACAATATGAGGTTGTTGCTGTGTGATTTTAAAGTGTCTGTGACTTCTAACTTCTACTTATATGTGCATATTTGTGTCTAATCAGCTGTTAAGCTCTTGAGACAGACTGGTAAATCTAAACAGCAGCCTCTAATATAGTTTAGTTTATCTCATATATATGCTGTATATCTAAATTATAGTGTTTCTGTAAAGTTTGTTGAACAAGAGGCTGGAAGGTGCTACACAGTGCCAAAGTGGCCTTATTCAATCTCCGGAACTAAACAGGAGGTGCAGAGCTTGGACATTAAGTGAGTAGATGCTCAGATGAATTGCTTTTCCAAGTGAGAGTAAGACCACTGACTGTATTGAGATGCAAGTGGCAGCACAGAGAAAAAGGCACAAATCTTCCATTGGTCACAACAGTTTCCCCACTGAACCTGTGTGATTGTTACTCTACAGAGAAAGTCATTTTCAACTCTAACAACTATTCAGTCTCTAACAGTTAAACGAGTTCTTCATGCTGCTCAGCTTCAAAGTGCAGGAACACAGATTCATCACCGTGTCCGAGCATTCACCCGCACCAGTGTGGCCCCACGACAGAAGATTACCACACCATTGGCAGCCAGACTCTAATGACATGGAAACTGACCAACTCCCAACAAGCAGGCCATTCAGCAGCAGGCCGGTCAGGGGAAACCAACAGACTGCGACTCACACTTGGCACAGGCCGCTTGTTTACGTAAAAGAGAAAGGCCTTGCACCTAAACATTGCAAACGCTGTTCCGTGCCTCAGGGAAGAGACGGGGCAGAGCGGAGGCGGGATGAGCCAGATGCAGATAAATTTAGAGATCTGGGTGTAGGTACATCTGGATGAATCAGACGGGCACCCATGGGCGTTTTGTCACAAAATGTTTCTCGTCAAGATGATGCTGACAAACAGGCAGACTGACTGTAAACAACCTATTTTTCTATTACATAACACATTATGATTCATAACGTTAGTCGTCCCTGCGCCAAAATTGTAGAGAGACAGTTGAATACTTTCCTGCAAACTTCAAGAAACTACTTCAGTGTTCATGTATGCCCCAATCTGAACTGCTTTGTTAGGACACGGCCTGTTGTCAAATGCTCATATATATATATAAATATATATATATATATATAAATAATATATATATATATACATACATATACACACATATAGGATGTTACAGCTTTAAAGTTTAAGCTGCTATGGCATGCCTGCCCTACCTTCATTAAACAGTTCGATGAAGTCCAGGGCGTGTTTCAGTATCACCCTCATAGCTTCAAAGATGTTACTCCTCAGAACACCTTGAGGCTGAGGACCCACCTCCAGACCTGCAATGAAACAATCAGAAGACACATTTGGCACATGTAAAACTACACGGATGCCTTGGGAATATCTTCAATATAGTCCCCAGAGCAATTTGGCTGAATTTGAGAGACTCACCAACAGGGTGCTTGGCAACAGAGCGTGAAGTGGAATATTTCAAAAGAGGGTGTTCATTCAGCAGAACAAGACAACTGGCTGGAGCGATGGCTTTCTGCAACACAAAACCGACAAAAACAAGAGCTCAGCTGCAGATTAAAAAAAACAAAAAAACCCCACATCTTAACATAGTCACGTACCTCCCATCAGCCGGCCGTCTTAAGCCGACCTGATTGTGAGCGACTGCTTTAAGGTTTCGCTCTACTGAACGGAAAATTAAATCTGCACCAGCTCACATCGGAACAAATGTGACACATGCAATAACAAACAGACAGACACAGTGACCATGTGCGTGAATCAAGTGTAATTTGGTAGTCTGTCTTGATCATCAGCAAAGGCACAAAATATGCACTGTGATTCTTGTCTCTACAATTCGTTGATTGTGGTCCTCATTGTGGACCTTCATCATCAGCTCTACACTCTCCCTACTCTACCCAATGCATTTTTGACTGTCACCAAAAAAGTAATTAAGTTATGAAAGAACACACTATGAGCCAGCTTCCCACACAAGGATGAAGTAAAGTTGTAAACACAGTCTACTTTAAAGGATATTTCTACTGAATTTTGCCTTTACACAAGAACATGGCTGTCCATGAAACAGGCTCTAAAATCATTGCTGATGTTTCAGCCTGAGACAGCTTCTGAACAGACGAATGATTGCCGACACCTACTAGAAAGTCTGCCAGAGAACTCAAAGTTCAGTTTGTTACCTACACACAGGGCCAAGACATGAGTCACTACGCGACTCATGTCTGATGATAGTATACCGGGGGTGGAAGTGAGTGATTTATGAAGTCAGTCTTCTATCTATCTATCTATCTATCTATCTATCTATCTATCATTTTGTGTTTCTAAAAGTTAAAAACATATCTCTCACAACCTCTATTGCTTACAGTCACAGAGTGTGTTGCTTTTGGCTGCTCCTCTCCTCCCTGGTGTTGCTCTGCATGCCTTTGTTTAGTGATGAAGATCAAGAACTAGAGGCCAGAACAGACCGCCTT
Organism: Oplegnathus fasciatus; assembly: GCA_003416845.1. NCBI lineage: Eukaryota > Metazoa > Chordata > Actinopteri > Centrarchiformes > Oplegnathidae > Oplegnathus > Oplegnathus fasciatus. Next base: position 344,844 of record NTHP01000270.1, read on the forward strand.
CAATATATTCCAAATTGATAAGCAAGCTCATCTAATGTTAGCAAAGTAAGGTTTGTGTTTTTGCCATAAAGGCAACTTGAAAACTGCTGAACATTTTCTCATTGCTTATAGAAATTACTCAAATGTGTCACACCAAATGTTGTGCTGATTGATGTGTACCATCTTTAAGGAGGCGTCTTCTCAGGCTCATTAGGGATTTGTGGCTCAAAGCAGATAATGACCAAAGAAAACAGGCATTCCTCTGGTGTATTTGGATAGTTGATCCTTTAGATGAGTTTGTCCGACACTTAAAGGTAAACTGGTGATTATATTATTTACATAGGTTAACTGAACCTCTCCAAAGAGACCTATTAGTAAAACATTGACTTTTAAGCACACACGGAAGTGAGACCTCCAGTCACCACCTTTCACTTTCTTTAGTCTCTTCCTAACATACTGCATACTGTGTGCCATAAACCATATTTATGGGAAATGTCTCAGTGGGGTCTGGTGTTAAATTGACTGATTCTGACTTTCTGCACATGGTGAGAGGAGGTCCTCAGACTGAATGCTCCTACAGAGGTGTGTTTGTGCCGTAAAGTTTCAAAATTCAAAATTTGCTCCTCAAGGCCGTCACCTTGATGTAGTTCATCATCTGCAGATTGAAGTGGTCTTTGGAGCTCTCCAGAATGAGAGTGCAGCCCATGTTGGACGTGGTGTTGTGGAGGTCAAAGATAACATCGTAGGCCTCTGGGCTTCCTTTGGGGCCAAATATCCTGTTGATCTCCTGGGCTCTCTGCACCTCGTAGGGCAGGTCATCTCCTCCCGGGGCACTGCAGGCCAACACATTCACAGCTTATCAGACAATTCTGCTGAAGGAACAATGAGCTATGAAGCACGCTAATGATTTACACAAGGGTGTCTACTTATCCTGCACGCCCTGCAACACTTTCACCTAACTGCTGGCCACGGTGGAAAAATCCCTGAGTAACAACCTACAAGAAAAACAAGACTCTCCTGTTTCTGCGTTGAACGTATGCTTTTGTATTTCCTACAGTTCACATGTGGATAACAGGAAAACATTAATAACTGAAAATGATGTCTTGATAATCACCGTGATCCCATCTAAGTCGTTATTGTAGAAAGTCATGGCAGCCTTTAAAGTCTAAGCTGGAACACAAAGCTGGATTCAGCAGGACAGTGGCCTCCTTTTGTGAACGTTAAGAAGAAATTTAATCCATTTTCTCCAACCCTCGCATGTCTGCACTAAAGGATCCTTGAGAACTTGTGTCCTTTTGTCCCCAGGCTAAGCTTTTTTTTCCCCCAGACAGACATTCAACACGCTCTGAGCAGAGAATGAGAGCTTCCCTTTTTTTCTCTTAGCTCTTTTAAAGCATTGCAACGTAACCACTGGTCTAGGACATTCTCCAAGCTACTGTAGAATAGCACCTCTGCTGTCCATATTGTCTCACCTCCCTCACATCTGCTCTTTTGACCCCATTTTCAGCAAATATCTGGTATTGTCTGGACTGCCAGGACACTGGTACACAAGCACAGTGTGAACCCCAGCTGATGAAGTGAACTCCAGCACACCAAGTTCAACTGAGAGAGGACACATGGACAGTAAATATGCGGAAGAGCAGAGCTGTCAGTGTATTTAAGTTGAGGAAAAAGCACACCATGAGCTGTTAATCTTCTTATATGTTGCCGTGGGAGAGGCCAAACATTTTTTTTTTAAGCTGAAGGGCGTTGAGATCTTTAAAGATCATTCAAAATTTGCACCATGAGGCAGTAAGAGTAACTTCACCCACACAGCGTGACATGAGCTTTTACCATCATTTCACTAATCCACAGTTAAATGTTTTAACTTGAAAATATCACAGAGCAACTACAGGTAAAATATGATATGATAATAATACTATGAAGCACAGTTGCTGTCACTCAGCTGTATATATATATATATATATATATATATATATATATAAATATTATGGTGATAAGATCATACAACTTCCCCAGTGGGCACCACAGACACACTACAGTAACCTTGGGAATGTTATTATGGGATTCCTATGATGATTTATGAATAGCGGGATATGATGTTATTATCCAACCACATTAGTAAAGAGGCTGCTGTGTGTGTTCATGCACACTGACTGTATGAGCCAGCGTTTGCGTAAGACTTCGTTTTCCGCCATAGTGCACACGAAGAGGCATGAATAAAAAAATAAATAAATAAATAAGTCGTCTTAATTCATTTGCAGCTCGGTCACGTTTCGCTCACGTTTTTCCTGCTGGCTGACAGTCAGCTCAAGTCCGGGAGGAGGGGACACGCTGCTCTGCTGTTATTGGCAGTGGGCCAATAGAGGGAGGGGAGTCATGGCTGATGGTAAACACACTACCTGTGATAATAACAGTTTGATGGAAATGTCCACGTGACTGTTTTACTGTAGGAATCCCTAGAAGAAAACAGTGTAAATCCTGTTTTACAAGCCATCCTATAGTTTGGTGGGACCTCCTTCCTCACGGTCCTCCATGTGTGGCTTCGTTCATCCGTCCAAACCGTGTTGATCTTTAATTCTATTGTGTTCTCTAAGCGAGACAGCTTATGATATCTTCCTCATTTGTCTGGCAGAGCGCACACGTGTGGTCAATAGTGTCAATAATGTTGCATAATTGAGCTGTCATTACATTTCCCAAACCATTTCCATTAACTGTAGTCGGGATCTTCAAGGATCCAACATTGGACTACTTGGATCTTTGATTTGAGTCATTTCAAACCAGCGAACTGCTCCAACTACACCACGTACAGAAGCCCATTCAGAAAATGTCACAGTTTACAGTATAGGTATGCACACGTGCCATGTCTTTTGTTTTTCAACAGATCGAGCTCAAAGCCTAATGAGTCAAATCAAACGGGGGTCTGCTGTTTAAATGTGAATCTGTTTTGTGGACCCGTGCCACCAAAAAGTCTCCATTCAACATGTATGACAGCAGACAGGAGCAACAACAACAGCAGGCAGCAGCGACACTGTACATGACAGCCCTGAGGTCTGTTTACCTGAGGTTTTCTGGGCTGAAGGCTCGGTTCAGATCCGTGTCCACGTATCTGGTGCACTTCTCCACAGCCTTCGGGTTGGTGATGAAAGGTTTGGTCTCGACCCCTTTCCTCTGTATCTCGGCGCTGTTCTTCACCCACAGGTTCACAAGCGTCACGCCTGACATCTCGTTCCCGTGCGTTCCTCCGAAAATAGCCACCCTCCTGGCCTCGCTGAAGCACGCGCTGTTGTTGTAAGAGGACATGTCTCTGGGTACTAAAACTGTGCAGAGTCCGGGTGAAGACACGCGGGTCTCGGAGGCTTCAGGAGCAGAGGAAAAGTTTCCAGCTGGAGCTTCACAGCCTCACCGTTTAAATGCCTGCTGTGGCTGCGCGCTTACGTAACGTGCCCGCTGGCTTGTTGTGGTCAGTCACCGTGCGTAAAATGCGCTGAGTTGTATGTGCGCGACATCTCGAGTTGCAGGCGAAACTCCAGTTAACGAGGTCCCTCCCTTTGTTTACCACCCGCTGTCAAACTAACGCCAAACATCAACCATTCGTTTCCGGTCAACTTCTTCCAGAACAAAATATAATCGAAACAATGTTTTCATATTTTAGCATTTACAGGTAGACTGGACGGGATACATTACTTCCGGTCATGGCCTTCAAAATAAAACGAACAAATAAAATAAATAAAAATTAATTTAACATTTATAAGAAATACAAAATGCCGGTGGAAATATAATTTACATTACAGGAAAAATGGGACTGAAAATACAATTACAGCTTTCCTTCTTTCCACAGTCCATTTCACAATATGTCCAGCTACAGAATCCTGCTTCAAACAGCCGCCTAGGATTGAAACAAGTTTTCAGTAAAGCATAAATATCACCAGTCATATATCATACCTGTGTTACTGTTCCTAGAGTTCACTGAATGCCATTATTGATTCCCTTTATTAAATATATGGCATCCACAAATGCAGATGCAGATAAATAAGGAGCAGACAAGTCAGATGATTTTTAAACTTTGACACATCTGAATAGTGTGAAACTGTGACTAAAATAACTCAAATATTTAACACATTAGTCTGCCAGAACAGCCAAAAACGGACAAAACATAATCACAAAGAACCTGCTTTCTTGAAAATGTTTTACCTAAAGCAGTGGCACAGTATTACCCATTAACCCCATGAATGTTCTGGCCTAAGGTGCACTTTGTTACAGCTGCAACAAACACTGACCGTCACTCAGACTATCAGATCACTTGCAGTAACAGTGCACAGGCTGCTACCATTTGATTTTCAGACACCATTAACAGAAGAAGCACAAGTTTAGGGTTTGGCTGACTTGGTTTGTACAACAAAAAAATGACCTTGACTTTTCTCCCAAATGCCCGTTAGGTGGCAGGCTAGGTGTTCAGGTTTCTGCCAGTCAGGTTAGTTGACAATGTGGTTTAATTAAAAACATGAAAAACGAGTGTTCACAAACAAACTGATTTTATTTTGAAAAATAAAAAAACTAATAATTATGGTCTGTTGTTATTTCTCCAGAGTTTATGTCAACACCAAAAAGGTTGAGGACTGTGTCAGTAAAAATGCTTTGATACAAAACAGAATACATTTTAAAAGAAGTAGCTGTGAAAGCTTTTTGTGTCTTCAGGTGTTTGTTGAGAATCACCTGAAGACAGCGAGTTCATACTAATCGTCTGTAAGGAAGTCCTCATTTGGATTATGAAGTCTCCGCTTCACCTTTATGTGTTTTTTTTTCACAGTACTGTCTGAAGACGACATTTCAAATTTTGAGAGAGAAGTCTCTGATAACACGGGGCTGCTGGATGTGATATTGGGGACAGTCAATTGCTTATTTCTCTCCTTCTTTTTCTTCTTTTTGTTTTCTTGGGGCTCTAACTCAGCAGACTTGGCCGAGGAGTTTCCCTCAAGTGAAACATTTTCAGTAGATTTCTTTTTTCCCTTCTTTTTCTTGTCTCTTCTATCATTTAAGACCTGATTTCCAGGTGTCTCTGAAGATGGTGAAGCATGATCAACCGTGTTCAGCGTTTCCTTGGTTGCTTGGTCAGAAGTGCTGCTATCATGGGATATTTCAGCAGTGCGACCGTGTTTGCCCTTTGCAACCAAAGGAAAGGTCAATTGTTTGTCTTTTTTGTTGAGTGAAACTGAGGTACAGGTATTCAGTGTAGATTTTTCTAATTCAGTATCTTGAGTGGCATTTGGTGGACTCTCTTGTATCACACGGCATGGCTCCTCTTTACACCTTTTCTTCTTCTTCTTCTTTTTCAACACCACAGCCTCATCAGTTGGAGAATGTCCCGCATCAGCTGCACTTTCCAATCTTTCCACGGGGGTCACCAACTCACTTTCATTTCCCTTACGTTTCTTCTTCCTTTTCACCCCTGCGTCAGTGGTTTCGGGCAAAGCGCTCCGACATGTTTTGTTTGGTTCCTCAAAATCCTGCTTGTGATCTTTTTCCACACTCTCCTGCTCTACTGACATCTTCCTCTTCCTCTTCTTTTTCCTGACGCCATCATTCGATTCCTCCAACTTTCCAGCGACTTCTGCTGATTCTGCCTCAAAATCAGCAGCGCTGGCACAAGCATCCACGGACTGTGAAGGAGAGTTTGGTTCCCCGTGTGTCTGAGCATTGTTTTCCTCTGCATCAGCGACGAGGAAGGATGAGGTCCTCTTCTTTTCCTTTTTCCGCACAGACACTGAATCATCGCTTTGCGCCACATTGTCCTCGGAGATGTTCCTGCTAGATATTTCACTTATTTTCTTTTTCTTCTTCTTTTTCTTAGTCACCAGTTCAGCATTTTGGTCTTCAAGGCCCTCCTTTGTTTTCTGGGTATTATCCAAGTTTTCAACCTTTTCATTTTCTTCAGGAGTGTGAGAGATGTTTACCCCCTCAGAGACAGTTTTCTTCTTCTTCTTTTTCTTTTTCAGTGACATCCCTGTACTTTCAACCAAGGTTACAGCATCATTAGAAAAGCTCACATCTACACCCCCTTCTCCATCTAGACAAGCATCATTAAAGGATGACTGTTGCTTCTTTTTGTGCTTTTTTCTTTTGACATAACTGGATTCTAATGTTTCTTCAGAGGCTGCAGTGTTTTCTAAACAATGTCCAGATTCCTCTAACTGTCCTGGCGACATTGGCGGCACATCTAAAGTCCGATTCGACACCTCCTCTTCTTCACATTCCTCTGTAATTACAATCCTCTCTTCCTTTTTCCTTTTGTTCTTTTTCTTCTGTATCACAGCAACATCATTTAGCGGTTCGGCAACTGACTGTAACTGCTCAACATCTTCATCATCCTCACCACTTCTTTTCCTCTTTTTCTTCTTCTTCTTCTTCTTCACCTTGCCACCAAACACAGAATCCTCCATTCTCACATCACATTCTAAGTTTCCATCCACTTCCTGTCTAACATTTTCTGCTGCGGACTCATTCTTTGTTTTCTTCTTCTTCTTTTGTTTTGAATCGGGAATGTCTCTCTCCTCCTGTCTCAGTACGTTGTCATCCTGCGACAACTTCTCCATACAATTGTTTTCATTAAATTCCAGCTCATCACTAGGCTGCGATGCCAGAGGCTCTGCTCTGTTTTCCTCAGACAGGCTGGGAGTCTCTTCTAGCTCCACAGTCACACATGTTGCAGCATGCAGACCCTCTGGCTCTTCCTGACTCTGCTGGCTCTTTTCTTCTTCTACACTTTCATGATCTCCTTTGTCTTTTTTCTTCTTTTTCCTTTTCTTTACCCTGGTTTCAGCGCATACCCTGTCATCATTAGTGTCACTTATAAGGTCTGGGAGGCTGTGGAGGAGATGTTTGCTTTCAGGTTTTTCCTCTGCCTGTCCTGTCTGGGATAGATCGTCTATGTGTAAAACATCAGTTTGAGCCTGTGTTTCAGTTGTGGATGCTTCTCTGCCCTTCTGTGTGCACTGCTTTGGACTTGTTTGTAGCTTACGTGGCTCACAAACTGTGGCATCACTGTCGTTACACGGCTCTTCATCCCTTGCTTTTTGCTGAAACAGAATCTTCTTGTTTCCTCGGGTAAGGCGTCTCTTTGTCTTTGGCGTTTCAGTTTGAGCCGGAAAGTTTTCGTCTCTTCTCACGTCCTTCTCCACCAGAACTTTACAAGACAACTCTCCATCATCAGAGCTCTCTGTATCCGAAGACAGCAGTGTAACCCTCGATATGGATGACTTAGCTGGTATTTTATGTAACATCTTCCATTGTGTTCCTCGTGAGTTTTCTTGTCTGGCATTTCTCTGTTGTTTTAACTGGTTGCCCCAGGTTGGTTGTCTCTTCGCTTTCAATGGTGCCACAAAACGTTTCTTTTCCTGTGAAATGACACACAGATTACAGCCAAGCTCACAGACAAAAAGTGCAATGAGATGCAGGATTCCTTGTTTGAACAGCCTGCTTACCACCACTTTGATGTCCTCATCTTCTGACTTTTCTTCTTCTTCTCTGTAACAGAACAGGTGTGTTTTATTATCAATCAATCCATCAAACTTTGTTTGTACAGCATCTTTTCTGCAGGTTAGTGCGATTCAAAGTGCTTTACAGGAGACCGACAAGCTGATAACAACCCAGTACAAATGTAAACAGTAAAACAATTTGTGACTGATACGCACGAGAAATAATAATGATACAAGTGTAATAATAAAACCAATAAAAGAGATGAAAATAGATTTTTAGAAAACATAAATAAAAACAGTGGCCCCAAAATTGATCCTTGGGGAACCCCACAAGTTATTTTCTCCGCCAAAAAGACAAGACGCAAACCAGCTAAAAACTGCTCCAGACAGTCCGATGTCTTCGCTCAGTCTAGTCAAAGTAATTTTCTGATCAACTGTATCAAAAGCAGCACTCAGATCAAGTAGTACCAAAATCAAAAGTTTACAGCCATCTAGATTCATCCTAATCTCATCAACTACTTTTATGTCTCTGTGCTGTGATAAGCCCAAAACCAGACAATTATTGTTTTAGTTAAGAAAACTATTTCATTGTAAGTAGACCTGTTTCTTTAAAGTTGGACTTAAAAATGGAAGTTTAGAGATTAGTCTGTAGTTACTGGGTGTTGATGGATCTACACTACTTTTAAAAATATATATACATATAACTTTAAATAAGCATGGTTACTCCTTGAAATAAACTCACTCTGACAATGGAGATATGTAATCCCCATCCACGTCAACTGTTGGTAAAGACGACTCCAGATTCTCTCCTCGTTGATAGCCCTGCCACAGCTCTCTGACACATTTAAAGAAGCCTCCCATCGCATGATTCTGTAACAAGGAAAGACTTTAGCACTAAACAACATTTTGCACGCATTTGTTAAAACAGCGAGCGAAAAAAAATGTGTACTGAAGTATTGGTTATCCTTACATGAAGGCTTGTGTTCTGCTGCACAGATAACAGAGTGCTCCGGGGCCTCCACTTCCTCTGTGCGAGGAAAGGGAAGCTGTATTTTGACAGCCTGTACTTCTTTCTCCTCCTCTCTTTGTCAGCTTTGGATTCTCCATGGGAGATGGACGATGAAGCGTCATCTTCGCTTTCTACAAGATCTGTGGGAGATGAGGGGTCTGACCTAGACCTGTAGTAGTGGCGTCGTCTTCCTGACCTCACAGCCTCAGGTACTGGCTTCTGGGTTAAGAACAGGCTGTCTCCTGAATCACTGCAAAGACACAAATATGCATTTGTAGGCTGCTGTTATAGAAGAAGCTGTAACATCATTGGGACATGTGAGGGACATCCTTACCTTCCTGCCTCAGCAGGGTCATTACATCCTTTATCCTGTCTGCTCTGTCCCACAGAAGACTCAAGATATCGCGATATTTTCTCCACATAGTCCGGAGGAGACGTTTCCAGGACAATGTGGCACCCATCCCCTGATACAACTTCAGCAATGGCATCAGATTGAGTCCAAATGATTGAGTTATTTACTCCTGTCATTGTGTAGCTTAGCAAAAGAGAGCGAGCAAAGTAGTGGAGGTCTTCATTGGCGAGAAATTGTAAGAAATTACTACGAAAATATCCTCGAAATGTTTTACTTCTATCCGATTAAAGTTCCGCTGTAGATCCACAATGATGATTATTAACTAAACATGTCGATAATACGGTTTAACAGCGTGCAGCGGCACCACAACAAAGTAAAGAGAAGACACCACACGTGTGTTTCTGGGTCAAACAGGAAGTGTTTAAACGTCATCAACGTGACGAATGATCATCTGACCAGTCACCAAAGAGGAGGCAGAGATCACTAAAAGAAACAAGAGGCTTCACTCTCCGTACTTCCGTTTTCGACTGCACCGACCCTCACAATAAATTTGAGCTGTTTTTTTTCCCTCACATGAACCAGTGAACGTGCCATAAATGTGTATAGTGGATTCCAGCGGATGAGCAGACTCCATCTGCTGATGAAGACCGTGAGATGGAGTTGAAAGCTCCAGAACTGAGTTAGGATTTTTTTCTTAACAAACATTGAAATCATGTTTTCAACAAAAGTGGAAACAGTTGTTTAAATAAATTGAGATACCTGGATTGTCTATGCAAATGGATATAGATAGAGCCTATAAGACATAAACATGAGTTGTTTATATTGGTTGTTTAAATACGTTTCCTTACACTCCCACACTACACTACATCTTATTTTCGTATTTTAAGAGTTTAAACATCAACCCACAACTCAAACATTTTTTTGTTCTAAGCATGCCTCTTTTATTTCCTTAAAAAAATAAAATAAAATAAGTTTAGGCAGTTTTACTAAGGTGAGGAAACACTATGTAGGATAGGAACCATCTTGTTAGTATTTACTCTTTGGTTATACTTCAACCATTCAGTACCGTTTTAACCATCGACTTCTCCTACTCCACTCACAGTCTGCTGGTACATTTACCCTCAGGTCCAGCTATGGCAGATATCAGCAAAACTGAGAGGGTTCAGCTGCACGCTCCAGGTTTAGAGGAACTGCGTGGTGGTAAGAGCTTCAGCTTTGATACACAGGCAGAGTGGCACAGGCGTGTTTATGAAAGGGGGTGTTCATAAAGTGAGAGTGATAAAGACATTGTTTCTGGTTGCAGTATTGCAAGCGGGACTGGAGGACAACTTTGCTGAAGTGCAGGTGAGTGTTGTGGAGTGCCCAGATCTCACCAGAGAGCCCTTCCAGTTTCCTGTCAGAGGTAAGAGCCTATCAAGTACACTCCATGCATACAGTATGCAGCTTCCACATGTCCAAAGTTATACACAATATACATCTAGATGGCTGAATCTCACTAGAAGTTGAAAATCGAATCCTTCATGCATGCCCTACATGTGTATTTAATCCATTCATGCGCAGTTTCACACTTTGTTAACCCTTACAGTCCCAGGACAAAAGCTGCATTTTTGTACTTCCATTCATCACCCTCTCTAAGTCTCTCATTAGCTTCAAATATGGGCGTATTGTACATTTTTTCTGCCAGATATTTGATGTTGCATTAAAGATTTATGATGGAGTATATGTACACGTAGAATTTTGGTTCGCCCTACCAAATGCATTTTATCAGAACTGTGAAGTTGTCAAATTAGAGAGCTCATTACAAAACAGCAATCCAAGTAATCAGTGACATCTGTGAGGTTTTCGGTGGACTGACAGGAAAGTACGGGCTTTCAGCAGCCTCATAACCAAGAAATGAAATAGGTGAACATTGTGAAAGTAAAGAAAAACTAAGACTAAGAAGTAACTTTTACAGAGGTTTTACTTTACTGAATCAAACCTTCCTGATTTGATAGGGGTCAAGGGTCAACACTAATTTGAATAGTTCACTAAAGCATCATAACCAGTATATAACAGAGGCAACTATTAAGCTCTTTACAGCCTCTTCTGGCATTAAACTAGAATGGGACACAACCTAACTTTGATGCTCACATGTGGATTAGATTGACATAATAACACACAAGGAGGCGTTACAAGCATGACAGCTCGTTTTACTTATAAGGACCAGGGCTGTTGATATGTTGCTTGACAGTGAGATAGACCAATTTGTTCTTGTGCAAGCCTCACTTAAAC
>NTHP01000270.1:371784-443683 GCA_003416845.1 Oplegnathus fasciatus
TTACAGTCTTGTTTTATGAATTAAAGGTATAATGAGTAGAATTTCCCTAAAAAACAATGTATAGACTCATATAAAAACAATCCCTCTCAATCATCAATTATGACCCACTAGAAGTGTGTGGCGGTGTCTGTATCTGCAGAGACCCTGCCCTCTGCCTAGATTTTCTTATTTTGCTGTGCTCGGGACCTTTCCGGGTATCAGCCTGTGGGCAGTGGTGTGTAGCCCGCAGCCAATAACAGCGCGCAGGGTGTGAGGTGTTGGATTATAAAAACATAGCAACCAGTTGCCAGATGGTAAGCACGCGGGGCCACCAGAAGCGCTGCGCTTTGAGCCGGGGAGGAGGAGCCAACTTTGAATGTTGTGTTTACAAACAGCAACCATCAAATCCTACTCATTATACCTTTAAAACCCTTAATTTACAGTAATTTGGCGTAGATGTGGTTAAACTGAATTAGGTTTTTGCAAAAGCAAATGCAAATAATACACAGCAGAGGGAAAAAAACAGAGCAAAAGCAGTAGGGCTGCAACTAACAATTATTTCATGATCCGTTAATCTGCCAATTATTTTCTCAATTACTCATTTAGTATGTAAAATGTCAGAAAATATTGAAAAATGCCCTTTATAATTTAGTCCAAGGTGAGTCAAAGTGACAAAATTCCTTGTTTTATCCAATCAGCAGTTTAAACCCAAAGATTTTTATGTTACTATCATATATGACAATGAAAAGCAGTGCGTCTTTATACTGAAGAAGCTGAAGCCAGAGAATGTTTGGCTTTTTGGCTCGAAAAGTGACTGAAACGACGAATGGATCATCAATCAAATTTATTGATTGATACACAGTAATATGAAAGTGATCAAAAACAAACAATTTATAAGGAATTATAAACTTGGTTTGCTTCAGAAGCTTCTTTCTAACCTTATGGGGATAATTAGGTCCCTCATAGTAATGTGCTGTAACTACAGTATGCCTGAGACTCTTGCATCACTAAGATGTCTTAAAAAGCACACTGTCTTGTGCAAGTAGCAAACACTTTGTTAATCCTGTTTGAGGCACTCGCATGACTTCATGCACCATCTCTGACAGGAACCCAAACATTCCAAAGTCCGTCAGGATGACGTTGGCCGTCCTCTCTTGTAGTTACGGGGTGAAGAAACAGCTCCTCCCTTTTATCAGAAGTGCTCTAAAATTAGATTCTGAGTATGTACGCTGGATGCCATGATACGAGCCGTTGAATGTGTAGTGTGGCTGACATGCTGAATGACAGCGGTGACAGGAACTGCACGAGCAAGTTGTCCAGAGAATAGCTGGGGTGAGTCAGACAGAGGTGGAGGAACCTGTGCCACAGCCCGGACAACAAAATCTGAATGAAACAGACTGGGCGCCAGTGATTTGTGGGCTGCTGTTTTAACAGAAGGAAGAGAGAAAGGAAGGAAGTGAGGGAGGAGGATTCAAAGAGGCAACGTGGGTTAGTTTCAATGACATCTTGTAGGCAGCCATGGCAGTTCTACCTAGAGCTGAGACTGAAAGTAGTAGAGGGTTACAAATTGATCTTTACAGGTCAGTGGCCTGCAGGAGTTGACTGGCAGGGAGAACCATAATGTTAAACATGATCTTATATCTCCACTCCCTTTTTATTGCGGTTGAAAGAGTCTAGAGCAGATGTAGCACGTGTGAGTGGGCATTGTAACAGACTTTGACCGGCTCTGAAAAGATTTGCAAACGAGACAGCCACTTTATGATGATCTGATGTAGACACAGATGCTGCACTGGTTGTTGTGGCTTTAACAGCTTTCAGTATTAAGGTGGCCTTGTGTGATCTTAAGGAATCTGTAGAGGCTGATTGATAAGCACCTCACAGTGGGTGACACCTCTTGAAGCTGTATTTTGTTTTCAAAGGACAAACATACCAGCACAAAGCCTCAGCCCACGCATCAGTCTAACTACAGCTGATGTGCTCTGATTCATAATCATAATTCATAAGCTCCCTTGTTTGTTTTGTTTTCCGGGAGTGCATGTGTTTGTGCTTGCAGTCCCCAAAGGATGGTGGATGTTATTCAAACAGACAGTCTCTATTTGAGACATTGTGAAGTCAAATAATATGGCATCCCCGCAGGAATCTGATTTTTTTTTTTCAATGTTCAGACGTAGCTGGAATTTAGAGTCTGTCAAAGGTTGCAACGAGTGCCACACTCATTGCTGACCACTTCATACACGCATGAATGACAGGATGGACAGGACACACAGATGCTGTTGACGTGTGATTCTGAAAAGTTTGTCTGGGTTAAATCATCTGTGACATTGCATAGTCTAAGGCCACCTTTAGACAGACAGAGCGATGGAAATTCACAAGACTTCGAAACAAATATCCAGGAGTTTAAATTCAGCTCACGGCAGCCTTCAGCCTGGACCGCATTTTCAGTTGAAATAGGAGAGCTGAACACAGAAAATCCACTTTTTATCTTTCACTTCATGTTGCAGCTCCCATCAATACACTGCACATTTTATCTTCCTTCTAGTTTGAAAGTTGAAAGCTGTAAATAATAGAAAGTGTACCGCTCAGTCTGTTATTAAAGTCTAATGTGCGCTTAACGGCAGGGTAAATCTTTTTGTCGTGTGAATTCAGGGATTTTCTCGAAAGTTTGTATAGTTTCTGTAACAATGTTAGGTCTGTTATTATGGACATCTCCATTACACTACAAGTACAAGTAAATGAATGTTTGGAAGTGCCTCAGTGGTCTCAGCAAACATGAATTCCCACTAAATCAACCACCAGACTTTAAAAATGTACATAATATCTTAAAAAGTAGTGTTAAAGGTTTTTTTAAATTTTTAAATTTTTTTTTTTTTAAAGTTGTACTTGAATGGAAAAAATACTCTTCAAGTCTAAATTGTGTCTTTTGAAATCTATAGTTTACTTCAGTTGCTTAATTGCGTGTGCATTTGTATGTTCCAGGTCATTCCAGTGTGAACTATCAGCCCCAAGAGACCCGCTCTCGGTTGTCCAAGACGGTGGACCATGTCCTCCGGGACAACGTGGCGATACCCCACTACATGCATTTCATGGAACTACAGGGTGCTGACCACCTGGTACGGTTCTGGTTGGAGGCTGAGAGTTTCCGCTCTACCAGCTGGTCGCGGGTCAGAGCGCACAGCCTAAACTCCGTCAAACACAGCTCGTTGGCCGAGCCCGTCGCTGCCTCCCCAGACGGTTCTGAGTTCCGGGAGCTTGCCCAACTCGCGCCCAACGCCCTCACCCGGGACAGTAGCAGTGAAGGCCCTACAGTGCAGCCAGAGCAGCGGGACTCCTCGAGCACAGAAGCAGGCCTGAGACCCGGCACCCCTCGAGCAGAAACCCCCACCAGGCAGGCACCCTCCAGGACAGGGACTCCCTACAAGGTGCAGTCAAACAGCACCCTGCGAGACCTCTCCGACAAGCTCATGAAAAGTGAGTCACCTTTAAACAACTCTGTTTAGCTTTTTAAAGCACTCAGAGGGCCACTGCTGCTAAATTCATTCAGGATGTTTCAGAAAGTACATTTTGTTTTACACTGATGGTCAACACATCACCTTATTTAATATTTAAAAAATTATATCGTAAACAGGTGTTTACGCTTGGCTGAGGTGGCAAAGTTGGTGTATCGATAAAAAGAAACTGCACACACCCCATTCTGTGATGGGGTCTCTCGTTGCGCCCTCTTCTTCTGCAGTTGCTTAATGGCATCGGAGAGGAGAATTAGCGCCACCTACTGTTTATCTCGATGCGCCCAACTCCTAATATCCAGTAGTGGATGGAAATGTGACGAGCATTTTCCACTTGTCACCTGAAATTATTTTGTCAAATAAAGTGACACAGGGCCACCCCAGTTTGATGTTTCTGTATCTCTGTTGCAGCCAGACTTTGTGGTTTAGAATTGGCTTTTTCAGCTTTAAACGATCGGTTCACATTTTTCAATACTGACATGCCAGTATGTACGTTGAGGGGGTTATTGGTTGCTGTAATTGTTGCTGCTGTCCATACTGGCTGCTCTCAGCGTAAATGATGGGGGACAAAAAATCCACAGTCCTCTTTTTTTGTGTACAAATACATTCAGCAAAGTTCAGCTTGAGTTCATATGAGCAGTCTGAGTCAGACAAATATTAGTTATCTTAAGAAGTTAGTCTTTAGGAAGTCAGACCGAGGGATAGTAACATAAAGCAGGTATTTGGTACTAAAAAGGCTGTAACTTTGGAAGATATCATAACTCTGTCAGCTGAAGCCTCGTATTATCTTCAGCTGAGTTTTACAAGTCATTTATGCATGAAACATATCCCCATTTTCTTACATTGAATTTACTTTAGGAAGGGAAGTCTTTGAGGCCAGTATGGACAGGAGGAACAATTATAGCTAACAATAACACTTTCAGTTTACATATGGGTATGTCAGTGTTGTTTTAAGAACCCACACTTTAAAAAAAACCCCATCACTCTTATGTATCTTGTAGCATCACTGGATGATCAGCTATTTGTCTCTGTGCTTTTCAGGTATAGAGAAGGATGCAGTTACCATCTTCACCAAGTACATCTCTCCCGACGCTGTGAGGCCCATCCCCATCACAGAACAGATCAGGAATGACATAGTTGGTAAGATGCAGATGTTGTCGCTAGGAGATTACTGTAAACAGACATCTGGTTTCAGTCACAAAAACTGTATGCCATCCATCTTAAATGATATTCTCGAGTGCAATAATCTTCCTGTCTTTCCTCCCGTGTAGCTAAGATATGTGGAGAGGATGGCATGGTGGACCCAAACTGCTTTGTCATTGCACAATCGGTAGTCTTCACCATCTTGGAGCAACAGTGAGTTTCTGTCTATTCATTTTCTAGAGGAGTTAATACTCACATGGCGAGCTCTCCCCATCGCCGTGTTTTGACATTAAGTTTAAAGTGCAACTAGCGTCCTATGTAATTTCATCGCCTTGACACCCACAGTAGCGGCTGTATTCATCTCCCACTCGCTCTTTCATTTCCAGGCACTTTAGTGAATTCCTGCGGAGCCATCATTTCTGTAAATACCAGATTGAAGTGTTGACAAGTGGCTCTGTGTTCCTGGCTGACATCTTGTTCTGTGAGTCAGCTCTCTTCTACTTCTCTGAGGTGAGTGGGTCCAGTCGCTCCCAAAACATGATGCATGTCTCATTACAAACACATCTTTACACCGATGCTGTTAAACTTTTTTTTGGTCCTTTCGCACACAAACTGTGCCTCTTGTTGACTCCTCATTATACACTTGTCCTCTCTTGCCACTACTGCAAAATATGTTCTGTTTGTTTGTTTATTTATCTGTTCTAGAGGGAAATTCTACTGTCACAGCAGCAATAAACTGAGGACACAGTAATCATAACAAAACACAAAAAAACCCTATGGATGCTCCCATTACTATCTCCCAACCTACTAATATGATGCAAAAGTGGCAATTAAAACCAGAACTCCATACACAAAGAAAGTCAAATGTTGTCAGAGTCTGCATATACAGAGGATATACAATAAATAATGAAGCAAGACCCCACAGTGACTTTCAGTTGAATTGTTCTGTGCTCTATATCTCCTTCCCTGCAGTACATGGAAAAGGAGGAGGCGATGAATGTACTGCAGTTCTGGCTGGCGGCAGACAACTTCCAGAACCAACTAGCAGCTAAAAAGGGCCAGTACGATGGCCAGGAGGCTCAAAATGATGCCATGATCCTCTACGACAAGTAGGTCTTCGCTCAGCTTCTGTGCAGTCCTCTGGTGCTTCAAAACACCCGGTTATTTTGGTTAAAAGAATGGGTTTGACTTGATACTTGGATGTTGCTGTTATGTTAAAATCATTAAGTCTGTTCAGTCTCAGAATAGATCTTTTATTAAAAAAGTTCCCCAGTGAGTTAACACAGTTTCACCTTAAGTGATACTATTTTTCCTGTATCAGACACCATTTTCAGGTTACACAAATAACAACATAAGTTTGTGTTTCACAAAGTTCAGCCCTGGGGCCTGCAGCACAAAGTGTGATAAGTGGGTTAGCCAGCTGTCTTTGGGCTTTTCTGGTATCACAAAGCTGGCTCACTTATTTAACTGGGGTAGATCACCATGGTAATCGATGCTGCATGGCTAACCTGCTCCGGAGCAGATAACCTCAGATGATGAGATCAAAACCTGTCAACAGCATGACCACTGACCAATCAGGTGACTGGAAAAACAGAGTCATCATTCCTACAAGATCCCAACATGGACAAAAGAGTTTATGATAAAGTGACGCGTAATAAAGAGCAGTAGATATTTTTATTGATCTGTTGAATCGCTTTTGCTGTTCCAGACTTTTCATGTGTCCTCTCTGGTTTTAAAACAGAGCTTCCAACAGCCGGAGGATAGTTTACATCACTAAATACATAATGACGATTAAAGCTGCATTTTAATTGCACAAAGATAATTTTATTCCCGACGGGATTCCTGACAGCTCAGAATAACATCAGGCGTCTTTGTGTTGATAATTGGAAATAAAAACTAAACCCTCTGCTGTCTTTTATGAGAAAAGTAATCCACACACTGTTAATTAGCTCCCGTGATTATAAATGATATATTTTGGTCAGATAAACCTTATCAGACATAAACTTCTTTTTTTCTCCTCTCTGCTTTGGCAGCAGAAACAGTCTTACATTATGTTTAACTTTGAAATGAGCATCACATATTCACAGTAGTTTGCTCATCATCAGACAGAAAAGCAAAAGATACTCACTTTATACAAAAGACACAGCTAGATAATTATTCCCACACTTATTTATTGTCTTACTTTGAATATTTGGAAATAATTTCTAGTGTTTCCACAGCTTCTTATTCTGTTCTCACTCTGTGATTATATTGATATACATTTCACCTCGCTGAATATCAGTTTTTGCCGCCACTATAGCTGAATTATCTGGCGGGTATCAGCGTTTCATCTCATGTCATATTCAAAGTGCATCACTCATGGTGCTGATGATGTTGCTTATAATTAACAACTCCACCTGTTACACATGAACACGCTCGTAGCTGAATGGAAACCCCCAGAGTTAACGGAGCCAGTTGATAACCAGCTTCATGATACTGATTATCCGGGATCGCTGATGTTAGGCTCAGTGAAGCCAGGTAACCCAAAGAGAGGCAGCCTGAGTTGCTTCGTGGTACAGGCCCCTGCTGTGATGATGTTTTTTTTGTGTAGTGTTGGGGCAGATCTTTTGCTTAATTAATCAGTGACAGTAAAGACAGGTGTGCATCATCAGGTCCTCTTCAGCAGTGAGCAGGCTCTGTCTGTTTGAGGGAGGAAGGGTAAAACTGTTCTGTCGTAAATGACATCCTGTTAAAGTTGATGCACTCGTGGCTGTACATGTGCGCCTGGAGAAAGCTGTGCAGTAACAGAGAAATCTTAAAAAAATTTACATTTTTTTGCAACTTTATTTTTATTGATATTTTTTTGGGGAAAAAATGGCTGACATGGGCAACTTAATACCTATACAGTGCAGAATGTGTAATGGGTTACATCTTATATGCATATTTACAGTATGTAGTTTTTTCCAGTATTTTCAGTATTTTACATATTGATCATATCGTAATCATAAGGTGAAGGTCAATTTCTCCACACAGTTTATTTCATTGACAGTCCAGTCGTCTTTTTGCTGGAGGATTTGTCTACAGCCATTGAGAAAAGTTTTAACAAGTGTTTGTTTTTCTGTGTAATTTTTGCCTCTGTTTCATTCATTTTTAGTAAATACCACGTTTTTTTGCAAATAGACGCACATGCAGCGGTGGCCTACAGCCTCATTTTAAGATAGAATTTCTTCAATAAAGTTCCTGAGGTTTCCTCTGAATTGTACTGCCCTTTGGGTATTGATTAAAATCTTAATATAGGTGCCCTCATCTGAACTCAGTCGTTCTTCGCTCTATTTCCTCTCCAGGTATTTCTCACTCCAGGCTACCAACCCTCTGGGCTTTGGCGACTCTGTACGGATGGAGATAGAGTCGAACATCTGCCGAGAGGGAGGGCCGCTCCCCGACTGTTTCACCACTCCACTCAGACAGGCCTGGACGACCATGGAGAAGGTCAGAATATCAAATAGCCACACACCAAGGGCCATCATTTTCTTATCTTATGTTCTTTTACTATGTAGGGAAATGGGGAATGTTCACAAATGTAAGATAAAGCAGCCTAAAATGTAGACATATAACATCTTCAGTTAATTTACATTGCCCTTTATTTAATTAGATATTTCTAAAATCATTTTAAGATTCCTCTAAAGGTTTTGTGTTGTAAGTCACTGACAAATTGTCCTATTACACCACTGACAAATGCACCTGCCTTAAGTTAATGAAATGAAAGTTGAACACTGTTGTTGGCACATAAAGGTCAGTAACAAACCTTTGTAACTTGTGCCCAGAAATATATCTGAGAGTTCATTATTGTCTAACAGAGTTCACTGTGTTTTGCATTTGTTCAGGTCTACATGCCAGGCTTCCTGTCTAGCAACCTTTACTACAAATACCTGAGTGACCTCATCAACTCTGTGCGGGCAGATGAGTTTGTGAATGTCAGCACTCCAGGTCAGGGCGTGCCCGCGGACAACGACCGTACAAGTTCAAATGCCAGCGAGGGCTCTCAGGCTCAGGTGACCCCGACTTTAACCCACATGTTCAGCCCCTGTGGGGATGTTCCTGTGTCTGCTGACATTTAGACCTGTTCTGCCTCATTACATGAATAATGGAGATCTTTTTGTTAATGCCAGAGGGTTGTGATCATCGCTGTCGTTTAATTGTCTTCATTGAAAAAAAAACACAACAACAACAACAATGTTACCTGTAATGCTGCCGAACATTCAGCTCATGGTATCTTCACTACAGCAAGGTGCCAGAAAGGCAGCGATCAAGATCCTGAAAAACTTTGACGAGGCGATCACGGTGGACGCTGCCAGCCTGGACCCAGAGTCCTTGTACCAGCGGCCATATGCTGGGTGAGTTTTGTGTGTCTAATGTTTGTGTTCTTTACTGTCAAATATGTGAACTGACTGAAAACCATCAGATTAACAGAGTTTATGAAAATCCTCCATTAATATGGTGAAATTAATGTAAACCGGTGGCTGCCTGAGAGATCAGAAATCAGTCTAAAAGTGCTGGTGTGCTTTTAAAAATGTAAATGGTATACAGAATGTGATTTGTATTGGATGGGTTAAACTAACAACTTGGCTTTAAACTGGCTAAATCTATATTTTAAATCATCTCTTTAAATGTGCTTTTCAAATATTTGCTGTTTTCTAATTTATCTTGGAAAATTTCCCTCAACTTCCCTTGTTGTCTTTAACTTTTACGTTTCTCTCCTTTTCATGTCCCTTTGATTGCTCACACTGCCGTTTGGATTTAATGCTCGTGTCTGTTTTGTTTTTATTGACTCTCTCTCAAAGTGTTTTATGAGCGTGCTTTGAAAACTCCCGTACAAAAATATTTCAAGAGAATGATCTTATTGAAAGACAAAGCTGTAGTCTGTCAGATTTGTTTCCCCCTCCCATTGAAATTGCAGTTATTGAATGGATATACACGGCGCACACACACACGCACACATACACGCACACACACACAGCTGTGTTTTGAATGTTGTGTGTGCCTGAGGCTCAGTTTGGACTGTTTTTTTGCTGCCGTCTTCATCCATCTCCTCTCCTCTGCCCGCTCAGAAGGATGACGTTTGGGAAGGTGAATGAGCTGGGCCAGTTTATCAGGGAGGCAGAGCCAGAGCCGGACGTGAAGAAATCCAAAGGCATGAAACACTCACACTCGTCTCTCTATCTCTCCTCTACCTGTTAGGCTCTTTCAGTCTTATTATTTTCTTTGAGTCTTTGCCCTTACTCTGTCATATTTTATCTCATTCCTCCTTGCAGTGAAAAACATCTACTCTGTGCCCATGAATATAAACCTGATCTAGTGGCTGCTCCCATTCTCCTCACAGCTCATAGCCTTTTGAAATATTTAAGAACATTCCCCTCCACTACTCTTTAGATCTAACAACATGCAAAATCTTTATTTATCATGTCTAAGAGTGCTTTCTCTCGGACTAGAATAGAGTACCAGACATTTTGGCTCCTGATTAACGCGTCCAGAGTCTAATAAAGCGCTGAATACTTGAAAATGTCAGGACTGACTCACCTTGAGAAAGCCTGCAGTTTGTAGCAGTTTATTTGTTCACATTAATTCATGATTTTGTGCTCACTGATGCAGTCCTGTAGTCTCACTCAGCCTCCCCTCCCCTCTCATTTAGGTTCCATGTTTTCTCAAGCCATGAAGAAGTGGGTCCAAGGCAACTCGGATGAGGTGAGGGCAGGAGATGCTAAAATATTCATAAATGATTCAGTGGTCTGAGGAACATAGCAAGGCGCTCTGTGGCATGTATTCAGATCCACTTATTGTTTGTGCTGTGACTCTTGCCGTCAAGGCCCAGGAGGAGATGGCATGGCAGATTGCCAAGATGATTGTCAACGACGTCGTCCACCAGTCAAACCATGACAGCCCCAGCAAGTCCACCAAGGTACAAGACCTCTTTCCTGTGCAGTGATGTGTGGAATGACTACAGTGCTTGTCTAAGTGTTTTCTTTTGTCTGTCTGCAGTTATGACCCCGCTGAGGAACCAAAGGACTGTCACTCCCTGCAGACGCTGGCCCGGGCCAGTGACAAACTGTACACAAGGTTCACCCTACAATGAACTGCATTACTCTGAGAACGAACAAGGCATTTTATCATCTCCCCAACCACCCTCTG
Organism: Oplegnathus fasciatus; assembly: GCA_003416845.1. Classification (NCBI taxonomy): domain Eukaryota; kingdom Metazoa; phylum Chordata; class Actinopteri; order Centrarchiformes; family Oplegnathidae; genus Oplegnathus; species Oplegnathus fasciatus. The sequence goes on from NTHP01000270.1 coordinate 382,575, forward strand.
TCTGTACGTGTGTGTGTGTGTGTGTGTGTGTGTGTGTGTGTGTGTGTGTGTGAGAGAGAGCTTGGGTGAGTGATTGTTCACGCATGGGCTAATGGAAAAGTTGAAGTACATCATTGTTCCAATCTTCCAACTCCATAACACTATAAAGGTACATGTGTAGTCGCCAACAAAGCAAAGCAAAGCCAAGCGCTTGTGTCACACTGGAGGAAGTCACTCCTCTGATGAAGGAAACGTTCAACATGATGCAAGAAGAACTCCAGCATGAAGAAGCATCATGTCAGTCAGCACCATCACTGAGTTGCTGTAGCCATACTGTCTGAAAAATGTCTGTCTCATCTCAGACCTACGGAGGATGTGACAAAGACTGAATTCCCCTCATGACACACCTCCCCACACCTTTTCTAACCATTCCTTGTTTTTAGATGAAATTCTCTCTTTAAGGGTCAGCCACTTCAGGCTTAAGCAGATGAAAATCAGCGTTGTACAGTTTTTTGCATACGCTTCCCCTCAGCCTGCCTGGAGTTGTTTTGTCTGCTGTTCACCAATGTGAGCTGTCCTACCTTGGCCATTTTACGTACTGTAGAGCATCTGGAAATGTGACAATGAAACAGAAGAAGAGCTGACTCAGCTCTTGGACTGGCTGGCCTCCTATATGAACCTCCTGGCACCTTTACAGAGCGTAGAAGAAGAAATACTCCCCTAATGAACTTAAGTGCTCCAGTTGTGTCGGAAAACTCCAAACTCCATGTCCTAAATGTTCTATATATATATATATATGTAGATTTCTGGTTTACCCCATATATTAATGTTAGTCCTTTTTTATGGTGATCGCTGTTTTTTTTTTGTTTTTTTAAATGCATCACTGAAACAAACGGCAGTGATGAGCGGACTGTTCAACTGGAAAGTGTGCTCAGTGAATTAAACTTTTTTTTAAAATTTGTTTTGAGCCTTACCAAGATGTGGAAAAGAACCAGAAAAGACTCTTGGTACTATGTACCACTAATGTTTTCTGACATGTATGTGTACTTAATCTATAATATATTTAAATTGTGTTTGATTTAAATACATATATTATGAAATGTTTTGGTCTGTCCTCATTTTTTTTCTTTGACATATTTTACCTGAAGTGTTTGTATAAAGTCTCAGCCCACTGCAGGCTGTGGTTATTTTGATACAGAGAAATGTCTTATGTTTACAGGCAGGTTGATTTTGATCATTTTCAAAACAGTAATATAGTTAAAATGTGGGAAAAGTAGTGCCAACAGCTTCAGGGGGGACTATTATCACCTCTGACCAGGTGGGGGCAATGTTGACTGTATTGCTATGTTAGGGTAAAACAGAAACATTGATGACACAGTATATTATTTCTGACATAAGAATGAGTGTCTACTTCTTCTCTGAAGCAGGGCCAGAAACATCCACAAATTGTAAAGTACAGTTCAACCAAAGGGCTGAAAGGTCACCTTCAGTACAGTATAAAGCATTTAAATGTCATTTTCAGAGCTCTCTGTTGTAGTTACCTCTGGCTGTCAAGTATGAATGACAGGAGTGCAGTATAATATCAAACATATTGGATTTAAATTGTGTGTATTTTAAAAATCAAATTAGCCCACTACTGAAGCTAATTAGCGTGATAAACATTTTACACACTAATTAGCTGAATAGGCTCTTTCACAGAGCATTGCTACATGCTGCTGGAAGCTCCACGAGCTTATTGTGGTCTCCAGACCGAGGCTACCTGCACGTGCAGAGGCAACGCCCACCTCCATACAAACGGACAGTGTCCGTCCTGAGCTCTGATTGGCTGAGATGTTGTTACACTAACTGTCACAGACCTGCATCTGTGCAACAATTAAGACAACAATAATCCCGTTTCCTGTACATGTCGGTGCTGAGAAGTATTTTGTTTGGCAGAGAAAAACATTTCATTGAGATTAAAAACCGTTTAATGAATAATTTCATATACTGTTGTTATTACAGTGGTGTGTCTCGCTGTCTTTATACAAACCACATGACACTGCGTTAATAAGGTGTGAAGTGTGTGTGGATGATTACCTGCGGTCAGACGCCTCTGCTGTCAAGTTACAAAGAGACAATATGCATAACGCCGGAAGAGTGAGAATTTTACTTTCAGAATAAAAGTGATGTTAAACAAGGGGGTCTCAAAGGATTTCCTACCACAGACCTCCAATAGAAACATATTTTCTTTTAAATTATCTACCAGAGTGACCCTAACCATCAACATTTACTGTTGCACACCCCAAATTCACAAACAGGTCTCTTTATGTGTTGAAACCACTGTGGCTGTGTTGTTGTGTGTGTGTGCGCGCGCCAAAACCTGTCTGTCTACCTGGATAGTGTTTATATCCACCTTCTCAAAAGTTCAGCTTGTTTTAACTTGCTGATGTTGATGAATTGGGATATAATATAGTCACACACCACACACAAATCATTTCATGTAGTCCATGAATGTATAGAGTTGTGATGATGCAGTCAGGCTTTAGTGTGATCAAACATTAAAAAAACACTGAATAAGGTTCCCAGACATCCCAGTTTGTACCTACACTTTCCTCTACCTCACACTGCCCAGAATGACAGCGACCATGACATGATTGAGGTTGTAGTTGTATGTAGGTATGTAGTTCTGCATATCCATCTCTGTGGTGCATTGTGAAAGAGATATGGGGCCTAATGAGAGACATTTCTATGATAATAATAACAGCGTTGCACTAACATGAAGTTGGGGGACTCAAAATAGACACATTGAAATTGAAACAGCATATCCTGATTTTCAGTCCCTAGTATGGGTCAAGCTTTGGATCCAACATTTCCCATTATGCAACCAATATAACATAATCTGATGATATCATTAGGGTTATTTTGTCAGATTTTCACAGGCTGATCTGGGAAGTACCCTTCATAGCGAGTAAACTGACATTTATGTGTAAAATCGGTGCAGTCCCCCTTTAGTTATAATTATTTAAATGCATTCCTTGTTTTGGTGTGACGGCTCTGGGATGCACAGAGCAATGCCTCAAACTTTAACGTTGAAAATCACATCCGGAAGTACTCATTCTAACCCCTGTGAGCTTGACGTTGACCAGACGCGCACTCTCTCCCTGAGACGCAAAGTGCGCTGCTGTCCGTGTTGAGGCAGCAGAGCGAGTGGCCTGAGAGGAGCGGGGGAGAGCGGCGGCTCCGGGACCTGCTTGTGTTTGCGCCTCTGGATGAAAGTGGCTCCTCCGCCTGCTCTGCTATGACAGCTGCGCAGCCAGGTTTGGGTGTGACAAACATCTCGTGTCAGATTTGGGCATTTTTCCAGGCGGAGTGGAGGCGCGGATGACTTGACTTTATTGTATCACCACCGCTCCTCCTGCTGATGTGTTTTGGACGTTTTCTTAGTGGTTTGCCCGTCCAGACCAGATGTTCTGGACGCACACACACGGGGCTGCGGGTGTCCAGTGATTTATTTGCTGATGCTGGTCTGGGGCTGAAGTTGAAGTCTTGCTCTTGAAGGCGTGAGCTCCAAATGCATTCGCTCCTGGGCCGGGAGAAGAAAGAAGAAGAAGTCGGGTTTGGGATCGATCTGGGTCTGTCTCCGGGCTTTCTGCCCCAAGCTGCCACCATGTTCAGCTGTGTGGGCTGCTTCTGGGTGCTCCTCTCCTCCGCTCTGGTCGCCGTCTGTAGTTTCAGCTTCATATCTCCTGCGTGGATTGTTAAGGACCAGCTGAGGAACAATCACCACCACCACCACCACCACCACAACAACAACAAGGACTCTGTGAGCTTCGGCTTGCTGTGGCACTGCTCGGAGTCTCTGGATCACATGTACCGATGCTACACCTTCGGGGGACTGGGCAAATTCGCAGAGATCCCCTCCAGCTCCTGGCAGGTAGTTAACCGCACACACCCATGTCCGTCACATGTGGATGGATGAGAGCATGTGGGGAGTGGGAAGGGCATCTGGTGTTACAGGATCCAGGAGAGACTGGATAGCAGGGCAGCAATCTTTTAGCAGCAAAAATGAATAAACATGAGCAAGTCTTTAAATCATATTCAAGCCTAATTACTGCCCTAAATCAAGAAAATTACACTTGATTCAAGAACATTACTCCTGATTAGAGACATTTTAATCAAACAAGTTGATTTTGCATCCATAACAAGTCATTTATCTTCTAAATTCGAACTTAAAGTAGTAGTTTAAATGACTGCAAATGTAACAGTATCTACACATCCATCAGCTGTTATTCCATCTATCCACAGAAGCTCATTTGATTTTTCACATTTTCTTGGATTTCTGGTGGCAGATGACTGTGCCACAGCTCAGGGTTCACTGACACCTTGTCACACACACACACACACACACACACACACACACACACACACACACACACGTGTGGCACAGTAAACTGACTGACACAACGAGATAATCACTGTGTTGGTGCTCTGATGCTCCTACTGAGTCAGTTTTCACCCAAACACACTTGGGAGGATGCCGTGCATCTCAGTCAGAAGAAATGATTCATTGATCTGGGGGTGTATCATACAGAGCAGCATCTGCAGCACAGCATGGCAGACACACATCAGAGCTGCGAAAGTGGCACCGGGGCTGGCAGGCTGCTCACCGATCAGGGCTCCCCACCAGCAGGACTTTCAATTTCGTCTCTCTTTGTCAAATTGAACCCGGTTTAGCGAATGTGCGAGTGGCCCCACTGCGGCCTCCCCACCTATGGTGTAAACAGCTTACATCCAACGACAAACACACTCACAAATGGGAATGTTTCAGGGCGAGCATCTGATCGCACGGTGATCCAGTGTGGATCTGATTGTAGGGCCTTGACTTTAGAAAAGTTTGGAAATGACTTCTTTTGTTGTTGAGGCTGTGGGAGGTGGTAAGCTTGTTAGAGCAAAAACAATTGGCCTTGTTTTAGGGCTTGTATCTGGGACGCTTACTATTTATGCAAGTTGTGGGATAATTTCATTACTACAGGCAGGCTGTTTGGACCCCCCAGCCTTGCACCCCCTGCTAAAAAACTGCTACACTGTATCAGCCACCTCTGGAGTTATGATTTATGTATGAAGGGGAATTAGCATTTGAAAGGGAGATATTAATAAGTGGCTGCTTGTGTGATTGTAGCGCAAGTATCCGCAAAGAGGGAAGAATGCAACGCCTGGGTTTCCTTCCACAGGGAAGCACAGGTGTTGGAGCTGCAGAGAGAAACACAGAGCAGACTGGGATCTCTGTATGTATAGATCCTCTCATTTACATCCAAACATTAACTACCGCATGTCCTTTACTGAACTTATGCGTGGCACACTGTGTTTAAGGCTCATTTAGCTAAAATCAGTAGTTCACCAGTCGCCAGTGAGTCAATTAGTGGGTCCTCCTTCCAGTTACGAGCTTCTCTCCCAGTGAGTTAGAGAGTGTGAGCCTGATGGAGCTGCTTTTCTGCGCAGGGCTACACGTGTTATTACGGCGGTGAACCCGAGCGCACGATCCTGCTCCCACAGCCATTAATAAAGGTGAAGGGGCCATTAAGTTTTCATCAGAGCCACTTTATTACTCCACCACTCCTCGCTCATGTGCACATCGTTTTGCTGATGCCCTCCATTTTCAACTTGTCAACAACCTGCGCACAGAAACACAAACCTGTACAGTACACACAGCATGTGCTCAGGCAACAGTAGTGTATATAGTATCTGTGATGTACACACACACACACACAGGCACATGCCTCAGCTGCCGTTAGTACCACTCTGTGTTTGTGTTAGTAGAAGACGACAACTTTCACTGCATATTGAGCTCTGTGGTCTCCATCAGAGTGGAAGAGTGTACTCTTGGCTCACTCTGAAAAGACAAGCTGAGCCCTGCGGATGCTGTGTGAGTGAACCAGAGGAGGACGAGGACAGGACAGGACAGGGGAGGAGGAAGGAGGAGGAGGAGGCTCCCTGAGAGGCTGGCCTACTTGTGCTGTAGTTTCTGTGGGCTTCTCTGTTGTCGCTTCATGCTGTCAAAAGCTTTTGCTTGGACCGCGCTGCCTTCCAATGCTGCTGGTGCTCAGGAGCCCAGTGCCGTGGGCCACCGCCAGGCTGGCAGGGCTGCTGCCTCCATTTAGCCACACACACACAGACCCCTGCGAGACGTAAAAGAGGGTAGAAAACAAACATGGTCTTGTGCAGTGTTCATGTCACACAGGAAGGGTGGTCAGATGGGAAAGATTCCCGTGTTTGAGAGAATTTATGTCATCTGACAGCTCAAGATGGTTGTATGTTTGCAGAGTTGGTCGTGTGAGGGTTAAAAATCTGTTTGCTTTTTTCTTACTTTAATTTTGTTTGCTTATTTATTCATCTGCATCTCCATTATTGTTGTGGAGATGTTCACTGTTGTATTATTTGCTCTTACTGGCCTGCCAAATGTCTTCTTTTGTGTCTGTTTGTCTGTTTTAATCAGAAATAAAGCGTCCAAAACAAAAAGATGTAATCGTGACTTGGATGTTAACGCGGATGCTTTTTACAAGCTGGAAAATAGTCTTTACTGTAACTCTATCTAAGATCCATAAAAGTGTTTTTCAGCACCGCCCAGCACACATTAGCTTATTGCAACAGGAAAGCCATTGGAAACAGTCTCTTCTGCACTGTGGTTTTCCACATAAATTATTCCTTGTGTGACTTCTGCTCGTTTCTGCAGGGTTGTGTGATTTTCCAGATGCAGAGTAGCTTCAGCGTGTGAGCATGCTTGTGTACATGCACACACTGGCGTACACACGTGTGTGCTGAAGTCAGTGCCTGTGTGAAAAGCGTGTGAGCTGCGGCAGCGGTTGCCAGGTCGAACGTGTCAGTGGAGGGGGTGTACTGTGAGCTGCTGCTAGGTAAAGTGTGAAGGAGGAGAGCGCCTGCCAGAAAACATTTTCACCTTAACTTGTTAACAGCTTAGGCGCTTCCAGCTGCTTCACAGCGCTAAACACTGGAGCTGGATTAGCTTGGCCTCTGTAGTAACCAGCCAGCAGCTCAGACACGTACAACCTGTGAGTGTGTGTGTGTGTGTGCACAGGAGGTGGTGTGTCTGGGCGCTCTTGAATTGTACTGCATGTGTTTGCCGTCTCTGTGGTGGCATATGTGTTCGGGGCTCGTCACACACTACATGCCCACTGAATGTCAAGGTCGTCTTGTAGCCTAAATGAGTGGTGGCCGAGCTCCAGGAACACTGATTGGGAAATGTCTGAGTTTGTCCTCGTCTTTTGTCTGTCTGTGCAGAAAATGGCAGCATGACAAGGCGGAGACTGTGGGCTGTGGAAAAAGGGTCATGATTGGCTTCCACTGAAATCCTCTGACACATGAGACAAAACAATCGGCCCATGTTGTCTTTCCCACACGCCAGAAAGATGAATTATAGACGTTACTGGAGATGCTTCACCATGCCTAATTGCCAGCTACCTATGAAGAACACTCACTGGTGCATAAACCCTGCTAGATGCTCCAAATGTCATTTCACCACTCAGTGAGCCAGAACTAGTTTTAAGTAGATAGATAACTCATTTAATGAAATTCACTTATGACTCCTTTGTCTGGCTGCTACTCAGCTTTTGTCTTTGCCCTCCTTCATTAATGTCAATATGTAGAGCAGTTTCACTTAAAATGTTAACAGGAAAAATGATGTTACTGCTGTATTTTCAGTGTATTGTTTGTGTGTGAGAGTGTTATTTTACATAAAAATATGTTTCAAATTGTCGCAAATAGGCAAATGGTTTTACAGCATCTTAAATGTCAGGATGTAATCTGTATTTTACACTTAACTGCTTTGGCTAGAGGAATATTATACAGGCTGTGCAGTAAAACCATGGTTTTGTTTAGTGCTTGTTTAGAGCAGGTAATGAACCAAAACAGATTAAGACTTCAGTTTATCACCAAAATAAAGTCAAATTAGATTATGCAGACTGGAAGTAAGTCCCAAATACATCGAGTAAAGACAGAGAAATATAAAACTTGTTTTTACTCAGAAGTTACTGTTTAGAGTTTGCTATTGTTTTAGTGTGTTTTAAAGTCTGTAATTTCACCTTTACCTGACAGATTTCACTGAAGTTCAATACAGTTGGAATCACACCTTAAAGAATCACGTGAGCGGCAGGAACTCGACAGCTGTGGAGCCGTTCACAGAGAAAGTTCAATCAGTAAAGAACAAAATACTAATCTGACTTTGTTCACTTTATTGTCATTTCCAATGACAACAAAGGGACTGTAGGACAATTATTAGATAGGTCAGAAGAGGGGGAGGGTATCATAGTTTTCCTTTTGGTTGAAGGTTGGGCAGTCTGACTTTTTTGGGGTCTTCTATTTTCTTTCACATCCTAAATTTACATTTATTACAGCCTTCCTTTGCAATATAGTTAATAATTACATCAAAACGACAACTTTACTCGCACCACGGATCAGAAAGGTGCACTTTGCCATATGTAGAGGACAACAGTTCTAAGTTAAGAGGAGGTTTCAAAGAAAACATTAAATATCAAGGGAAGGGCCTTGCTTTTTTAAAAAGTGAAAGTTGAGCCACCTCCAATACTTTTTGTACAGTCTCTTAAAAGAATTTAGTTTGAAGTCTTTTGAAGTCATCCAACCATATTCAAGTAACTCAATAACATTTACTCTGAGCATACTTTGAAGGAGCTGCATTTCATTTTCAACCAAATAGACTGAAAAACAGCACATTCTGTTCACATTATATACAGAATTCTCTGATTCCATCTTCAAATGAAAATATTTTCTGGTTTTCTTAGTCTTCAGACGGCCAACTAAATATCTTTGGGTTTTGGACTGTTGGTCGGACAAAAGACATTTGGAGATGTTACCTTGGGTTTTGGGAACTTGTGATGGACGTTTTTAACATTCTTAGGATTAATCGATTAATTGAGGCAAAAACTGACAGATTAATCGCTGAAGAAAACTATAATTCATTGCAGTCCTAGACAGTTCTGACATTTTCTGACTTAAACAGACAGCCCAGAGATGAGTTAAGTTGTTGCAGAAACGTCACGTGATCACAGCTGAAAAGAGTGAGTGCACTCTCATTAAATCTTTCGCTTTAACCAGATATGACATGTGCCCTCCCAAGCAGAACATGATGGTACGCACTTGGTGGACAGCAGGTTCAGGCAGAGATTCACCAGTTCGTGTGCTGCCTAATAACAGAATGATGGACAAGGTCTGGCCTTTATCTCTCTGAACAACATGAGGGAGAAATGAAGGGTCTGTGCTCTGAGCTGGCCGCGGGGACCAGAAGGTCCAATAACACACAAACACACACACACACACACACACACACACACATACATATTCCCAAGGGAGTCAATGTATTCCCTGCCACTTGCTGACAAATACACCAGCTCAACAGACTAGCAGAGGGCTGTGAAATCTCCACTGAACAGAAAGCCGTCATTTCGTCCTTGATGCAGACTCGAGTTGCTCCTTAGATTTACTGTAGCAGTAAAGCTTCTCTCTCCCCTCCCTGCCTCTTATGGCCTCTCTCCTTTAATGCTAATGGGGAACCTCTGTGGTGAAAGCCATTTGTGTGGAAGTGTGTCTGCCTGTTATAAATGATGTTATGGGGTCTAATGCACATGTTGTATCCCTGCTTCCCCCGTGGGGACTCCACTGCCCAGTTTGCATGAGAGACAAAAGGCGGACTTGTCTGGCTGCTTTTTTTTTCAGCCGACCTCATTCTGTTTAGAGCTTCATGTACAGTGCTTTCCACAGAGGCACGTTCACCACACACACGCAAGCATGATTAGACAACTCAGAGTGATGTGAGGTACCCAAACACACACACGTACCACTTTTATACATGCATGCAGTGAGATGAAAAGAGGCAGAGTGATGCAGATGCACACACACACAAAAAAATTCTCTCACCCATCAGAGTGTGATCAAAAGAGACATTGATGTGATGTACAGTGGCTGTCCATGTCAGCACTGATGCAGTAATTAGGGGTTCAGGGAGGGAGTGCCGGGGGGCATCAGAAGAGAAGAGAAAGAAGTAGACCCAGTGAGTGATTTCAATAAAAATCCCTCTGTTCTTACCTCCAAATACCAGCTATAACAGATTGCCAATGCTAAAACATGACTGTATCCACTCAAAACCAGCGCCCCGGCACACCGCCCCCGTCCACAGCACAAAGCAGCCATCATCCATATTCACACTCGGTAATAAACCGAACTGTTTCCTTTCAGGTGATACCATAAAAGGCATTCCACCTGTAATGTTGCGGCTACCAGCTCCAGCCCATTTCTCACTCCGCTCCCCCTGACCTTTAGCTCAGCCTCTTGTTGGCCGTGCACTTACCTGTGAACAGAGAGAAAGAAAAGAGCAAAGAGCACAGCACATATGAGAGGGAGAGAGCGAGAACAGGGGAGGTCAAGAGTCGTGCTTTACTGCCGCCTCTTCCCCCGAGTTGTTTTTCAGGTGGCTGGTTTAGAGCAGAGCCACACATCGTCTTTCTGCTGGTGGCAAAGCGTGCAGCCGCTGCTTTATGAGACAAACGTATCCTCGGCCCCAGGCTCAGCCTAATATAAATTAGTGCTGTTTGGTATTTGGCTGTCTGTTCACCTTGACTTATACCAGCTACGTAAATAGACTCATTGCACACAACTACAGTGTAGAGCAGGAGAGGACGCTGGGACTGGAAAGAGAGATAGATGTTTGGTCCTTTGACAGCAAGTCTTGCGTGAAATGTGGTGTGCTGACTTATTATCATACAGCGCATGTTTACTTCAAGGCCACCGTCTGACTGGTGACAAAATTAATGGTAGGCAGTGTGTATACAGAGGAGAGTTTTACAGTGATAGATTTGGGGATGAATGAGCCATTTGGATGGCATCCTGATTCTAGTTTTTACTCCCCCACAAGTCATAATTTGTTTTGCCATTTCGCTTGTTTAAACTGAAGACGGTTCTAAACCTCCAGTATGTTTACCGTTATGTAATGCAATTTGACGACAATGGAATGGGTTAGACGTGTATAATGGTGTGCTGATATGTCAGGTTGGTATTTATCTTTTATTTCAAATTGAGCCAGACAGTGTTGTCTGCCTCTGAAATGAGCAGTTTATGGAACTTGTCAATACCCTGCTGGTTGTCTATGGAAGGCACTTAAAGGATCATATTAGGGGTTCTGCATTTATTATGCCATTAACTGCAAATTGTGCATACCATACATAACCGCTCACCTTTTTTGAAAGCACAGCATGAGTTTTCACATTGATTTTCTACCATCCAGGCGAAGTGAGTATTAGGTGCCTTTATTTATGTCTTTATTTTTCCTACACATCCACTGCATACTCTCTGTCCTCTGGATTTGAATTCTTGACAACATAAAGTAGCTCATTATTGCAATTCTTTTTGTAATCTCACTCCTAAGTCTTGCGTGTTAGAGTGTCCTTGAACACCCGAACAGATTAGTTTGCTTGCCGATCTCAGGAAAGTTCCAACTCTCTGCAAAGTGATTTTCATGCTGTTTTGAGAAGAAGAGAAAGCGACGACTGCCTGGAAGGAAGGAAATCAATTTAAAAGGCTTTAGAAAATAGTTGGCCGTAATGTTAAGAATACTGGATTTGCCATTCATTCAATTTAGTTGACTTTCATGACCACACAGCTTTGCTGGTAGAGTTTGTCATTGGTTTGTAACAACACGGACAAAAGCACACAATTCACAGTCAAATATCCAACAACATATCACAAGTGAACACAGCACATACACATGGGGATGGGAAACATGCAAAATCAACAGCATTAAACTCAGTTATGCATATATTGTTGCTGTTATTGATGGCGATATTTGGGGTTCTAGTAAAGAGTGATTCTGTCTTGTGGCTTTAAAATAACTCTGAAGCTAAGAACTAAAAATAGTACATTGATTTGCAAGTACTTGTTTCACCAACACGCACACACATATCAGGGGCATTATGGGGGTCATCATCTTGCTCAAGGACACTTTGACATGTGGAGGCGGCGCCCCCTCTAAATGTTTCAGTTTTTTCCACATGATTAAAAGATAACGTACATATTATTTTTTATGTGTTAGGGTCTACTTCAGAGGTAGGGTGTGTCCTTCCTCAAGGCAATCCAATCTAACTCTAGTGCCTGCAGAGTCTGTCACAAATTCCTGGATGTAAGATTTTGGGGGAGTGTGTCGACAGGCTGAGCGGGGGGCAAGAGGTCAGCGCTGCATACGGGAGAGGAATTGAAAGTGCAGAGGAGCAGCTGTCCAGATGATGGATAGAACAGGTGGCTTGGAGAGAGATGACGAGGAGGAGGAGGAGGAGGAGAGAGAGGGGAACATGTTGATCTGCATTTTATACCCATCTCGGCGAAGTAGAGAGGAAATCAGTCTGGCTGAGAAGGAGAGCGATTTATGATCTCATCAGCCTGGATGGATGGATGTTACCTGCAGTGTATGATCATTTTCTGCTGCTTTTTATATCTGATATTTGATGCTCTCACAGCAGCGGGCACAGAAAAACACTTGCTGTGATGAAAGCCACCGACGGTCAAAAATGTGATAGACTCCTCCAGCAGACAGGAAGTGTTTCTTCAAATGTTGGCTGAATTCCCAGTGGCGGCAAACGTGACGACACTGTGAGCGCTTATCTCTCTTATGAATTATACTCTTTGCTTTGGTGATATTTAAGAGCCTCTGATCAGCAGTTCCCAGGTAGACACAGAGAGCTGTCTGACTGATAGGAGAGGGGGAGAGATGGGGCAGCATAACGGAGCGCTGTTTCCTTCGCGCTGAGTCAGCGGGCTCCGGGAGGCCGCCGTCCATTTGTTAAGCGGCCTGTCACTTCCACTGCCCTCACTGTGGATCCTGCGGGTAGTTTATGTATTGATTTAACAGGGAGCCTTTCTCCATTTTTTAACATAAATGATGGCTCACTTGGCTCGATGCACTGAAGCCGGTTGTAGCCGTGTGAGTCGGTCTCCATCAGTAGTCAGAGCACAGGGGTTGCAGGTAAAAGAGCTCAGGGTAACACTGAAAACGCTTTAATACGGTAAATCTACCTCCACGTCACATCTTGAAGATGACATTCTGGATAGGATGCTAGCTTTTTTTAAGAGGAGAAGATACTAGTTTGATGGAATCAAGTATATTTTTGTGATATTCCACTGTGTCTGGATATAGTTTTACTGCTCCACTTTTTTGCTTCTCACAAATCCTGCAACATCAAAACATAAAGCTCCTGGGATCCAGCCAAGCTCCCAAACACAACTTCTCTGTTGGATCCCGGAGCGAGTCGCACAGCTTCAGAGAAAATCCACGAGTCCCGTGTGTGAAGACTTATTCAGTGCTACTGTATAAAGGGAAATGTCACAGAATTTCTTCTTTGAAACATCTTACTCTTGTAAGCTCTTAGTTTAGACATGTCAGAAAGAAATTAGCCGTTGGTCGGGATGTGAATTGCCAGTGCTCCCCTCAAATGTTTCGTTTTGGAGTCAGAAAAAGCAGCTTCTAATCAGATTTTCTGATCTTCCTGTGGGGAGTTGACTATCTTACGAGTAGAGGCAAAGACTTTCTTCCTCTCTCACTGAAACTACACAGAAAAACAGTGTTCAAACATTTATTACAACTCACTTTTATGTACTTTAATGTATTTTAATTCAGCATTTAAGTAGCATTCTCTCTTTCTACCTTGAAGTACCTTTTATTATATGCAGTATGTAATACATCAATTTCAGGGCGTGATCTTCACAGAACAATATTCCACAGAAGTGTACAACAACATGTATTATTATCATCTAATGCTATTGGTTTAGTTGATACAACCCTTTTTTGCCCACTAAGACCAGTTTAGGGGGGAATTGTCCTCTCCTCGATGAAAAGTTAATTTGCTGCTCAGCAACAGTGAAGAGTCTGACGCTGCTGTGCTAATGTGCAGCTCCACAGAGAGAAAAGATGAATATGGGAGCACGCTGTAGGACACGGGTAAAGGCAGACGTATAATAGAGTCATTTGGATGCAAGTGAATTTGTGCATCGGTGTAACATCTGAGATTAAAATCTACAGTTTCCATTTCAAGACTATTTGCGCTCATAAATGTAAACCCTCCAAGTCCAGAAGAATAAGAATAATTTTGTGTTCATTCCCATTAGTGGGTTAGTAATGACTTTAATAAAAACAGTAGCTCCTAGCTGACCTCTATTCCTGTAAAACACCCTTAAATTTTCCATTCTAAAACAGGAACAAGTCTGCTACTTTGTGAATGGAATCATGCAGGTTTTATTTTCTACAGCAATTTACACATTTAAGTAAAAGAAAGCACAATTAATGGTTGAACACAAGCTGCACTCACTTATCATTTATCAGTGTTTGCCCAGCAAGCCACAGCCATTTACAAAACTGAGCTTAATTAGTGGCCTACTGTGTAATGATAAACTGTCAACGCGTAAGATGAAGCAGCTCAGCAGCACGTTGTTGTCCAGTTACATCACTCTCTTCCCCAGCCTCTATAGGCCAGACTCTTAGGCTCCTTAACATGCAACAGATGCTCTTTCTGCCACGAGGATGATAGTTAATCAGACTGATGCAACTGTGATCCAGACCTGGTAACACACTTTATTTATTAGCCCTGTGGAGATCTACATTTCTGCTTGATTTGTGTGAAAAAGAAGATTCTTGACTTATTTAGCAGCAAGAGGGTCTGTTGCTCCATCATGACACAAAGAGGTGTGGTTACTGGTTTGACTCTCAAAGTAAAGATATTAATTTGGTTATCTGAAAACTTGCCCTATAGCTACATGCACATTTTGGGGGGTCAGGAGGTTTGCTATAATCTGAGTGTAACATGGACCAGTCTGACATGACCAGTCTGAAATGAAGCAGAGTGGTGGAGGCAGATATTGTAGCATTTCCAGTTGCTACAGTACAGTGTGTATGAATTATGAAATGCGCACTTGGGACCAGCGGTAGTGCAGATCATACATAAATGCAAGAGCAAGCTGGGCTTTTGAGGGTGTGAGTGTGTGAGAGCTGAAGGACGGCCTCCGCTGAATCCCACACGCTCTCTTAAACTTCTCTATTACAGGTGGAGGAGGCTGAGCCACGTGGACACACTTCAAGTCCTCTATCTGTTAGAATTTAGCCATATACAAGCTGGTCTTTTAAACAGGCGGAAGGTCTGTACTTGTAACCAAATGCCAATATGCAAGAGCTATAAATATTACATCCAAATTCTAAAAAAATCTAGAGTAAATCACCTCTTTTTTCCTGCAAAGTCATCTGGGAATAGTCATCCTGTTCAAACTGGATTGTTGAAAGTAGCTCGTTAGAAGATGCTCTCCTCTACAAATCACTGATTAAATCATTTTCACACACTTTTCAGACTAATTAATTTTCCTTTCGACTCATCTCTGTCTTTTAAACAACATTTGGTAATGCAGTTTATCAAACCCAACATCTCCATAATATGATAAAGTGTAATGTTTTTGCTGGCCAGCAGATAAACATACATGTAGATATACTGCAGGATGTCTGACAGCATGTTATTATCAAGCTAAAATGATCCTGTTGATTCTCATCCACCTGATTTGGTTCTTTGAATGCAGTTTGAGGATTGATTTGTTAATCCTGGATGACTTGAACAACAGTGCGCTCTTACTTTGAAATAAAGGCAACAGGAGAAGAGAGTCATAATCACCACTCATTGTGCACCAGAGTCTCCACTGCTTCCATTACTGTTAAAACAATTACGCGTCACAAGTGAATGTGGTACTGTGAGTGACGTTTGGTGCACGATTGATGAGGTCCTCCTAAATGGGAGTTCAAGAGACTTTGAGGTGATAATCATAAGCCTGCTGCAACTAATAATTTGGCAATATAATAACGAGGGAACAGCCAGCTTTAACAGCTTTAACGTCGTTGAAACAGATATTTAATTGAATATTTAAATGAGATATGATGTGTTAATTAGTGAGCTTTCCCGTCTTTATGCTAAGTTAAGCGGCTGCTTGCAGCAGCTTCATGTTTACCAGTGGTATCTTCTCATCTTACTCTTGGCAAGAAAGCAAATAAGCCTATTTCCCAAAATGTTCATCTGTTGCTTTAATTGTGTTGGAGTTTGTTTTAGTTTGAGTGTTGAAATTAAGTCTTTTAACAGTCACTGTTATTTGAGTTTGTGTCCCAAACTAAATTGTAAATAAAGTGTACATACTTCATGTACAGGTATAGGTAACTCTTTATTATGAAAATTAAATTGTGATAATTGCCCAACAGGTCATATTCTTAATTAACTGCATGTTCTCATAGAATCATAATTATATCAACATATTTTTCATCATAATGTAATTTGTATCTGAAAATGAGTTGACCCTAAAACGTCTTGGTCATAATCCAGCTAACTGGCAATAAGTCTGTACTTCTGCAGGTTTGGGCTTAAGGACTTCTTTCTCTGACATAAAAAAAAATCCAGGCTCATGTCGTATTATCAGCCTTCTAATCTGAATATCTCAGTTATCCACGTACAAAGAGCAAAGAGACGGGCTACAAGCGGTACTTTGATAGAAGTCCCAATTCTGTACAAATGCTACATTAGAGTCACAGTTCAGAAGGTAAAAGTGACAGTTTCCATGTGCTTTTCAAGTAAGGTGTTCTACTTTTCACCTCGGTTGTGGCAGTTTGAGTTGGTGGGTTGCTGCTTTTTATTATCAAGATTTAGTTTACCTACAAATAGGACTAAGTGAGCTTTTTAATGTGGATAAAGAGCTACTGGATAGGACGTCTACAGATGGAGCCTTACTGTATGTGGGCTGTAGTGTTATTATGCCAACGTGAGATAGTACAGTATTTCTTTTTCACTTTGAAAAGGCAAAGTGCTCCTCCCCCCCTCTCCCCCACGTCTTCTCTACATTTCTCTCACACTCCCCATCCTCTCATCTCGTACTCTCCCCTCAGCTCTCTCTCGCTCTCTTCCACTGCTGTGGTTTTTGATGTAAAAAGATCAACCATAATTTCTGAACTGGGCCTCTTTGTGCACCAGTTGCGCTCTGCTGTTTGTTGGGATGCCAAACATACGTTTATTCTAATGAGCAAATGTGCTGATTAACAGCTATCGCCTCCTCCTTTTTTTCCACTCAATTTATTCACTTCATTCCAAATTTGAACAGTATGCTTTTCATCCATTTCTTATTAGCTTCTGCTTTCAAAGCCAAAAGACAAAACAAGACAAATTCCACGTCTGGTGTCTTTTGAAGCGACTCGGGGGTTGGACACAAAAGTATCAGTTGTGCTATAATTCAATTACAGCATCTATTGAGAGAGAAGAGAAAGGAGAAACTTTGCCTGGGGTTTGCTCTCTTTTGACTACCCATCAGCCCCCACCACCAGCAGCCTATTATAAGCGCTGAATAAAAACCTCTGGCCCGGCTCTGAGGATGTCATCATTAAACCAGGCTGTGAGGGATCCCATACATTTCAAACCAGCTATTTGATCCTCCTATCTGATCTGATCCGCTTTTGTGATCTATTATGAACGAGAGTGCGATGGAGAGGAAAGAGAAGAGGCGGTATTAAGAAGTTTCTGGTTAGATGCAGTTTTTTTTTTCATGCCCGCACCTCAACCTGTACAGCCTCCACCACCACCCCCATCCCTTCCCCTACCAACTACCATTTAATTGAGAGCAGAGAGAGATAAAGAGAAAAGAAGCGGGAGATAAGGCCTTTGTGTTGCTGCTTGCTGTTTGGATGCAGCGCCCCCCCTCCCTCCCCCTCCCTCCCTAGGGTATGTGATGACTCTGATCTGATGCAATAGTTTGGAGGCACATGGTGGAAGGAGGAGATATAATGATGAGGATATGTACAGAATCTCTGCAAACGCTTAGCTTTGGTCAGGGAGGTGCAGCCATGTGAGCTGCGTATGTGTGATCTCTGCACTGTAGGAAAACAGTGGGAATCGGCCATGTAGCGCTGCAATGTGTGTGTGTGGGCAGGTGGTGCTCAGCACCGCCAGATGGACACTTGATCACTTGTCATACAATTCTTGATTAACCTATAAAGGGAACCCATTGTATGAGCCCTCATCAGTGAATTGAATATTTTAAAGATTTTCGGTGTTCTTTGATGTGAATCAATGGGACTTCAGGGCGGCAGTGCTTCATGTAGTTTTGAAAGAGAGGTATTTTTCTCAGAACAATGTGCCTAAAATAGAAGCTTTCTTCTGTGCCTTATAGCCCTCCATAACAGTCTCTTACATATGAGTCATTGTCTGTGCTGCTCTACCTGAGGGTTTCATAAAGATGATTCTCCTTTGGGATGATACCAGCGTGCATCTATTTCCTCTTCCTGCACCGCAGCTGATGTGAAACTAGAGCTGTGGTTTATGTCTTTCTCCAGCAGTTCTGGGACCAGAGCCTCACTGAAGTTTTTAGGCAGGCTGGCAGGTACCTGAGGCAGTTTATATTCATACAACTTCTATTCACAGTCAGAAATAAATCTTTTTCTAAACGTCTTTTTGAAAATGGAGAACATGATAGAACATCATGGCTTTTACTGTGCAAAAAAGCTCCAGTAATTTCTCTCTGGAGTAATCTTTGGTCTCGTTTTCGCTTCTGCTGGTGTGGAAACATTTAGGCTGCAATTTGAACCTTTGAACAGCACTGACGAGCAGCTCATCACATGTAATGTTGCAGCATGTCCCTCCAACCACTGTGTTATTATTATTGGCTGCACAGTTCATTTAGTAAACAGGTGAGAAGGTATAAAACAAACTTTAATGAGTCCTGTGGGGAAATTGCATTGCAAAAACTTTATCTATGTTGAAAATCACAATAGCAACAAATTGAGAGTAGAACAATGAGAAATGATAGCAACCGCTAAGACTTTTGCAGTTCTAGATATTTGCAGTCACACAATCTGCACATACGTCCTGATTGAGGTTTGGAGAGTCATCACCTTCATCATTCAGACTCACATAAAACTGGAATATGACCCTTTATATGTGGGACATTGCACTGGCAGCGTGAACACAGTTAGTGAATAGTTCATAGTGACAGGTCATAGTGCAGCTTTGGCTCATTGATCAACAATAATTTGGGTTTATTCATCACCCCAGCGCCCAGAAGTGAAGTCCCTTTGGTCTCCAGGTGGTGCAGCAGGTGGCAAGTAGTGGTCTGGCAGGGAGGCAGCTGCCTGCAGCACTGGACAAACTGGAACCAGGCCAGGAATATAGACCACGTGAGCGCAATGTAATCTAAAATAATAAAGATTCAGGAGAATTCAAGACCAGGGGCCATATTCACAAAGGATCTTACTGACTCACTACAGTGATTGGTGGACAGGTGACCAGTCTGTCAGGGAATGTGAAAGGAAACATTCATCAATAAACAAGAACACAAGGCACACATTTGATTAAAGTGAATCAAATTAAACTGAATTATAATAGATAGATAGATTTCATCTAAATGTTTGAGATATTTTACTAACTGTGTCACAGATTTCACAAACAAAACAAAATATAATATTGGTTTGTCTGGTAGCTTACCATTTTTGGTTTGATGAGTAGTTCTGACAGTCTGACAGTAATGGAGAGTTGTGCAGAACCATCATCTCCTGTGTTACTGGGTTGTTTCAGTTTGTTGGTGAGGTGATTGGATCCTTATTTACTTGCTGCCCTCAAATATATGCTTTCGTTATTTATTATTGTATTTTTCTGTATCACTGACACAAGGAGCCACATTACCTGCAGCAGATTGTGAGCATTTCTTAGTGACGTAGGAGTCCTCTGGATTACCTCTAATTTTTATCATGCTTTATGAAGTTAGGACTGACACACCCCTCATTTTCAGGAGTTTCTCCTAACTCAGACTGTTAGGAACTACTTTTAGCCTTTGGATGTTTTGTGAATACAGCCCAAGGGCCATCTTAGTTGATGTAGTACCTTAATGGTGAAAATGACTAAACAAATGTGCAATTAATCAAATTGCGTACAACCAGTTTGGTTGCGATCTGGGAGATCTGGGGCCCTGAGGCAGTTGCCTGCGTTGCCTGGTTGGTAATCCAGCCTTGTCTTTGTGAAGTGCCCCCCAACAGGGTTTCTGTATCAGATACAAACACACACACAAAACCACTATGTCTGGTTGGTAATTACAGTCCACTAGACAGAAGTTGGAGTAAAAACAGAAATGACAGGTTGCGGTGGCGTTCCTGCAGCCTCTGGTGACTCTGAGCCAACTTCCTGCCCTGAACTGTGATCCAAATCAAACATCCCTACACACCACATACAGTACATACCTCACAGAGTGCAGCATAAAGGTGTGTGTGAGTGTTTCCCCTCTCTCCGATGTTCCCACCGTGTTTTCATTTAACATGACACCGAAGACTCAACACCACATTAAAGCATTGCTTTGCAGCAGGGAGCGTCCTGTGTGGGACCGTGGAAGAAAACATTGGATGTCTGATGACAATGAGGGGCTTTCTACTGTTACTGTGTTTCTTGGCTCTTATTGGGCAAAGATTGGAGATACTGACACCGATACTATAAAGGAGTAGCGGTACCAAACATTATAAATGTCATTCATTGTAGTCTTTTATGAAGACAGTGACAAAAATATTTAAACTATTCCAGGTAGCATAATGTGTTTACTTTGTGTGACATTTGACAGAACAAGCATCAGGATTAAAGTAACATGTGGCCAATACAGCTTCAGTAAGTCAGCCCATATGGTGAGATTAATGCAGAAAGTTGGCTTTTTTCAGACATTGGTTAAGAAAATGTGCTGAAATGCAAAAATCTGTCCCTTAGAGCATAGGCGTTAAATTATTTAAGTATTACATTTTTAAATTATTCATTTTAATGTCATTACTTTGATGAAAATTCTCCACATCTCCCACTACATAATGACATTAGAGCTGGCACTTGACCTTATGTACCTCACCATCATATAATTTAAGAAACTGACTCAAAGTTTTGTAAAAGTTGCAGCAGAACTAAGAAGATTCCAGAAAACATAAACTGCAAGTAAACAGCTCACTACGCTCACTAGCAAATAGATGCTAACCAAACGGCCGACTCCTGGTGAGAAAAGAAGCTACTGGTAACATCTACATATAAGAGGCCTGTCACAGTCAAGGCTCTAGTAGAAACATAGAAACAAAGAAAACACATTGTGGAATTATTTTAAGAATTTGCTTTTTTGGCACAGGAGAAGAGGGGCCGCTGGGTTTTATGTACTTGGCATGTCCTCTTAAAGATACCATACAAGAATGTGCAAGAAAGTTGGTGTCAGATGCCACAATCGGGTGACAAATTGATGAAATGGCAGAGGACATGCAGCTGAAATCAGCAGTGGAATTTTCCATTCCAACTACACAAATATTGCAAAAGATGTGCCTCTGCTGGTGTTAGTCGGCCTATGCGAAGTTGTGAAGAGAGTGAAAGTATGTGTGAAGAGTGTCTTCCTAGCAAACCACTGCTAGGACACACAGTAGGGACACCAACATGTCTTTTTCTATTCGATAAAACATACCTCTGTGAGAGTGGATTCTCTCATGTTCCTGAAGAACAAATTACAGAGGCAGGCTTCGGGCAGTACATGATATTGTGTAATATTGTGTGTAAGATTGTGTCTTAGAACTATATCTCAAAGACTAACCAGAGCTTATGATTCTTAGCAGCTCTGTAAACGGTTAGTAGCCTATATCAAGGTCTTTCCTTTACTCTGGTGATTCTCTTTACAGCCATCTGAAGGCTACAGGTACAGTATCTGTTCCATCTGCAGCCTCTAACTGGAAAGATGTGACGCACTGTCAAGGCTCAACTACACAAAGCAGATTTGCTGGTTAAATTTTGTGCAACCAGCTTCAGGCTGGTGTAAAATAACAGAAACAGAAACCTCTGTGCTTATGTGCACATCAAGCTTGTCCTATAATTCATTATTCTTCACAGTTTTGCTGCAAATCAACAGGCGTGCTGGAGATGGACGCATTAAAAACAGTTGAAAATGAAAAATTGTAGATCAATTAAAACTTCTCTCTCTGCTCCTGCCAGTCCTCTCCCAGTGTCTCCATCCAAAACACCAGGTAACCGGGGCAACAACTGTGTGCGTCATCGAGTCCGGCCAAAGTGTTATTTTAAAAATCCCGATTTATTTGTGGATTTTTTTATTTGAGGATCACGTTTAGGTAGCAATATGAAGATTAAAGAGGAAACATTTTTTGCATGTAAAACAACAAATCTAACTGAATGAAATAATTTCAGACATGACAAAAACATGCAAAAAAACTGGACTTTTAATTACATTTTTTAAAGTTATGGCAGTACTGTGATATTTAACTGCAGATGGTTATGGTATGGATCATTGTGATGACAAACAAAATATTATTTTGTTACACACTATTACACACGGAAACACAGAGTGTTATGATGGTGGTGTAGGGTGGACCCAGGTGCAGCACATGGAGGCAGGCTGAATGAAGCAGTTGAATGTTTTTTGAGAAAGTAGCTTACTGGTAGGTACAGGCAGGCACGGGGACAGGAAACTCAGGAAACCAAGAACACAGGAGCACATGACACACTGCAGACGAACTGACAAAGAATGGGACTGATATATATATAGTGAGTGGCTGATGAATGAATCTGAGACAGGTGAGCAGGTGGGCGGGGAAGCTCAGGTGAAGGGAATGAGGTGATTGCAGTGCAGATTGGAGTGGCAGGAACTGGAATGAAAAGTCTGAGGGCATCTGGTGGATGGAAGGAGAATGGCAAAGAGCCATGGGGAACCAGAAATATGGCTGGAGAGGAGGGACAGGGAGACAGACTATGACAAAGAGTTGTATGTATATTCATACACTACTGTATATTCATATTTGAAGCTCTGCTGGTCCCAGACAACAAAAAGTTGTCTGGGACCACTTTCTGGGACCAAACTCTCCACTGGATTTCCAAACTGCTGATGCGCGATGACGAGGAGAGCCCTGCGTGTAAAGGGGATGAAAGTAACAAATGTGCTCGGCCATGATTGTCACAGCCTCTGACACACCCACATATAATGTATGATAATGTATTCTTTATGCTCCCACCCCGTATCCGAGTGCGGCAGGCGAGCCTGACCACGAAATTACCAAAAGTGCACGCCCCTGAAACACTGAGCAGGGCACACTTGACTTTGATCTGCACCGCGCTGCCAGGTTCAGGTTTAGGCCCTTAGTCTTGTTACAACATGGAAGTGATTTGAGCAGCTTTGGCCGTCATTCCCATCACTAAGTCAATTACTGATATCTAAAAACTGCTGAAGAGCCCCCCATCCGAACTGTGCTCTTGACGTGAATCCATCTGAAAACTAAATCAAATCTAAAACTATCCCAGCCTTCACACATTAACCAACAAGTGGTTTTTCTGTGCCTGATAATACATCTTAGAATCAGACTCGGTGTGGGGTTTTGTAAAATTCTGTCACAATCCTTACACCCTTACAATCTGCAGTCATAGAAATTCCCCTCTGAACGTACATGTGTGTGTATGCTAACACTGAGTGACTCTGTATGTGCGCCCCTTTGTGTGTATGTGTGTGTGTGTTGGAGAGGGAACAGCGAGCGCTCCCATGTCCTCCTAAGTGCTCCTGAATGTCACATCCTATCTGCAGCCTGTCCCCGAGGCACAAATGGACACTCCATCCACTTGTCAGGTGATTAATCTCCGCTCCCCTCTCTCCCTCATCTCCTCTCCATCTCGTATTCACTCTGTACACACAGCTTCGTCAGCCATTCAGAGGACCGTCACACGCGCATACACACACTTATCCGTACTACACTCCCACTCCCAGTCTCCTCCCAGTGAAGATCAATGAGGAAGACGGATGTATTATTCAGCACATTAATTTAGAGAAAGGGGCGTGCAGCTTTTATGTGTTAGTGCTCTGGCAGGCGTCCTCGGAAAGATGATGAAGTTACACGACAAGCAAAGAGAGAAAAAGTACAGGTGAAGAGAAACGGTTTGCAAAAAGTGGACTGGACAGGGGAAATCTCTGCTGATTCCTTGAGTGTGGTGGACGGAGCAGAAACACCTCTGGTGGCTCAGAGATGTTCTGGGAAGCTGTGTTACGGTGCTAATGGGCTTCTAGAGGCAGAACATGTCAAGGCTGATGCTTTAGTGTGACCGCTGGGCTCTCACGCTGCTGAATGCTGATTAGTGATGGGAGGACTGAGACAAGCTCACAGAGGATGAGACAGCAGTTGCGTGCGGATGGCATACCTGTGCACATTAACAATGTACACTAAAGCACACACACACACAGAGTGAGATCTGTCGAGCAATACGGCAAACTCGTCACGTCTGCAGTGCTCTCGCTTCACCCCTTGTCCTCCATAAAGGCGAGGCATTGGATTGTAAAGTGGTGGGGTTATTTCTGTCAAGGGCCGTCACTGAGCATTAACTGTCTCCTCTCCATTTCTGAAGAGAAGAGACCCTCCATTTTCCACAGCCCTGCGCTGAAACATTTAGCCATTCAGCCCAGGCTTGGAGAGGCAAAGTGCGTTTAATGAGACATGCCTTGCCATCTCCATCTTGTAACTCCCAATTGAGGAGACAATGAAATTTCATTGGCCCGTACAATGTAATCCCCGACTTCCTTAATGTAATTGCAAATCAAAGAGTCCCCTTCAGACCGTCCCTTTATTACTCAAAGCAGCTGGATGGAGGGTTTTTTGTGTTGGCGCGGTTATTGGTCTCCAACAGGCTCAGGATGTGGACCATTTATTGTGGGAAACCAATAAAGTTTCTTTATGACGGAGCCAGGTAGTCCTACATGTGTGTCTGTGCCTGTAGCTCTTAGTTTTATCAGCAGTGTAACACTTGGATATATTAACGGCTGCTTCAGGCCGGTTACTAGTATTGTGGGACTAAATGGTGCTCGTGGGTCAAGTGAGCCAGGTACCGTCTGTATTCATAATGGTTGTGATGTAAAAGTTGTGTCCTTGTGCCTCAGCATACCTTAACTCACACTGGTAAATGGTAAATGGACTGCATTTTCTACCTTACGCAGAGCGCTTTATAATGTTGCCTCTTGTTCACCCATTCACACACACTCTCACACACCGATGGCGGCAGAGCTGCCATGCAAGGTGCTAGCTTGGACACATGGACAGGAGGAGCCGGGGATCGTACTACCAACCTGGGGATTAATGGACGACCCGCTCTACATCCTGAGCCACAGCTGCCCCCAATATCCTGAGATGATTACCCTCCATATCAAGTTTTCAGACTGCAGCACAGCGAAAGACAAAGAGATTAAGACTCATTCTCATTCTGTCATGTGCCAAATGAAAACTTTTATTTCTTCCCTCCACAATTTTCCACTCTTTCCACCACCAACGCCCCCCCCCTTCCTCGCTGGCTCCAGCTGTTGTAGTGGCTCGACCAGTTATTAACACATAATTACAATCTATTTAGGAAGCATCACTGAGAGGACCAGTGCTGTTAGCAGCTCATTTTCTACTAAATTAACTTGTCCTCAGAGCAACGCAAGTACATTCGAGGAAGAAGGCTCCCGAAATGTTTCTGTATTGTCTGTAAGTAAAAGTGGTAATGATTATGAGTTTGTTTCATCAGAACACACACAGACACAGTGTGGGGAGTTGATTAATTGGGGCACCATTAATTGAAATGTTGGTTGTTTTCTGTAAAAATAACTGTGTAGCGCTCTGATAGCCTTTATTAGTCTCTCGGGCTGTGTTTAAATGGCACACAGAAAATGTCATGTGTATAAATCTATTGGTGCTGGCAGATAATTAAGTGACTGAAAAATGGACAGAATACACAAAAAGCAGCAGGATTTAGAGCTTACATATGGAAATATTTAGATTTAGAACCATTTACAGCAATGTATTTGTCTTTTTACCCCCAAACAGTACATTTTTATGCTAATCTTCATTATCAGGCTTAATTCAGCTGACTACAACATCATACCGTGTCTTTTATTGTATAGTGAGAGTGTACCATCTGAACATGGCTGTCCTCCCCCTCTCAAGCTCCACTCCCCAATATGAGACATGATGTACCTTTAATGTGTCATAGTGAATTGAGAACAGCAGGGTGGGAGGTGGGCTCCACACAGGGAGCCCACAAGGCACGCAAAGATCAAGCAACAGAGAAAGAGAAAGGAGACATTCCTCTGCATACATGAATATCATTCAGGTGGGAGACGAACAAGAACAAAGACCACTGAAGTTAATGACTTCTCTGTATCTTCAAGTGTGCCGCTGCGTCTTCTCTGTCCTCTCGTAGTCGCCAGGTTCAAAACAAGAAAAACAAGTAGCTGTGGCAGGAGTACCAGAGATAAGAGCTCTAACTGGCAACATGTTGTTTTCTTTACTTGTTATGTCCCTGTTATGGTATATTAAAGCAGCTATAATCAATATTTTTATATTAACAATGAATCACATGACCACTTGTATATGAAGAGGGGTCGCTTATTCTGATCAACCCAGAGAATTATCATCCAAATCTGCAATTCTTCTCAGCTCTCGGGAGCCTCATATCATCTTTTTAGCTCATTGTTGTGATTCACTCTCACTGCTCTCATACTGTCATTTTGGCCGCAGCAGACACCTGTTTTCAGTCAAAAAGGCCTCTCAAAAAGTGAGTGAATATTGGACGTACATCTGTCATGTGGCCAGGCACATGACTCCCAATGAATGCTAATGTTGTTATGTATCTGCTGGATGTGTAAAGAGGCAACTGTTTGCTAATGGATCACCTTAAAATGTGATGATATGAGAGTGTTGTGTTGACAGAAACAATTTCCCCGCTGGGGATCAATATAGGCATAGCTTATCTTAAACCTGTAATTAGTTATTGCAGGTTTAAAGGGAAAATATGCAAAATATCATCAATCTCTAATGTTAGAGACCTTTTTGTTTAGATGTATTCTTTATGTGGTGTACTTACGAATGTCCTACATTTCCAAGAATGCCTTTGATAATGATAACCTCCCAGAGACCATAGCTGAACTTGTTACTTGTAAGCAGGGACATACCTTCCAGGTGTATTCAGCTGTGTATTTATATGTCAGTGGTTTTGACTGTATCCTAAACTGCACTGCATTTTTCACTTTTGGTGGAGAAATTGTTATCTCTGCTTTGTTTCTGATTATATTTATTTCTTCCCTTATGATTGTTGAATGGTGGTAATGTTAGTATAAAAAAAGAGATTAGAAATAAGCTCTTTCTACTAAAGTGTCTCTCATAGAACTCTACTGGAGGGATGAACACCATTCTTCCAAAAGATATTCCCTCATTTGGTGTTTTGATGATGGTGGTGGAGAGCGCTGTCTAACACGTCGGTCCAAAATCTCCCATAGGTGTTCAATTGGGTTAAAATCTGGTGACTGTGAAGGCCATAGCATATGAGTCACATCATTTTCATACTCATCAAACCATTCAGTGACCCCTCATGCCCTGTGGAAGCATCTGCATTCGTTATGTCTCTCCACTCTTTTATTCAGGTTTTTCCTTGAATTTGTCACCCGTCTGTATATTTGTACCATGTACTATCTTAGTCTAGTGTGTTAGCATGCTTACATTTCTTATGTAGTATTAAACACAAAGTACAGCTGAGGCTGATGGGCATGTCATTAGTTTTGAAGTCTAATTATATATTTTGACCTGGGTCACCAGGATTCACCCTCAGGGGACCATGAATATCTGTACAAAATTTAAATTGTGACCAGACACTGTACTGCCAGAGGACTGAGAAATGATCACTGTGCTGAATAATGATGACATTTGAATCATAAATTAGATCAAATTAAACTTATAATCTTTCTCAAAATGATTTGCAATAAAGTCACTTTCCCGTAGGAGTTGTTCTTATTCTGCACATGCTCTTCCTTTGTTTAACTGCTACGGTCAAGATGCCCTTGTGCAAGGCACTTAGCTCCCAGTAGTTCTTGAGGAGCTGATCTGTAACTCACATGTGAATGTGTGTAAATGCACTGTTTATGTATGCGGGGCCGTTGGTGAAGAGGAACACACACGTTCAACAAACCTGGACAAATAAAGGTCAAAAGAATAATCATCATCATTGCCACCAACATCACAGCTCTTCAATATTTCCCTGCTCCCCCTTCTGCACACCCAGAACAAGCTAATTAAATCTTCTGTCAGGCATGGAAATCACTCTGCTTTCATCCTTCCTCCATTCACGTCAGTCACATCAGGGACGTGCATAATGACACATGTTTTAGGGCTGTAATTCCCCTGTGCATGTTCGACATTTCTCTCCGATCGCCCCCGCCTGCATGCTAATCACTAATGCGGTGCTGTTTTCTGACTGCGCGAGTGTGTTGCACTTGTACAAGATGGGCACGTTGTAAAATGTGTCGAGGAGGATGTGCGGCAGCTTTATTGAAGCTGGAGAGTCAGTTTGGGAGGTTATGCAGATCAAACAGCACCACGAAGACACACAGGTTGTGGGAAACACACTCACACACCCACACACATACACACACTCCCTCAGGGCTAACGTACTGGAGGGCTTTAAAACTCCAGGAATGCACACTTTCCCAGGAGTATCTGTAAGAGCAGAGCGAGAGGACAGTTTAACACATTTATCAGAGTGTAAAGCCAGTCGGGACACTGACAGGATATTGCACAAATAACTGCCTCACAACTGGGTAACTAAGTATGCCTGGCTGCTTGTACGCATTAACCTGTATGGATACATTTATAAAGCAATAGCTCATCAGAAAAGTTGTGAATAAATCTGTCTGTTTGTGTGTGTGTAATAGTGCTTTCTGCCTCTGTTTTGCTCTTCTTGCTTGCAGCCTGTGTGTGTGATTAAGCAAAGATGTAATCAATAGGGACAGTGCCCTGTTGTTTGGCCACAGAGTGCTGTTTTCCAGCTGAGAGAGCCATTAACCTGTTTGGAGGATTGACTGCGAGATTACACAATCTGACCCGACCGCAGCACAGACTTTTGGCTTTGGGGAGTGTTTTTGAATGTAGCAAGGAATCATAACTCTTTGACAGGAAGGTAAACATGTACACATTGGTTTGTGGCTACATGACAGAACAAGCAGCTTTCCACAGAAGGAGAGTTTGCTCCCTATTGTGAATATGTGCAACCGTATGAGCGTCGATCAGGGTGGCGTTGGGTCTAACATGAAATTGTTCTGTGTTTGTCTTCCTCAGACCAGCGCGGTGCTCTGTTCAGGAGGCTGTGCTCTGCTGGCCGTTAGCTCCCTGTTGGCCATCATCACCATCTTCCTGCCCAGTGGAGGATGTGAGAGGAGGATCTGCACCCTGGCCGGATACATGCAGATGGCTGCAGGTCAGTACGCCTTGTAGATAGAGATATCAGTACACTCATGCGAGATACAGACAGAGATATAGGACATCCTTCTAGGAAATAGCAACAAAAAACGTTTTTGTTGTAAAGTCCTGCATCTGTGTAAAATTCAGAATTTCAGCATCTTGCTTTCTCCCTGCGCCTCTCAAGTAGAGGACATCCTCTAAGTCTCATCTTTCACCATTACAGCCACTCTGCAACAAGCACTGATAGCACTGCCTATTACAAGAACTGTAGAAAAGGAGCTGACTTTGTTGCTCATCAGTCAAAAAAAACAAAAAAAAAGCAAAGGAAACAACTCGAGGACAGCTGCTGCTAGGCAACCAGAGTCTGCATGGCA
The DNA here is from genome assembly GCA_003416845.1 of Oplegnathus fasciatus. Lineage (NCBI taxonomy): Eukaryota > Metazoa > Chordata > Actinopteri > Centrarchiformes > Oplegnathidae > Oplegnathus > Oplegnathus fasciatus. The sequence continues at coordinate 412,233 of NTHP01000270.1, forward strand.
CTTGTAGGGGTGAACCGGCAGAGAGAAGGCGAGGATAGATTTAGAGCCTGCTGTAAAAAGACAATTATGCCTCCTTAACACAGGTCATTGGTTCAGGGATACATGTGACTTATCAGGCCACTGCTTTCACTCAAACAGAGAAGTAGTCTCGTAAACAAAGCGCAGTCTTGTCAGCGCTTGGGCTTTAAAAACCCATAATACAGCACGGCTCATGTCACCGGCCTTCACACTCTCGCCTTGTGCATTGGACCATTTTAATGGCAGTTGGTACAAATGTTTTTTTCTGTTGTTACATGAGAGGATACCTTCCTGTGTGCTTTAGTTACAGCAACATATTTTCAATGCGTGTTGCACCTTCACATTTACCACCGTGATACTGTAAAAGCCAACACTTATTGTGCTCCTACTGCATATTTGCGCCGTGTATAATAAAATAATATCACATAATGTTGTGTACAAACTTTTTTTTCATTTGACGAAGTGAACAGCAAGCCTCTTTCACAGATGAATCAAAATATAATTTTTTAGGGGCTAAATACTTGAAAGAAAAGGTGACATTATACCTGCAAAACATCAGCCTGTTAGCAGTGTCACTGTGAGCGTGTTAGCACGCTGACCTTAACATTTAGCTCAAAACACCACTGTTCCCAAGCGCAGCCTCACAGAGCTGCCTTGCCAACTTTTTGTCTTGTTTCTCTACATTCCCGCCATTTTCTGCCTTTTCTGAAGCTCTTCTAACGCTTTCTGATTCCATTTTGATTTAGTGAGTGTGAAGTCACTTCATCCACCCACTCAGTTCTTCAGGTCGACTGATCCCCAAACCCTTAATCGTTATTTTTTCCCCTTCTCTCATTTATTCAGCGTCAGCAGCAATTACGTAGTCTCTATCCTTGAGAATATTGAGTAGCTAATTTAAATCCCTGCATGTGGCATTTAACTGAGCGTAATTAGAGGCTGAATTCATTTGGCAGGTTAAATCTTTACTGACAAAACTGGAACCTTCACAGGGCATGGTTAATGGTGTGTTTAAAGTGGCGCTTATTGCTTACAGCCAGACTCTCATACTTCTCTGTCTGACTCCAGAATCAGATCAATGCTGCTTTGGGAAGATGAGAAGAAGTCTGTGGCAAAGCAAGAGTACCAAGCCTCTTGTGAATGTGTGTGTGTGTGTGTGCATCTCTGTGTGTAATCCCGTTCTGTGCAATAGAGCTGTGTGTGTTTCGTAGCGACAGACTTTGCTAAATGACAATGCGAAGCGAGGAGCCGGGCCTTTGTTCCGTTTCCAGGTCGACTCTTGTCTAGATAGACGGAGGTTTCACAGAGAGCCCGCAAAGCCCCGAGGAGGGCAGATCAGAAGAGTGTTTGTTTTCCCAGCTTTGCAAGTGTGTGCGTGTTTGTGAGTGTGTGTTGAAAGAGTGCTACCAAAGAGGGCTGATAAACTGAAACAAGGAGATTAAGAACAATGGTTTTCTTTGTGGTGTGCATTATCAGTGTTGTATTTGAAGGTGCGTGTTTTCCAGCAGATTGGGAGAAATGAACTGCTGAGAGACGCTGCCTGTCAACTTTCCCTTTGCAGATAGAAGTGATGCCATTTTTGATGCCCATGATTGCTACAGTATCTCTGACAGGCAAAAGAGATGTCAGTGTGTGTGTGTGAGAGAGAGAGGGTGTGTTACCCCACTTATGACGGCTGAAATCTTTGTGAGGCCAAAAAGAAAAGGAGAAATCCTACAAAGTGAGGACAGTTTGCTGATCATAACTTTTCTTTCTAGGTTTAGGATTAAGTTTAACATTTGAACCAGGTGAGAATATGTTTAGGTGTAAGGGGTTTAAGTCACATCCTGTTCCTTCTGAAGCAAGACATAATGCAAGGCGGGGTCGTTCAAAAGTGTAAATCAATGAAATATCAGATAGGAAGGGAAGGGCAGGTGTATTTGATGGGCTTGGACTGAAATGTCACAGTTTTATTGGGTAGAAAGTTTATTTGCATTTGTAAGCTGGTAGGCTGAAGGTCTATGTGATAACTTGGCATAGTAATAGTGGCAACATGGACAGAAGGTCAGAATTCACAACTTTAGTCTTTGATGATGTTAAATAATAAACAAGCGCATGCTGCATTACATCCTGTAGGATTCAACTACAACCCTGAGTACTGGTCCCTTCCAGACATGTTTTTATGACATGTAAAAATACTCTGCTTTGAATAATAATTTGTGTCTGATTAACTACTTAAAAAATATTAAAATTACATAGAAAAATCAAGAATCTATGAATATCCAAATATTGTTTATTTCAAAGGTTTCCACATCACACTTGTGTAAGTTGCATACTGGACCGTGAGTGGCTTCCAAACTAGTTGTGATGTCACAAAATCTCGTAGCGATAAGAGTGGAGGGGGACCTTAAAATTAAAAGTTCAGATTTTGCAATGAAAAAGTCACCAGACAGAGCTTTAAAGATATAATTTTGAAGATTTTCATTTAAATAAACACCTGTTAAGTCACTATCTATCGCCGAATGATGCAACACAGTGGTGATTGAGCCTATGGCCCACTGATGAAAGCCTGCAGCATTTGCAGTAATACGACCCGGGTATCAGTGGTGACTTTTCCCTAAAAATCACAAGCAGCGCACAGTTAGGCTTTTAACGCAACAGACTTGCTCTTCAACTCACCTGTGCGTCCTGTTTTTTCTAGTCTCTGTTAGCATTGTGAGTAAATGGTTATTATGGCCGAATAAACAAAGAAAAGGTCGATGACTACAGACGATCATACTTGAAACTGAAACTGAAGTGAGGTCCAAAAACACACCTGCAATTACTGATTATCGCCAAAGGTGTCGCGAAAGACAACGAAATAAAAATCTTTGAGATTTTAACTTTAATGTTAGTTTGGGAGTCAGTCAAGGCTCTTACAAGCACAGTAATGCAAGTGTGTGTGTGTGTGTGTGTGTGTGTGTGCGTATGGCCATCTGCATATATGTTGCAAACTTAGCTGATACTTGACACTTGAGTATTTTGTCATCTTTCCACCATCACCATTTTGCATACATAGAGCAGGACTTTTCAAGTACTTGAGCCTTTTTCTCAGATACCCCTGACGTCTGCAGACTCCTTACTACGAATATGTGGACATTATTCAGACTGACAAATATAAACACTCTGCACTCGTAACCAAGCTGCAAGGCAGCATTAACCAGAGGCTGAATCATTGTCTCCTCTAAACTGTGGTCATATACAGCTCACCTCCAAAACAGACACTTGCTGTTTTCATTGACAGCATCTGCTATATCACTGCTACCATCACACTGCTAGAAGGTATATGGAGGCATACTCCGTGAATATTTATACGTTCACTTAGAAGCACACAGCCTTATGACCTTACATGTCAACAATTCTGTCACGTCTTGCTCTATAAACGCACACTTGCGCACACACAGCCGAGGACTGGGTTGAACCAGGAAAAACCTTTTTCGAGGTAAAACTGCCCAGCTCTTTCTCAGCCCTGTGGTCCCGCGAGTGAAGTCCAGAATTAGATGTGAACTTGCTAACCCTCCACTGGTTCAGCCCGGTGCTCCATCCAGCGGTTCAGCTGCTGTGCCACCGAGCACTACCGCCATCAATGTTTTACGCTCTGAGAGAGAGGGAGGCAGAACATTTCTGTGTGCTAAGGCGGGGAGCTTTTTCTCCTGTCATGCATATTTCATCGGCCTGTTCTTCTTAGTGGTCAGGATCCATTGGATAGGACGGCTCTTTGGTTGGCGGTGTGTGTGGTGTGTGTGGAGAGAGTGAACAGACAGGGAGACAAGCCCGTACGGAGTCACACACTTTGCAGGGTAAAGAAATGCATACAACCATTACTGCCCTTGCTTTAATGTGTATTAAAGACACACAAACTTAACATTTGATTTTAATTTCTACATAGGTAACGTTCTAGCAGCCCAGATTAGAGCATCAGTAACTTTCACTCTTGCTGATCTTCCCAGTTATTTCAGTTTATTTTACTGAGATTCACCGGCTGACAGAAGCAGCTGAACACTACGTTGGGTTTCGTCGTGGTACAACGCTCAGGCAGATTCTCGCAGTGCAGTTATCTGTTCAGGGCTGAAGACATGTCACACTCGGCTGAGTATACAAGCACCCGCTGCACATACAAGCTTAATCTCAGCTGTTTTCCTGCAGGGTTATAGCCGTATTAACATATGGAGGTGATTTACATTATGTGCTTACATACAAATGTGCTGTAGATTTTATTTGCTGCACTGATTGCCTGTTGTTTTCTCTTTTTTATTGATTTGACTGCATGTGAGCAGTATTCCAGATCAAAAAAAATGTTTTAGTGCGAAAATGGTTCTTTGGGAGTTGCTTGGGTTGAGGACTTGAAAGGGATGCGCCTGAAGCTGTGTTTTTCTGCTCCTGAAAGAAATATGAACTGCAGTGTTTTTTCATACCTGTGCAGCCGGAGATGTTTGTGTTGCTTGTGGTTTTTCATTGTTACATGGAGAGATAAAAAGAGAGGAATGGCGCTCCGACAATAAATGGGGACCACAAGTGAAATCTGGCTTTTCTGAGTGCTGAATCTGGCAGCACTGTTTGGTAATGTTTTTTCAAAATATGACAAGTATGTTTGTACAGTAGATTTGCTTTGTTGATGTACAAAGCCTGGTATGTTATTTGACCAATATGGGCAGTGGTACTTAAAGCCTTGTGAATTGATGAATTGATATATTTTTTGCCAACAAAATTTGGGAAAGCTACCACTGGTTTTAGTATTTGAAATCATTCACAGCAGAAGTTCCCAACTTTTTTGGCTTGTAACCATTTAAAACAAGGTCAAAGGTTTTTCTATGACCTGTGAGCACTTCAAGAAGAGAGTGATTTTCATCTTTTCAGATTGTTTAATTTGAACAATTTTTAGCAATGCTAGCAGCGTGGCTTGAGGGTCGGTCGGTTGGCATGCTAACATTTGTTAATTGGGCATAAAATAAGATGGTGAACATGGAAAACATTACTTGACATCAGCATTTGAGCTTTGTCACTGTGAGCATGCTACCACGCTGATGTTTAGCATTTAGCTTGAAGTACCTCTGTGCCCAAGTACAGCCTCACAGAGCGGTCAAGAGGTCAAGAAGTCAAACGTTTAGTATTTCACAAAGAGAATTGTCCCAAACAACATAATTTTGTGTAGTAGAAATTTATATATTTTTTCCTTAATCATCCTGTGTCCCCTGAGATTTATTTTGCAACCCTTGGGGGGGTCCCGACCCCAATGTTGACAACCACTGATTTAGAGGAGTATTTGATATGTTGTTGAGTGTGTGGAGAGGAAGGATAAATTACCCATGGGCACTTGGGAAACCAGCCTCTTGTTGTACAAGATTGTTCTTCTGATATCTGCAGATATCACAGTACTTTGGTTCGGCCACGGGACACAGTATTTTTAAATCAAAACCGTGACACTTTGGCTGCTCTTGGCACTAACTGAACGAATTTTGCAGTCACAGCAGAATGAATGAAAATGGCTCTGTGAAGGAATGTTATCATTCGCTCAGTGGACCAACTTTTGGCTGAAAAAGGTTTCTAATTTGCAGCTAAACTCCATCCAACCCCAGCTGTACCCGGCGAATATTTCCCTTTGAAGATTCCCTGCCCTCTGAAACTGTGCCTTCTTATCTGCATCCCCATCAGAGAGAGTCCTTCAGTGTTTTTACCCCGACCCTGGCTGCTTGGGAAAGGAAAGGCGTGTGTGTATTCCTGTGTGTTCCCTCACGCACACTCACATCCAGTTTCATTGTGCTGATGCTGAGGAAGCCCGGCCTGCTGTGTCAGCGTTCCCTTGGGCAAAGCTGCTATGCAGATATCCTCCGAAGCATGGTGATGAAAATAGGAAGTTGCTTTGATCAAAGCACCTGCTGTGTTATTTCAGTGCCGCTGTCGCCGCTGGAGCCCATATGGTACCTGTGCCAGCTGTCAATCACCTTTCCGATACAGATGAATACATTTTCCATATCGGGCTGGATTAGAGCGGCAGACTCTATTAGCAGAATGTGTCCCTCCAACAATTAAATTACACTTTGTGAGTTTTTCTTTCATCACTATGCGAGGAAGGATGATTGGACCATCATTCACGTCACCATTAGTATTCTGAATCATTTTCCTAGAGAAAGTCTCAGACTGTTTTTTTTGAGAGCAAACATCACTGAAGCATTGTTTGAATATCTCTGCCGTCTTTGAACTCTTTCCAGCTGCCTCCAGGCACAAAATGTAGCCGTTTCTGTCTGGTTTTCCACATTTCTGTGTGATGGGAGCAACTTCAGGTCAAGTGCCTTGCTCAAGGATTCCTCGCCAGCCGCTGTTTTTGGAGTCTACTCCGCCCTCCAGGCTGCTTCCTTCTCATTTAATATGCTGTGTGTCTGAGAGTGTGCGTGGAGTAAATCCATGCTCCTTTTTCTGACCTGTCACTCCACCGTCTTCCATCCAATTTTTTCTTTCATCCTTTTAACTCCTCCCGCAGAGTATTCCCTATAAGCACGTCTTTATCACAATCAGTACCCTGAACCTTTTTTTTTTTGCTTGATTTCTGTCGATCACTGATATTTCATTCTGTTTCATCATGAGTCGGCTGGCTCGAGGCTCGAAGTACATTTTTGCAGGGAGAACTTGTTCAGGACTGAATCTCACCGATCTACCAAAGAAATCAAGGGCAGAAAAGTTTATTTCACTTGTACACACAAGCGCCTGCTCTGTTGTGTGTGTCTTTGTTTGTGTGTGTGTGTGTGTATGTGTGTGACCCAGTTTAGGTGCCGTGTGATGCTGACATTGTAACCTCCTCACCTGTGACTCACAGCACGCTGACAATAGGCATTAATCATAGATGTGCTTCTCGTCAGTCAAGAGTGTGTGTGTGTGTGTGTGTATGTGTGAGTGTCACTCTTTGTATAATCAGAGCTGCATTTTGCTCTCGTTGTTGACAGTAATGTGATTGGCCACATCTCACCATCGCTGCCTCCTGCACCCACACACACACACAATCTGCAGCTATCTGAACATTTTCTTTGGGTGTGTGCTCTAGTTTAACAAATCTCATTAATTAATCAGGGCAGGAGCAGATTTACACAGAAATCATTAACATTTACTGGAGAAACTACACAGCCACTTCATCTGCAAACCTGACAAAGCATTTACAAACATGGGACATGTTTGATTCATTCATTAATATGTTTCGCTGCTGTATTACAGCATTTCTCATCATGGCAAATGTACCCAAATGGATAAACTAGGCCTAATGTCTACTTATGAATCAAAGCCTGTGTGTGTTTGTGTATGCTAGCCTCACTCATTGGTCAAAAATGATGTCTGCTATAATTATAAGCACGGTGGCACTTGGCTCTGCTCACTCGCTGTTACATTACCCACAAAAACCACAGTAATTGGTCCACCAGTCAATTAGAGTCGGACTGTAATTAAGACTGAACTTTCATCCTGTCCAATTCATCTATTTTCTTTTAATTCACTGGAGAGCTCTCCTATAGACTTTGTGTTGAGGCAGCTGTCTGAGATCAACACTTTTTTCAATCTATCTTTAATGTTGCCTTTTGAAAGCGCGCCCGTGCTTTGATATTTTCCTCCTCATCAAATGTGAAGAGGCAAGAATACCAGTGTGTTTCAGAGATTTCACCCCCCGATATTAATGATCTTTACAATATTAATTAACCTTCCTTATCTTCTGTATGTGCTGGAAACCCTTTGATTATCTCTGCTTCTGCACACACACCCACACACACACTGAAACGGTCCTAGCATGTGGTTACGCCTTCGCTTCACTCCTCACTGTAGCAAGCAACAAATGACATGTTGATGGAGGCGAGGAGGAAGATGAACGGAGGCAGATTGATAGGAGAGGTGGGGGAATTGTGGCACTTTATTTTTTTTTTACCTTTTCATATTTGTTCTGGTGGACCGACTCAGTCCTTTCACTTCTGTCAGATGGAGAAGAACCATCGCAGGGTCCAAAACATGTTTCGGCTGTTTCGTATTCCTTTCCTGTCTCCGTTCTCTTCCTGCTCCTCCGTCATCCTGCCATGAAAGCCCTGACACACACACACACACACACACACACATATATATACACACTCACAGTCACACACAAACACACTCAAAGAACTAGTGGCTATGCATATTACATGAGCCCTCCACCTCTGAAGGCCCCTTTGCTTTTTTCATTTTGCAACTTAGAGCAGAGATGATGAGGTGGAAGCCAGATCCTGCACTTGAGGGCTGTTTCCTTTCGTTACTGCAGAAACCAGAAGCTGCTGTTTATGGGAGACCTGTGACTCAAAGATGCTGTGTGCTGCAGTTTAAAACATCAATATGTAATTCAGTAATATCTTTGTGCAATGATTGTAAACAGTTGAGACCAGGAAATTAAGGAAATCCTTTGGCTATCGATGTGCTGGTGTTTCTCTGTAATAAGACAACGGTTCCCTATCACTTTCTTTTAATCTCCCCTTACTTTGACGTCGCTCTGCATGCCTCTCCTCGGCTTTACAGAAGATGTTGCTATGATTGAAAAGCGAGCTCTTCCTTTTTTGTGTCTTGAATGGTTTTTATACCTGAAGTTTACTTGGATCCAGCAAACATATTTGGAACAGTCTCACGTCTGTACCAAGTAGTCTGACTGCGAAGGGAACATAATTGTTAGCTGGAGGTGTGCGCCGCCGTAACACCTGTGCTAACACTCAGGTGTGTGCTCTGGATGTTTGACTAGTTTTTACTCAATGTAAGTAGGTCTAGATGGTCGCTGGTTACAGTCACGCTAGCAGACTGGCTCAGTTATGGTCACAGTAATACAACTCATATGTGTGTATGTGCTTCCCAGGAATTCCCACTAGTGCCTGTTTGATGCGAACAACAGCCAGGATGACTCATTGTTGTGTCTGTGGCTGTTGGATTGCAGCTGCTTTATTCCACCACACTGGGCCTTCAGCCGTAAACACACACACACACTCTTGGATGAGCGTTTGTGGGTGTGTGTGTGTGTGTGTGCGCATGTTTATACGTGCTTTCCTTTCAGTTTCATTTCTCTTATGTCGTTTTATCCTCTTCCCTCTCATGCAGTTTTGATTGATCCTCTGCTCAGAGGCTCCTCTTGAGTGCGCAGTGATGAGTGAGAGCTTGTGCCGCGTTGTCGTGTTTTTGTTTGTGCCATCTGTGTTGTTGGGAATTAGTTTTTGTAGGCAATATGAAGGGTTGAGACCGCCGGTGCCTGTCACACACACACCATGATTGATTAGGCAATGCTGCTCAATTGCTATTGCTTTGCTTGTGTTTATGACTTTCTCATTTGCATGAGGCAAATGAATGTGTTAGCTCTGCTAAGTGAATTAAAAATGCTGCATCTGAGGATTGTGCATAGGTGTGTACATGTATGCTGACCAACCTATTGTGAAATCCTGTACTGTACGTATACTGTATGAAATAAAGAGCGAAGAGATTTCAGCTTGTAGTCCAGCCTGTTTTACGACATTCACAGCTGTACAGAAGCTTTGTCAAGAAAGTTTAGCAATTACCATAGCAATTAAGCAAAAATGATTCTCTATGTTCAAGGAATAGTTTGACATTTGTCTAAAGGTAACAAAGTCTGCCTATAAGAACCTCTAAAGCTCACTAATTAACATGTTATATTTCCCCATGTTTCCAGTCTTCATGCTAACTTTGTTGCTTCATATTTGTCCTTCAGGCATGAGGGTGGTATAAGGACAAGCAATCACAACTTAAATGCAGCAATTTCTGGTAGTTCTGTGTACAGCAGTGATAAAATGTACACAAAGTAAGGCAGAAAAATAATATATTGTTTTGAAGTAGCAGGGACTATTTTTGCTGGCCTGCACGGATGAAAAGGAAAGAACAGTAGCGATCCAGGACATGTTTCATGCTTTCAAGTGTCTGCAGCAAAGGCAGAGAGAGCAGCAGAGGGAATATTTTCTCACAAGGACATCAGTAGCAGCAGGGGCGTCTGGGGACTGACGGTACATTCAAAGTCAGCTGGACGAGAACAGATATCAGCTAGATTCAGTGAGGATGCTGAAGAGCAAGTGGGCAGACTGACCTGCTTTTGCAGCTGATCAGAGACTGACCAAAGTTCATCGTCCTCTCATCAGGAAGTTAAGCAAAACATGTGCTGCATGAGAAAACCCACCAAAATCCAGGGATCTTTGAATTGAAGCAAGATGTATCTGTATATAAACTGTGTACTTTACTATAGCATAAAACGTACGCTGTACTCTATTATGCTATGCTATGCTATGCTATAATATATTATACTATACTATACTATGCTATTATATATAAGTCTGATAATCACGTACAGTGATGCAGATGGTCAGAGATAGAGCGCATTAGCTTTTTTACGAGCCAGAAGAAGACAGGACTGACGGGAAATCTTTTGTCTCAAACACAAAGTAAGTCTGTCCCCGGAGGATAGCAATGAATCACTTTGGTCTCTTTAAAAAAATGCTTTTAAACTTAATGGATGTTTGTTAGTTTATTGCTGTGGTTTATTTTAATTCGATGCTGATGTTGCTGCGTCGCTACTTGCGATGAAGCTACACCCTGCCCAGTCCTGATCCATCTGATCCGTGTATGCAGCTGCTACGCTGGATGCATTTGCAGCAACATGATGGATCTCAAATGCAGATTCACATTGTAATGTTTTATTTATGCACCACTTTACGTTTATCCACGCCTCCCTCCGGTACTGTACACATGCATTTGTTGATCCTACAGAAGCTCCACTGAACTGTACTGTATTAATCCACATATCATAGAATTGACAAAAATGACGCTACCAGCTGACTAGTAACGTCCAGTCATATTCATGCAAGTGTACAGCACAGCCATTGTAACCTGACATTTGTCACTATATTCTACTGATAGACACACACACCCACACACAATCTATTGATTTCATTGGTCCCATGTCAACATCGTTAGCTCCCTCCACCTCCATCCTCCTCCTTATGAGATTAAATAAGATTTAATGTTCATGTAAAGAGGTTCTTCCTGCAGAATCCTCATTGTTGCTTGAGTCTTTTCTGCCAAATCTAACTGTATAACCATTTGCTATAAATGATCCGTTCCTTAATGCAAATGTCTCTGACTGAAGTTTGTTTTTCCACCTGTTTAACTTTGACATTGTGAACCCTAACTCTGCTCCTGTAAACACACCAAACAGTTCATATAACTGGTAAACAATTGTTGTCTTTACATTTTTATATGTACAGTAACTCTTAGGTAAGACAGCTTCAATGCACCACTCATTGTTGGTGGAGTGGAGCTGATGTGGTGTGATAAACACACAGCTGCTCTCAGTGCTTTCACATGTTCAGTATGTGAAAGTGAGACACGTCTGTCTGTCCACTCAGACTACAGATTACATTATATTACACCACTGAAAGATGGCTGGCACGTATTGAGATTATAGAAGCCAACTGACCCAGGTAGTGTGTGTGTGTGTGTGTGTGTGTGTGTATTTTGATGAGGTGCTCCTTTGGGTCATGAGTCAGTTTCTAACATACCACTCCATTTTTGTCAGAAAAATGGTACCCACAGGTGCATGCTTTCCCCCTTGACACACACACACACACACACACACACACACACACACACACACACACACACCACATACCTAAAGGTAGAGAGAAAGGACTCCACATTCCTGTCTTGACCCCCCTGGGCCCCACATACAGTTGGCACAGTGCCTCCTTAAATCACACACACACTCTTTCACTGCCCTCTTCCCTATGCAAAAAGACAGGTAGACATATGGGTGAGCTCACACACACACATACACATGCAATGTTCGCTCTCTGTCTGGATTATATATATCACACACACATATGCACACACAGGCATACACACACCTTTGTTGTCTGTCCTGAAGATGTGTATCTCTGGCTTTGCGGAGGAAGAGGATATGATATGTGCATTGCTCTCTGAGGTTATTTGTAAGCAGCTATCATATCTCACCATGAAGGTAGAGCTCGGATCAGTATTCTGGGAGAGACCACAAGCACACACACACACACACACACACACACACACACACACACACACACACACTCATAGGTGTCGTAAAAGCAGTCAGTTGTGGATGGTACTTTCTCCCTACATCAGGACCAGACTCATATTATTCTGGACCTGTCCCCACGTACACACACACACACAATCTATTGATTTCATCGATCATTTTTGTAATGAAATCTGTCCTCATGTTTTCACCCACTGAGCTACTTGTCCCATGCCATTGATCTGGAGCTCTAGGTGTGTGTGAAGATGTTTTACTTATATGAAACTGACATGTAGCCTGCAGTATGGATTAGGAAGCAGATCATGTCTGCTATATGAAATGGGAAAATAACTTTTCTTTCTTGGTGGCAGCTGCACATGCTCAAAATTTACAGTAATTTTAAGTAGTGCTGAAACAATAGTAGATTAATGAATTAGTCGACTGACAAAAAATAATTACATTTTTGTCATTAATGTCAAACATTTGCCTGTTCTCAAATGTGAGGATTTTGCAGATTTTCTATATAATTTTCTAAAATATTTGGGTATTGGACTGTTGTTTGGACAAAACAGCAATTTGAATTTGTCACCTTGGTCTCTGAGAACTTAAGCAAAAAAATTAAGCGATAAAAAATATATAATGAAAATAATAATTATCTGCAGTCCTATTCTTTTATTTTTTATTTTTAAAGTGTAAAAGTTGTCACAATGACTCAACATATGGTTGTTTCTTTTTTGTGGTGTTTCTGTTAATTTGTCCATCTCCCCTGCAGATGACCTCTTAAGTGTTCAGTTCTTGTGAGATAAGGAAAATGTGTTTGCTTTCCACAATAGCAGCCTTTTATGAAACGTAATCAGGTTTGTGCAAGCAAGTAAAACACACCCCTAACACACGCACAATTCCCTCCTAATTGATATGTCCTGTGTGCGCTGGCTGCTCATGCAGCTCACGTTGATTGATCTGCTGATGGGATGGATGCGCTCAAGCCTGTGATCTAATCTGTTACAGCAAAGAAGTATACACACTGAAAATAGAGACGATAGGAAAGAGAGAGAGAGAGAGAGAGAGAGAGAGAGAGATCTCTGTCTTTCCTCTTCTCTCTCTGTCCCAACACATCCCTCACCTCGCTCGCGTCTCTCTGATTACAGTTTAAAGAGGGCACCTCACAGGAGCAGACAGACAGGGGAGGAAGACGGATGGGGCGAGCAGCCAGTCTGGGACCAAACAGATTAAAGCCTGGTCTCCCCCACCAGCCTCTCTTGTTCATTTCACTTCTTTCACCGTGTGAGGGGTCAAGATGAGGTTCCCGGGCAGGAAGTGAAGCATGAATAAAATGGGATCACCCTGACAGCCACATTGCTCAACCACACCCTTTATTGTCTGTTTGATTATTTAGTTTTTGTAGCGGACACTGGCTCAGTTGTCACTGGGAAACTTGAGGGCTGCTGAATGCCACTTTAACAAATATCATGACTGAACACGTCCTGCGTCTGCTAGACAAACCTCTGTTCAATGTCCTGAGGTCAGGTTGAGGCAACCACAACCCATGTTGATTGAATCTTAGAGGATAATTCTAATTTATTACAACTTGGGCCTTGTTTTTGTAGTTTTGGCCATAATCTTTCTAGGAAATAAAATGGTCTGGGAACACAGCGACATCGCTACATTGAAGTCAGAGGGAGCAAGAAACACGAGCAGTCAGACCATCACACAGGTTGTAAACAAACCCCCAGAGAAGCCAAATATATTTGGAAGAAAGAAAATGAAGGCGTACATTAAAATGATTCCCAGAACTGTTTGTTATAAACATCACAGTTTACCTACAGACTTCTAAGTTCCACATCTGCTGTACTTGCTGTAATTGTGCGTGCACAAATTTTCCTTGCAATGAGGGATTATTATCGTCTTTTTCAGGCACACTCTTTTTTTGTTTTACCTCCAAATAAAATAGTTTAGAAAATGTGGCTAAGCTGCTGACTTATTTACAATCTGTTCACAGCAGCTGTCCGTCCTGCTGGGCAGAGAGAAACACAATGGAAATAATGTTTTACCTTTTAAATAATATCTGATAAGAAATTATTTTAACAATTTATATTTAAGTGCTTACTTTATTTATTTATTTTATTTGTAATAATGCTTGTGGAAGCATTATTCTGTTGTGGTTCAAAGATGAAAAAGAGGTAAATTTGATGGATAAACATGTGTATGGCATTCTACATTAATATCCTGACATGACTGCATCATGTTGTCAGCTCAGCTGAAAGTTTATGGGAGCTGCCAAACAGGAGCAAACACAATGGGCCATAGCAAGGTAATGGCACGGACACAAAGAATATTTCTCCACTTTAAATAGCTCAGAAACAACCAAAATATCCACGTAAAAAAAGCACACACACAAGAGTGAAGCTGCGTGTTATCGGTACATCACCTGGGCACATTTATCCAGAATTTACTCTGGTCTGTGGGCTGCCAGCGAATCTCAGTGTCCTCATGTGAGCTCAGAGCAGCAACTAACCCAATAATGACTTAGGCTGGAAGATAACGCTCTTGGGCAAAGAAAGCGCTGTCGGGTGACTCAGAGGGCAGACAAATGACACTGTCGGGAACATTTACAGCCTCTGAAACATGACGCTCCAATAATAACATGTTCAGTAAAACACCACAAAGTAAGTAGCTATCAGCCCTTATGTGTTGAGCTGATATGTTTGAGATGTCCTGTGTTTCTTAGGTCTTTTAACCAAGTCAGCAACTGAGCTTGTTGCAGGTTGAAATATCCTTGATCATATCGATCATATTGATTATCCTAAACTGTTGTAACTATAATAAGTTTCAGATTAAAGTTTAGAAAATGTGATTCTACATCTGACATGTTTTATTATTTTATGGAATTTCATTGACTACTTTGTTATCAAAACCAACACGATGACCAAAACCACAACAATAAGACCAAATTGTAATAAACCAAGTTTCTTTTAAGGAGGACGAGTATACAATAACAATTCATATTTTTTGTGATGAGGTGTTGGAGTCTCTGAGCGTCTATTAATCACAATTCTTGTTGTCAAGACTGCACAGCCTAATCTCATAATCCGTCCAGCTATTTTCCCCATTATCCCTTCTCACTGACAGGCCGATACAAACAACCTCAGTAGGGGCTAATACTGTGTCAGCGGGGCTGAATCGCCCGTCCATGGATGAGATGCTCACCATCTGCTGTGTTTACACTTTCAGACTCTCAGACTGTATTCTTTTGACAGCCTTTGATGCATTAATGATTTCCCTTGTCTCTCGGGCCTCTTGGTTCGGTTGAGCCCTGTTTACTCTGGAGTTAGCTGCACTCTTTCATCATGGCTGGAATTCCCCTGGTTCTCAACTTCTAACCAAAGCATGTCGGAGAGATGGGAAGTACGGAGACAGAGTATATTTTTGGCAGAGTTTGAGAAATGCAGGCTGTCATTGTCTTTCCGTCAGTCTAATGCTGTTGAACAGTGCTCATCTTCTGAGCCTTTTAAAGAGTTTCTGCTTTGTTAGTTGGAGTAAAAACAAAACTCGTGATCTGGATTTTAACCTGTGAGTTTCCGGGATTGTGTGAATCTTCACCTGCTGATGCTTCAAGATGCAAAAGCAGAGGCTGAATTACTGGTGTTCATTTACCAGAATGATTGCTGATTCAGGAACTAACTGTAATAGTAAAACAGCTCTGCACTGTAACATTTCTTACAGAATGTGCATCTTGTCAAAAAATGCAGTTGGCATCTTTTTAGCGCCTCCTGTGATGAGATATGAGGTGTGGAAACTGGCAGCAAATTGCTCCTCTTTCTCTCTGTCGCACAGAAGCAATTTAATGCCGGAGAGCAAAGCTTCTCAGGCAGGAGA
This sequence comes from Oplegnathus fasciatus, assembly GCA_003416845.1. Lineage (NCBI taxonomy): Eukaryota > Metazoa > Chordata > Actinopteri > Centrarchiformes > Oplegnathidae > Oplegnathus > Oplegnathus fasciatus. The sequence goes on from NTHP01000270.1 coordinate 428,173, forward strand.
CACCTATGTGATACAAATCGTCCCTTGTGAGAAGACAAATGAGAAAGACAAACGAGGCAAACTAAACCAGACAGAAAGAGAGAAAAGAGGGTGAGTGTAACATTTTAGAAACCAGCACCACCTCCTTTTTCTAGTTGCCGGGGGCAGAGTGGGCCGTATCACATTCAGCAGCAGCAGCAACAGGAGCAAGAGGCGTCATCGGTCCCTGGAGTCTCCCAGCACCCTCAATCTGTCACCACACATTCACACACAGCGTGGAGAGCACACACACACACACACACACACACACACAGAGCTAACACACATCTGCGTGGACACACAGTATTCGCCTCAACCACACCGTAGATAAATGAAAAGAGATTTATCAATCGGTTTTTGGCAATTTTGGGATTCTATTCTGACGTGACAAGAAGTTTTCCCTTCAGCCATCATCAGACATTAATGCTGAATATAGTGGCAGCTTCAAAATAGAAAAAAAGAGATGCTCTTTGACATGCTAGTGGCATTCATAGTCTCCAGAGAATCAATCCTGCTGACTTTACCTGTGGTGCCACCAGCAGGTTGACATTTTTGTCTTATTAGTGAAATCTCTTGACAATTATGGGATGGATTGCCATGACACTGGGCATTCATGGAGCCCAGGTGATGTATGCTAATGACTTTGATGATCCCTTATTATTTCATCTAGCTCCATCAAAATGTACTACTTTGATTTATGACCAAAAACCTGCAAAACTAATGACATTCGCACCAGCCTCAGCTGTACTCTGTGTTTAGCGTCAATTAACGAATGTTAGAATGCTAACATGCTAAACTAACATGCTAACTGCTAACCTATTCAGTTTTTTTTTTTTGTAAAGTTTAGAAAGTGAAAATAAAATTCCACTGAATAGTCATATTCACAGAAGTATCTTGCCGGCTTTGAAAGAGAAGAAAATCTTAAGTGATCCCTGAAGGGAAGCAGGAAAGAATAGTCATATAAATTGCTGTTTTATTAATAAAGCCCATGAATAAAACAGTAATAATGGATATAATGCAAAATAAAATAGATTCAAACTAGGGCATCGACATTGTAAGCGTAAAATATAGCTCCACAATGACTAGAATAAAATTGGCGCCATGATGGTTTTTGACAGATTTACAGATTTGATGTAAGACTTATATACGGCTAGTCATCAGTCTGGACACACAGGGGTCTCTGTGGTGGAGATAAGACTTTTAATGTGAAACAGGAGTGACACTGAGGCCCTAATCCCTCTATCATCTCTGCTTTGCCTTTTACAGCCAGGCTGTTTAACACAGTCTGGGCACGCAGAGGCCAGAGGAAGTCAACGACCCTCATGAGAGGTCACAAGGACAATCAGCACTTTGTATGACTGAGGAGGGACACGGTATTCATTGAATCCTGAGAGAAATACTAAACTAAGAAAAAAGACTTTGACTGCTGCTGAACACTGTGTAGCACTTTGAGGTTTTTCTGTCCTGAAACAGAATTACAGCCTGTCAGAGGCTCTGAGAGGAACAAACAGCCTCAGTCGACTGAAAGGCCTTCAGCAAAAGGAAAGGGATGTTTTCTCTGTCAGAGGACCTGATCGTGATTTCTGCCCCGTCTTTACGACAGCAGGCCTACACTCAATGGCTGCACGTCGGCTGCTATTTCAGAAGACGGTGGAGAGCAAGAGAAATAGCAACGCGGAGATGTTCCAGTGTGCATCAGAAGAGACCAGAATCCTGACAGCAAGAGCGTGGATGCAGTTATCACCACAATGCCTTACTTGTGCCTCAAAGAGAGATGTAACAAGAAAATGATACACGCATGCAATTTTCCTCAAGAATATGTTCCCCTCTCACCCTCTGTGCCTTAGCTCTTTCTTTCAGCTCTTCCTTTTGTTCCTTCCTCTTCTGACCCCCCCCCATCGCCTCTTCATCTTCCCTCCAACCCCCTCCCGCCCTCTCCTCGTGCACATCGCCCCAGAGAATCTTTGAAATTCTCTGAAATTGAAATGTGTCTGGTGTCCTGCCCTGCGACGAGGACCCAGGACTGAGAAGAAGTGTGATTCGCTTCTCTTTCGTTGTTTCCTCCACACAGAGTCGATTGATGACTGCCACTCTCTTTTACATATTTACTTTTGTTACACAATTTCTCATGCTCGTGCGAGTGTGTTACAGCACCCGGCTCCCATGCTTGTGTTTTTCCTGTCGCCCCTGCGTGCGTTTGCATCATACGAACACTATGTATGTGCTATAAGAGGAGTGCCATTAATCTCCTTGTCCCGTGAGAACTGTGTTGTTTGCGTGAGTAATGAGCTCTGTATGTCCGCGCTGTGTCTCTGTTGTCTTTAATTGGTGCAGCGTGACTCTATTAGAGGGATCCAGTGTAATTAACGTCTTCTCTGGAGTAGGAATCCAACCTCACTGCTTCATACGCCTGACTTGTTTTAGCAGCAGGCCTCTGATCGGAGATTGATAGCAGTGAAGTGACTTGAAGTGAAGGATTTTGCTGATTTAAATGTCTGAATATGGACTTAATTACATATCAATATATATGATTTTATGTGTGTCAGGTTACGTGTCTGCGTGTCTGGCTGCTGCAGAAGTGCTTCTGTGTAGGAATGTGTTTGCTCTTTGTTTCCGTGCTCTGTGTGTGTGTGTGTGTGTGCCTGCAGCGCTGTTATACGCGAGCCCAGGTGTGTGAGACACGCCATAAGGAGCTGATAAATAATAACGATACTCCCGTCTGTCCCCGCCTGCAGCTTTTTAATCAGTACCTTCCACAGCCACCTCTCCGTTTATTTGCTTGCCTGCGCACAGTCGAGTTGCCAGCAAAAGTAGATCACAAAGTGTTTAAAGGAGCGTAGTTGTTCAGCATCCATTTTGCTGTGCGGCTTCAAAAGCCTGATGGCAGATGGCTGCCATCGAGCAACCAGTTTTTAGCCTGTAGACCAAAATATCTCCATCAGGTGGATTCGCAGACATATATGGTTCCTAAAGGATGAATCCTACTGACTTTGGTGGTCCTTTGACTTTTCAGCTTTATGCCAGCATGCTGATGTTAGCATTTAGGTCAGTATAGCCTCACAGAGCCGCCAGCGTGACTGTAGACTATGAACATACTTGGACAGTGCAGTTCAAACAGTAAATACACTGCACACTATTCGACCTACATCAGGCAAGAATTTTTGCTTTGTCCACCTGCAAAAGAGCTAGAATGTAACAATTTGAAATCTAAAAGTAAAATACAAACACTATCATATTCTGCAAAAGTAGTATTTTCACCATCTTCATTCATACTACAGTTATACCCTCATGGATCCCATCCTAAGGCTGCGTTCAGACTCTCAATCTTTTCGTCCAGTCTGTCAGCGCAGGTGGCTCTCGCAAAAAACAACGGTCGCCGAGCAAAAAAGTTCAACCTGGCTCAACTTGTGCTGCAACACAACGTCCTCCGGCAAGGCGCTGTGTTGGCCAATCGCAAACATGCAATCACACATTCCTGGTAAACAGTATTTCTATGGTTTAACTCATGGTCGTCATGACGAAAGATAAAATAGATGCTGCTGTGATAGCATTGTAAAATACTGTCTGTGAGTATTACAAAACGTTGTGCAGTGTTTTAATGTCTGATAAGCCTTTAAAGGCATTAATCCGTGTACTCAAACTGTTACATTTTACTGCCAGAATGCAAATTCAAGTGTAACTGTTAATAAAGTGTAATTTCTCAATGGGATTTTTTCCTACAAGTCCAATTTTCTGAATGAAATAAACAGATGAGTCACACTTTCAATCTTTGGGGATTATTTTGGATCTGTGTGTGTGTGTGTGTGTGTGTGTGTGTGTGTGTACAGTATCCATGTGCTCAGCGATGAAGCCCTGATATGTGATCTCCCTCCTGATCAAGGTGACTTGGATGCGTGGTGGGTTTTGGGTGAGGCGGGCAGGCTGCCCGGATAAAGATGTCAGGAATCACTGGCAGGTTTGGGACTGCTGTGCTCCCTGTGATATGACTGGCAAACACACTCCCTTGCTGAGCCATGCATCACACACACACACACACACAAACATAGACACGCACACACACACATACGCACTGCTAGTTCAAATAATCTTGGTCCCTCTGTTTGCATTCGTGTTTGTTTTTGTGTTAGTGTTTGTGCATGGACGATCTGTGTGTCACTGCCAGCATCCTTTCGCTCTCTCTCTCTCTGATGATCTGAGGCACAGTAGGCTTGGCACAGCCTTGATGTCACCGTCATGCCAGCAATCTGAAATCTGAACCTCCCTGCTGCCCATTCCAGCCCGAGGAGGGAGGGATAGATGGGTAGAAACTAAATAAAGAGCAACAAAGAAATTGAGAGAGGGTGGAGAGGACAGAGAGAAAGAAGAGGAGGCACAGTGCTTCACCTCCTAGATCTGATTGCTAGATAGGAGTGTGTGCAGATCAGCTCTCTCCTCCTGCCTCTCTGCTCGCAGTTATTTCTCTATCCAGGTGACGATGGTTCACTACAGAGGATGAATGGCGAGGGATAATCCCTGAGAGCTCACAGATAATCAACTTACACCCTCTCACTGCCTGTCAGCTCGCTCCCCGTGTCCAGCTCTGCTCGGAGTTATTGATCAAAAAGCTTTATTCTTGTTTATTCTGCTTTGGAGCTTCACTCAACCTCATTTTATTTGTTTTCTCACACACGAGATCTGCACATTGTTTTCAGTCTGTCGGCAGGTTTCATTGGGATTTCTCTCCAAGTGTCTTTTCTGCCCGTGAGGGCCTCCATTAAGCGTCAGGTTGTGGTTTAGTGTAAATAATAGGACCTGATATGTGGTTTGTGGGTTCTGTGTATGTGTGAGAGAGTGTGTGTGTGTGTGTGTGTGTGTGTGTGTGTGTGTGGGTGGTTGCTGTGTGTTTCAAATTCATCCTAAAAGGGGTAATGGGGTGGGAAGATTTCATCAGTTTGTGTGTGTACGTGTGTCAGGTTGTGTAACTGCATACTCAGTCTTGCTCGACCCTTTGCCTCACCCACACACATGCGCGCGCACACACGCACACACACACAGACTGTAAATTCTCAATGAAAGCTGGTATTCAAATATGCCAAATAAGTCTCAAATGTACAAGCAAAAGCTGTTTCTGAATAAAGGTCTAGTAAATAACCTGCGCTATAATGGCGTATTCAACATAATGTACATTTCCAGCATTAATTCCACCAGCACAACAACAAAGTCCTGTCATACTCACCCCTCTGCTGCTCTCAGAGTTTCTCTGAGTGAGGATGACGATAAGAAGTCCAGGTTCAGCCTCTGCTATTAATGCTCATAACCAATTATTTCTTTGTGAACTCATCAGACAAGATTAAATAAACTCATAAGTTGCAGAAGAGTGCAGCAGGACCTGCTGTCAGTCTGTTTGATTTCCTCATGTGGCTCCATGTAGCGCTGATGATTCAGGATGACAGTCACTAAAACTGTCCAATCAATGAGTTACCTGTAAGTCTATATTACATGTTTACACCTCTCGGTTCATTTGTGAAATTCCAATGCGAACACAAACCAGACCTTTTCCTTTGTCCAGACTTCATGAACTGAACTACAGGTGTGAAAGCACCCCTACTATTGACTGTCATTGACGGAAACTTTACAACAAAAAGAAAAAACAAACAAACAGAAGCACAAAGATGAACTGGCTGGAATTAATTTGTGCCTGAAAACAGTGCTTTTGTTAAAAAGAGAAACTCATAGTGGTGGGTATGTAAGCTAATAATGTGGTGGAAATGTACATTATCCTGATTTTTTTAACCCAACAGGGAAACATGGAGGAGGTTTGAATCAACAGCATATCAAAACAGTGGAAACATGATGAGATGTACCTGCAAAATGAGGCGAATTAGGAGTAAAGGTCTGCCTTTTATATAAGCTAGTTTAAAGTTTCTGCTTCTCTCAGCTGTCGAGGTGAAATAAAATAAATAAATGCTCTGACCACTATGTGAGATTTATGACATCTATGCCTCCATTTGAATGAACATACAAGCAAACACTGTCACCTGAGCTCAGCTCCCTACAGCCTAACACACACACACACAATGTGACACACCCACCCACGGCTACATGTCACATCCACTTCGTGTAAAATCTGTCGCTCTACATGTACACTTCTCACACACGCACACACATGCGTCCTATCCCCACCCAGTGACGGCAGTGACGCCAATTCTCTCTGTCATGTACAGTCAAAGCCAGTCACACACACTCCCTGTCAAACAGTGCCAAGGCTATGAACCACGTAACAACCGTATCAGTGTGTGTGTGTGTGTGTGTGTGTGAGTGAGTTTCCATTGTGGGCTCATTGTGCAGCAGTAGAGTGTCTATAAAGCAAAGATGGATAAACAACTCTCCTTTGTTTGGCCGCTAGCGTTGGCTGCACACAATCCATTCAGCAAAAACACACAGTCTTGTCAGTGCAAACACACACTTTCACACACATGCACAGACACACACACACATACACGTTTATTGTCAACGTTCAGTTATCATCTCTATAATGATGGCCCTATTTTCCCTTCGACTCAGCATGGCCTACACTTGGCTTCAGAAATATCCCATTTACTATGTGCCAATTACAGATCTCACCACACACACACACACACACACACACACACAGACAATACAGGTGGGTTTGTTTGCACTAACAAGACAAGTGAAAAGACTTGACTTTGTGTCACTGTGTCACAGTTGCCTTTATTTTTTAACCCAAATTTATTCAGGATAAAATGTTTTTTTTTGAAGTGCAGCTACACTCTTGTGTATTACCACTCCTTCACATGTGGAAGCTGCTGACAACTTAGCATCTTCACTGGTACAGAGATTCAAAATTGGAAGAGCTGCTGGTTATTTAAGTATTTCCCCACAGTATATTCAAAACAGGAGTCTCCTTTAACATCCTGCGCGTGTGAGTCAGAGCTGTAGCAAATTCAAAATGCTTTGTTGTTGTAGTTGGGACCAAAACACTGCCATGGTCGCCAGATTCATCCATAAAAGTCAAGTTCATAACCATCATCATCCACTAAAGATTTAGTGGATGTGAATATTTTAATTTTTTAAAACAGAAACCACAATGCAAATTCTCAAAGTTACCAGGACTGGGATCTGTTCTGATCTTGTTTCAACATGACCAACACCAGTTGGAGGACAGATGGAAGCGTGACTCAAGTTTAGCATGACTCTCTCTTTTCACGTCACACAACATAGCTCATGCTAAAGCTGCTCTTCATACACCCTCGTGGGCTTTTGTTTGTTTGTGTGTGTGAGAAAATGTGTGCGCCTACATTTGCTCGCCTCATCGTGATATATGTTCTGAAGTTCGTCTCTAAGCCAGCCCACACATAAACAAAAGTGTGTACTTAGGGATTCTTAATGATTGCTGTCGTGGATCTAAATGCTGCCTTTGGAAGCTTCAGCGTCATCAGTATGCAAATACACACACACCGAACAATAAAGCTGTTAAAGCAGCAAGATGTTACTGTCAAGACATCAGCTTCATATCATTGCTTTCCAACAAATGCACTGATTAACCCTCTCTCCCTCAGTGTCTGGCTGAATAAAACAGACGGAGAGGGTCTGTGCCCTGGTATTTATCTGTATTTAAGAAAATTACACCCACACACATAAACATTCACACACACGCACGCACACACACATACACACAGAATGGTATGTTAATCATGTGTGTTTTCCTCAGATCATCAGAGAACAGACTGAAGCTGCTTATTGAGATACAGAGCCGTGTTAACTCCAACTGGTAAAAACAGGGACGCATATGCTTCAGAAATACAAATACCCTGAGGGTGTGTGCATGTGTGCGTGCATTTGTGTGAGGGTGTACTAGCATCTGTTGGTTTCTGCGTCTGCATGTGTGTTTTCATATCAGAATTATGCTTGCATGTGTTAGCACCGTGTTGTGTCCATGTATTTGTTTTTATTAAGGTCCCACCTTGACTTTGCAAACAGGCCACGAACCTCTTGTTCAAATTTTATGCATTTTTCTAAATTTGGACAAAAGTTAGTAAAAGGCCTCAAACCTTAAAGACACAACATAGAATATGAAAGTTAAAAAAGGGTCGTTTTGCCACCAAAAATCAAATCCTAAGATTGCAAACTGCCGTACATCTCAAAGTAACTGACAAATGCTTTTAAAGAGGTTCGAACAAGGGTGAAAAAAACAAGAAAGAAAAATGCTGATGCTGTGGAAGGGTCTTCAAGGGCCCAAATTAAAGTGCATAAATTATTTTTAAAAAAAGACAGACCCGATCCAAAGTAATAAGGTTTTGTGCTTCAAAGAAATAAATGAAAGTCCTTTTTTCACCTCCTGCACCAACAATAAGCAGCCAGCTGGACTGTAGATAGAAGATAATCATTTTCTAACCAATTTAATATCTGCGAATCAAATTCCAAAAAGTAATTGTCACTTAATAACATAAACCTTTTACATAGGCTGCTGTTTTCCTGAAATGTTTTCACCCGCGATAATGTACCATGTGATCCGAGATCCGTGGCAGTAAAACAAGATCAAGGGTCTCAGTTCCTCAGAATTGACTGAACCCGTGAAGAATTATTCGGCCTGTATTTCGCCTGTGCTTACTGACTGGTGAAGACCTTGTTTGCTTACTAATGTAAATGTATAGTCTGTTGAAAAACACACAAAATGCAGGTCTGTTATAAGTCACGTGGATATGCCTTTAATTTATATGGTCAAATAAATAACATACATGTATTGGAGCTTTAAGCTCGTTAGTCAACCACAAGTTAAATTAACTGATATTTTAATATAGATGTTCCTGTTGCAGTTTTGAATAGCAGTTTAGCGTAAAGAAAAGCTGTAACATTTTCTATTCTACTGAAAAAGTAATCTCCTGGTAAACAGGAAGTGAGCAGGAAGTAGTTAATTTCTTAGTTTTGTTTGAAAGGATGCCAGGATGAAGTAGGAGGCAGGTGCAGCAATAGCCACCATGACTGAAGAAGCATCACCAAAATATAAAGTCAAATCACACTCAAAAAACACGTTTTCTATAACAAAAGGGATACATTGCTGCATAACATTACCGCTGCTCTCCATCCATAAGGTGGCTATCATCTCTGTGATCTGCATTCCCAATGGCTGCAATCTATCATTCCCTCCCTGTCCTCTGTATTTCTCATGCTCACCCTCTGATAAACCCCATTTCTTATTCTCTTTCTTTCTCGCTCCTGCGTCCGGACTCTCCTTCGGTTTGGGGGGTGGCAAAATCTGGGAGGTTGAAATCAGAGGACGTAGGTTAGCCCTGTGATAAGAGCGGGTTCAGAGGTGGAGAGCAGACTCAGGATCCCTGTCAGCGCTCACTGAGGCTGGCCGTTTGTATTCGTCCACAGCGAGCGAGAGAGAGCTGGGAAATTGGATCCTTGCCGTGCTCCTCGAGATGTCTTACTTTCTGCTTGTTAGTGTCGGCGCCACACAGGTACTGCAGCGGGTGAGTGTGTCAGCGTGCGACTGGTGGCGATTACGGCGAAGGAGAAGGTGTGTGCATCTGTGCTCGAGAGTGTTTGTGTGTTGTATTTACACAACAGCTCTTTTCCTTTGATAACTGCCCTTAAGTCATTGATGCAATCTTTGTGAGCCTCTGTGAAAACACACTTCTCTCTTCTGATGGAGAGCAGATAGTCGCAGCCTACAGAGAGCTCCGAGAAGCAAAGGAGAAATAATCAAAACAACAGCACGCTACACGCCACATCACATCCTCCACTACTGGAGGCAAGGGGAGGGGATGAAAGCAGGTGTGTGTGTGTGAGAGTGTGTGTATGTGTGTGGTGGGGGGTGTGCAGACAAAAGGGCTGTGGAACATCTGGATGCCGGTGATAGCTCTGCTCACACGCGTTACGAGCCAAATTAATCAAACCTGGTGGGGAGGCTGTTGAGTGTGTGTGTGTGTGTGTGTGTGTGTGACGTATATTAAGAGTCGATCCACGTCCTGGACAACCCAGTGCCGACATATAGTCATCCAGGGAGGGCGGAGGGATGGAGAGAGGAGTGGAGACGGAGGGAGGAGAAAGTATAAATCAATGGTTTGACGTTGGCATGGTGAGTGCGCTCGATACTGGAGTTGGTCCCGGTGAGAAGAGGAGCAGACACATTATGTTGTCGCCTTCTGAAACTCTTTCAGTCCCATTGGAGGCCAGCTGATAACACAACTGCTTCTGTTCTGCTCCTCATGAACACAACTCAGCCTGGCTTCAGGACGGCTGCTGAGAGACTGATGGTCATAGACATAGCTTGGTTACACGGACATACATTGATGTAAAAATATGTTGTCATTGCCCCAAATTCTCTCTAGATATTGAACCAGCGAGGATGATTTTGAAGGTTAACAAGTGGGGCAAGATGCTGAGACTTCAGAATAACTTCCATCAAAGGTTTTGGTCCTAAATATTCACAGTGTTGCTTTTTAGCCAGGCTACCAGTTGGTCCACTTTAGTCCAGACTAAAATATCTCTTCAATTACTCAATGGATTACCATGAAATTTGGTACAAACATTCATGGTCTCCAGAGGAAGAAGCCTACTGACTTTGATGATCCCCTGACTTTTCCTCCAGCGCCACCAGCAGGTTACATTTTTCACTTATCCCGTGAAATATTTCAACATCTACTAGCTGTTGACACCAGGATGAATTCTAATCACTTTGTTGATCCTGTATACCTTTTCATCTAGTGCCATCTACTAGCATGGCTGAAGACTTTTAGTTTTGCCGAATACTGAATTAAACTCAAGACATTTAAATTGCTGTTACTCACTAATTTTGGACCCCTGGGTGCGTGAGGCCCAAGTTTGCAAACGGAGGAACCATGAATGTGATTAAGCCAGAGGTGTTTCTCCCCTCCTCCTCCCCCTCTGACTGTGATGGTATTGGGAAGGCAGCAGCAACGGACCGCCATCGCTTATTTCCCGACCTGACTGGAGGGTCGATAAGAATTAGCATTCCCCTCTAAAGGAAACCTTAAGGGATTTACAAGCCACCTCTGTTCTGATGTAAACACAGAGTTATAAGTTCAACAAAACAGTTTAAATATTCTTTCTTAGTTGCTACTTTCTGTTTTGCTATGATAATTACCCAATCCACTTCTTAACATTTTACACCTCTTACTTGGGAGATACTTCAGTGCACAGGAGGTGAAATGTTTAAGGTTTGTATGGAATAAACAGAAGAAGAACTCAGCTGTTATCAAGGGTTTGACTTTCACTCTGTCTCTTTCATACGCTGCCTACGTGCTAACTATGAAGGAAGATGACATTTTCTGGGGGTGGGGGTCCTCTGTGGCCTTGCTGTTCCATCCCATGTTAATGTGAGTGTATTATATCAGCATTGATTTTCTCCCCTGCTTCCCGCTATCGACACATGAATATATCACGTTAACTGCTGAAGCGCGCCGGGTCAGGGGTTTATGCACTGGTCAATGCGGCATCAGGAGGAAGATAAAGAAACTGTACAGACTCCTTTCTGATTAGAGGAGGAGGAGTGTTTGGCTCAGGGCTCTTTCACGTCTCTCTTGCTCTTTGAAAAATCCAATTCTTTTCAAGCTAAAACTCCTTCAGTGTTGTACAGAATCTGAAAGCAATGTCTTCTATAAAGCAAATCTACTTGTTGAGTTTGAGGTGGAGTTACTTCTTTTTTTTCTTTCTTGTTTCTTTGTAGTCGCTCACATTGAAATTGTCACTTTTTCAAATAACATTTTAGAACTCTGGATCAGAAGCATATGATATCTTTTCACTCATTTTAAGAAAAACAAGATTTTCAGACTCATCACCGGACAAAGTAGCACTGATTTGTACCATCGATAAGAGTTTTTCATGTTGGCAGCTCTCCTCAGATGGATAGTGTGTTTATTCTCATTATTTATCTCTCTCTCTTTTAACCACCCCTCCCTCGCATTCTCTCGCTGTCTGCTGATGAGGGCAGGTAGCGCTGACGGCAGTGAAATTGAATTAAGCGTGCCTCCCAGCCCCCTTTCCTCCTCCTCCTCAACCTCCTCTGACATGCAAAGGTTTTAATGATCATGAAGCTGGGAAGCATTCCAAATGGCAAACACTTAATTGAGAAAAATGAAAGGGACAGCGGTACGATTCATTCATCTAAATAGAGGAACGAGGGGTGCGGAGGGTCGTCCCGTCTTCAATTTCTCATCCCCCCCCTCCCCCTTCAGCCACTTGCTCAAAAGGGAATGTGGGAAAATTTCATTAGGTGAGGTGTGGGATAAATCAACATGACGAATCTCTCCGCTCACCTTAATTGTGTTTCGCTCAGCAGAAAAATCAGACAGGGCCGCTACTGGATGTTGTGGATGCTTTTGGTCGTTTTGGAAGGTGATGTAGTAGATGGTGATGATTGATTGGATTTCATGTGCGTGATATTTGTTAAGAGTTAAGGAAGTAAACCAGCATGATGTGCGCAGTGCCTTTGTGCAGAGTTTTGTATCAGAGCTCTTTCAGTGTCTTTCAAGCAAAGGTTATTCATAGCAGAGTGAAGAGTTAACATGGCTGGGTCCAAAGGGCTGACCTGGTAATGAACCTCTCATTAGTGACATCATTAGCTGCTGCCTCCTACGATTTGAATCACACCTCAGGGACGAGCCAGCAGATCTGCTTAAATCACCTCAGAGCTCCGTTCCCCATCCCTACTCTGTCTCTGGCACAGGCTGTGCAGGGTCTCCTGCACTGGGTATAGGTTAATGTTTGTTAACCCCCCACTCCCCTTTCTCAACCCTCCACCTCCCCACCCTCACAGCCCACCAGCTTGGCTCAACCCATCACTCCCAGCTGACCCGGCCTAATCTGTGATTATGTGTCAAGCAGGAGGCCATTTATTCCAGATTAATTTATTCATCTTCCTAGTGTGGCTTCCGCTGCGGGGGATTGATGGCGCAATATATCTGAGGAAAAGAGAGCAGGAGAGAGAGAGAGAGAGAGAGATCATCCATTTCTATCCTCAGCTCTGTGCGAAGGGTGGATATCAGCTTGTTTTACAGCTAACGTCTCCCCTCCCCTTCACTGTAACCCCATTGTCAGGCCATGTGTGACAGACAATTCATCAGCCAATTAAAGAAAAACTCAAAGAATATAAGTAAGGTCCAATGGCCCACATCTTCATCTCAGTTTTAATTGTGCCTTGCAGATGGGTCATAACTTACTTGATAGTTAGTGGTAATATTTCTCTCTAATAGGAAATAGGAAAGTGTCAGAGAATCAAAGTCTTAATCGGAGTGAATCCTCAGCTCTCCTGCACTCGTCTCTATATTAAAGACATACCCTGAGGTTTTCGAAAGTCAACCCTTTGATCAACTTAATGTTGCGCAGCGAGAACATCGGTAGCCTCTTCACGTCTTAGTTTTAAATTTTCTAGTGCTGTGTTGCTCTTAAGATTATATAAAACTAGCTGGTTTCTTCCATTGCGCCCGAAATATGACCATGCACTGCAGAAAAAGGCTGTAGAATTCATCCTTAAACCAGATAGTCCTGGTTCAAGCCCTTGTTTTGGAATGAAAACACACATTTACTGTATGTGCATAAAGATGCTACCGTCTGCTGTGAGTTCTTCTTATCCGCCGTGTTCAGTCTCAGAGTGAAAACATAATGAGTTCACAGGGTGCTGAGGTGAATACTGAGCATTTGTGAGTGTCCAATAAAGAGGCTTATTCATTCATCATGGTGCTGATGAATGGCATCAGGCCATATGTTTTGTTTTGAAGGGTATCTAGAGAGTGGCGGCAGTTTATTTTTATGGTTTTTCTCTCCTCGCCACAGTCCAAAACTCCCCCTGTCTCACTCTCTCTCTCTCTGCTATCGCTGATATTCTGAGCTGCTTGGTTTAAAGGTGAAGGGGATCTCCAAGACCGTGATGGCTCATTACGGAGTTCTTCCCCTTCTTATAGACGTGTCTTAGCTGGCATGGTGGTGGGTTCTCATAGAGGCACACACAGAGAGACATCCAAGCAGCTCTCCTTCCTCCACCTAGTGGGCTGTTGAAGCCTGTCTGTGTGTTTGCATGTGTCTTTGAACTCCAGTAAAATCTTGCAGAAAACTCTGTTCTAGGCAGCCCCGACATTGCTTGCTCTTGCTTTTGAGGGCCCTCAATGAAGGTGTTAAGACTGAGACACCGACAGACAAGCAGCGGAGAGGAGAGGCAGAGAGGTGGGAGGCTGAGGAGACTTTTAAGGTTGCCCTCTGGCTGCCTGTTTGATGGAGCTCCCAGGATAGCGCTTGAATGGGGGGGATAGAGGAAGGCCTTGCCTTGAAGCTGTGCTTTTGTAGAAGGAGGAGAAATTGGTTATGAATCTGTTACACCTATTTAATCCCATCTAAACCTCCGCTCCTTTATTTGTAGTCCCAGCAGTGGCAACCCAGTGGTTATTTTCAAGAAGAACAACTTTTCCCCACTGAAAAATTTAGCCCTTTCCTCTCAGTCTAATTGCTCTGTGAAAATGTTCACACGTTCTGCTTTTTCTTCCGAGCTCTTGCTCTATTTCTTGCTGCAATGCACCCAGCTGCAAGATCTCTCCATGGTCATGGAAATATTGTCAAGGCTCTTGCACTTCTCGCGGTGCGATTAAATTTATAGCTCATCATACTCCCCCACTTATTGTAGGTTGCAATGGGAAGTGTGCTATGTAAATGTGAGGTCAGAGAGGCAAGTCTGTTATTACCAGGTTATTATGGGAGTGTGTCTAAATGAATGTGAGGCAAAGTTAACTTTTCTGAGATGAATAAAAGTCAAAGATGAAGGCGTTCTCACAGGTGAGACAAGGACAAGAAGGTCTTAAAAATCTATTGCTTCAGCCAGATGTTAGAATACAAGAGAGACGACATCGAGTGAGACTGATGGGAGAGGCTTATTGAAAGTCAAGTCAAACATACCTCCTCCATCCCTTCCTCCTCTCTCTCTGTCTGTCTACTTCTATCTCTTCCTCATCACTCCCTCTCAGAGCTGCTGTCTCCCGTCCTCCCAGATGTGCCACATTAATTCCACAGCTGCTGTCCCCATTAATGTTCACCGTCACAGCTTGCGCACCCTCATTTTCAGCTTTTTCTGCCTCCTCACCACTGCGTATGTGTGCACACGTAAGTGTGTGTGTGTGTGTGTGCGTTTGAGGGAGAAGTGCAGCAGCTGTTAGCCCTCCACTTCCTAGTAAAACTATAGTAGCAGTGGTGTGAGGAGGGGAAAGCAGCAGATTTACTCATTCATGGAGATGTCATCAACAGCAGCGCTCATGCTTGTCCGTGACTCGTGCACACGGGGACATACACAAACACGCACACACACACTGCATCAGCACCACCACTCCCTTTCCCATTTAAAACAGCCCTGCCTGAGAAGATTTCAATAATCCCCGCTCCACAGTGGGCTGTTTTTCCAACACATTGCCCAGGCCAGTCAAGCCCGATGGACGATATCTGTTCTTTACCCCCAGGCTCCCCCTAAGCCCACAATGCTACCCCC